>SJXQ01009609.1:119637-182155 GCA_006408695.1 Aepyceros melampus | reverse complement strand
AACTGGACTCCTCTCGGTGGCCGAGGGCAAGGAGGGGCGGCACCCAGCCAAGGCCCTGAGCCCCGAGGGGGAGGACCGCTTCTACCGGAAGCATGCGGAGCCGGAGCTGGAGCGCGTGCCCCACCACCAGGGCGGGTATGGCAACGGGCAGCCGGAGAAGCCGTGCCTCCCCCAGAAGCAGAGCAGCGTCAGGAACCGAAAGCTGCACGACGCGGGCTGCAGCCTCCCCGAGCACAGGCCGCATCAGGAAGCAAGCCATAGGCAGCTGTGCGACCCGAAGAACGGGCCCCCTTTCCCCCAGGGAGCCGGCCCGCTAGACTACGGGCCCAAAGGGCTTCCAGACCCTGCCGAACCTGTCAGCTACCTTAACTCTGGAGGGAAATACGTGCCGTCAGGGCCGGAGTCTTTAAGACCGAGCCACAAAGAGGTGCGGCTCCCCAAGGAGCTGGAGCGGCCCCGGGCCCGGCAGCCCCCGGCCGCAGAGAAGCACCCCAGAGACTGCTACAAGGAGGAGGAGCACCTGTCGCAGTCCGCGCTCCCGCCCCCTAAGCCAGAGAGGAGTCACAGCCTCAAACTGCACCACCCTCAGAGCGCGGACAGGGACCCCGGCGTGCTGTACCACTACCACACCCACGGCAAGCGCCCGGGCCGGGGGACTGCCGGGCCTCAGTACGATAACCTGGAGGGCTACCACTCCCCGCCCCAGCACCAGCGAGGGGGCTTCGGAGCAGCAGCCATGGGCCCGTACATGCCCCCCGGCTTCCCCCACCCCCAGAGCAGGACATACGCCACAGCTCTGGGGCAGGGCGCCTTCCTGCCCACAGAGCTGGCCTTGCAGCCTCCTGAAACGCAGGTCCATGCAGAATGAGCCCCGGGAGCAATAGAGTTGATGCAGCCTCTGCTGGACAGTGGACTGTTCTATTTTTTTCAGTAACCAAAAAAAAAAAAAAAAAAATACACACCGCCCCCCCACCACCACATTAAAAAAAAAATAAGAAGAAAAACAAATCACCATCTTTTTTCTCTTCCCAGCTTCATCACCACCTCTTCTACCTACAGACTGTTGTCATTTTTGTCATTTAAAGATCTGAACGATTGTGAAGCACTGTGTTGAAAACCTAGTAAAGAAATTTGTTACAGACCGTACTTGCCACATAGGGCTGATTTGTAAGAGCCTGAGGACTGCCTTTAATGGAATTTGAGTTTGACCGCATCCTTCCTAGCACTTGCTGCGTCCTTCAGAGCAGCTGACACCCACTTCTTGAAGGTCTTGTATGCCCTGTCCTGTCCTGTTCCCACTTGCTTTCTCAGTAGCCACGGCCTTGCCCAGAGGGTCACCTGTTTTCCTTGTCAGGTCATACCTCCTGTCTTGGAAGGGGCTGTGTGTTAAATTCGAGTGGAGAGAAACTTCTCCCTGAGCCTTCACATAAGACTATTATTGGACATTTAACAAATTATAGCCAAAAAAAAGGAATTAGGACTTTAAACATTTAATAGTCATTACAAAATGTCAGACCCATAAGATCCAGGCTGAACCATGCTCTTCTCCTGGTTACTCCACACACTTCAATGAACAGGCTTATCCCACTGCAGAGGGGTTTCTAAGTTACAATTAAAGAAACTTCTTAGGTGGAAGTCTGTGACCTTCATTAGCACCAGAAACTATATAAGTGGTTCTAAGCTGCTGCCTGTCTTCAGTTCTTTTTTTTTCCCTCAATAGTATTTGATAAATTGTGATCCTAGTGAAGTATTTCACACGATTTGTTTTCCTAAAGCAGTTTTTTTTTCCCTCATTTAAAAAACAATGAAAAACCAGCATGGTTTGCCTGGATAAACACACAGAATGTCACATGATTGTAAATTTACATATTAATTTGTTTCTAAACCAGGTGTCCTGGGAATTCTTACAGTAGCTACAGGTTATTATAATCCGTTAGTAAACTGAGCGTTCCTGCAATAACACTTAGCACAGCCCATTTGACCTGCTGGAATTCTGGGCAGCAATCCTTTAGGTCCCAAGGAATTACCATGTTGTGTCTTCCCTTGTCCCTGGGCAGTTGCAGTCTTAACTGTAATTGCCATCCACACCAGCATTTCAGGTTTAGTCCTCACAACATTGCAGACATGTTAAACATGTTCCATATCCAGGACTTTCTTTTGAAAGTTTGCATTCCATTTTCTCATCCCACCCCACCACGAACGCCAGACCAGAAGGCAGTCCTGTGTTTATAAAACGAGTTGAGATAATCATGTCATTCCATAACTCTTAATAATACTTGATTTTTATACATTCACATGTTTTAAATGCTCAAGTTTGTAGAAGACACTAGGAGAATTCCATTCCATTTACTGGATGGTTGCTGCTCTGGCTTTTTAAAACTTGGAACTAACGTTTATTTAGAGCAAAGAAAAATCTTTTAAGAGGCTAAATTGATGCTGCTATTATTGCTGTGAAATTGTGTAAAGATTAGGATTCATGCCAGTTTTTTTAAATCTAAAAAATCATGTGATTGCATTTTAAGGGTTTATATTTAGAAAAAGAAAATAAAGTTTTAAGAGCAACACATTTACTTATTAATATATGTGGAAATACTCTGTTAGGTGTTCTTTTGTTCCCCCAGAATTGATCGAAGAGATTCAATAAAGATCATGGAGGAAACCCTGAAATTATAGAAAAGGTCTGTGAATCTCAGGCCTCAGTACAGACCCACCTGCTCTACAGTCATAGTGGGAGGGAACCTGACTGGAAACTTCCGTTTAGCACACATGTGAGGAGCTCCGTGCAGGAATTTGCTCTTTGGCGAATAAGCAGCGCTAATTTTTTCCAGCCATTACCATCTTTTTGTCAGTAGGCACCGATGGCCGCTTTGAGGGAAGACGAGCCGTCTGAGCTCTCACAGGCAGCCCGGAGGTTAGAGAGAGGAGCTGGCGTGGCCCCGAGACGCAGATGGCTTTAGGAGCTGAGAGCCTAGAAAGATGTGGCTGAAGTCTGTCCAGTGTTTATACCTGTGGATTGGTCACACACACTGTTTAGTCCTGAAACTAAAGTCTACTTTATAAAATGTCTATGAGTTTGGAAATATCAGGTGCATATTTTGAATACAGAAAAATGACTCAAAACTCCTGGTAAAATTGTGAAACACAAACTCTGCGATCTAGCGTTGTTTCACCGAGTGTAGATCCAGCCTTAACTTCGGGTGCAGCTACTGAGGGGCTTCGCCTGCATCCTTCCCTGTCTGGTTATCGCGGGTAGACGGCAGGTCACTGTGAGCCAGTTTGCCTCAGCACAGCCACCTTGTTGGTATATGACGTCGCAGGTTGAGCAACCAAGTGTCAGCACTTTTACACTTAGACGCGGAGCCTACGATCCAGGAAACGGAGCTGCCTTACTCGTGAAACCCAGAATTTTAATTCTGTTGGTATTTTCACAGCCATGTCTCCAGATTTTATCCTTTTTTGGCAAAATTCTGATGCCACAGCTTGGTTTGATTGAAATAACTATTCCCTGGGTGTCTCATCAGGGACTCTGCTGACAGCCCCAGAGATGCCACCTCCTCTCAGTAGATTTCATCTGAGCCTTATCGACAGCTCACCGTCTTCAGGTTCCTTCTAAAAACTTGAAAGTCCCTGGGACGGTCCCAAAGACAGGACCTGCACATTTTTATAATGGCAAAGCATTTTTTAAAAGGGTCGTGTTGAAGTATCCAGGAATAATCCTGTAAAGAAGAGGGACCATTAATGTGAGCGGAGATAGACTAGGTCATACCACACCTGAAGCAGCAATAGGTGTATACAGTGTAAATTTGAAATCCACCCTTTAGTTTCAAAAAAAAGGAGCCTGCGAAGTCCATTTATCTGTTTCCAGCCCCGTCAGTCACCCATCCAATATGTTGGCAGAGTATTGTCTGAGCAGTGTGTGTAAGGAGTAATAATGAAAGCAAAAGTATGTCAGAAAGTTACTTCCAAATGGTTAGAGGCATGTGACTTTTAGTACTGTGTGTTAACGGAATGTCAGGAATGGTATATTTTAACTGTGTGCAAGATAATGTCAGTGTGCACAGAGGGTTTTTTCCTTTTTTGATTAGTGCGTTAGTGTTCAAAGAATAAAAATGGTTGTTTTACAGTTTAGATTCCAAGATAGCAAAATCTGATTTTTCAACCATGACCTGCATGAGAGAAGCATCCTAGGAAGTCTTAGCTCATACTTCTGAGTTCTTAACTTTAATTTATATAGTGTTTTTTTTTATGTTTTAATATTTTTGTGAACTGGTGTAAATTGTTAATGCATATAAGCTTGTGTATTTTTGTAAATAGTTTGTGATTTATTTCTTGACCCATATGTAAATATTTAGAGTCTCATTTCTTCAAAGCTTATTTGAAGCTGAGTTGTGGGTTTGGGGTTTTGTTCGTTTGTTCCTTTGTTTGTTTTGGTTGGGGTGGGGGGCGGGGAGAGAAGGGATTTTGTATTCTGATAATCCAGACGGAGATATCTTGTGGTTTAAAGCAAATGTCCCACTGAAAGCAATTCAAATATCAAGAAAATTATTTCAGGTTAAAACACACTTCCTGTGTATGTGTTTGCTTTTTAAACCTAATGTGAGTTATAACAAAGTAGATGGGTAATCAGGGGTAATTGGGGCTATTCTGGCCAAAAGATGAGTGTTTGTATGACACAAATTCTTATACCAAAAAGATACTTTATTTGAGAGAAGGGGTTTAATATCTCCTGTCTTCATCTTTCACAGGAGGCTGCCTGGCTGAATTTCTCCCCAGGGCAGACAGTCTCTTTAGAACTGCAGCCCTTGGCCTGCACTGCAGGGTCTGAGCAGACCTGCTGCTGGTCGGGCTGCCTGCAGGCATCTGTGCACTGGGCTGCCTCCTAGCTCCCAGGCTGAAGGTATCCGGGAGGGTGAACTAGCTTCTTAGGGTTCTCCAGAAGGGGCTTCTGTATACAGCCATGCTTCTCACGATTTCCACAAAGCACCCTGTGTACTTTGTGGAGTGAAAGGACCAGACAAGAATCTCCTACACTTGGTCACCTGTTTCCAGCTGATGTGTGGATAAAGATGAAGCATTCCAATGTGTCAAATGCTGTCGGTCACCCAGCTGCAGATGGGGGTCCAGACGCATTCCTGTGCCAAAGTTCTCAAATGCTTCTATATCAACCAGAAATTTTTGAAGGAAGGAACAAACCCAGTATCAAGCTATTGAAATGCTAGGTTTCCTACTAGGAAATGATAAATTCCAAATCATTCTTCATACTAAAATATTAGGGCCTGTTACTTTTTTGCCAGTCATTCAGAAGGAAAGTCACCTGTTCAGTACAGGTGACCCTGGCGTGCCCACCATATTCTGTCTACCTGCTACCACACTGCAGACCAGAAGCAAGGTGTGACATCTGCTTCCAGTAAACACGCCCAGCCTGAACACATGTTCCCATGGAGACTGCTGCTCAGAGGGGATAAAAGACATAGATGACATTTCCGCTGGGTCTTCCACTGTCCTTAATTTTCTGAAGTTCTCATTTCCATACCAACTATTACCAAATGTCCTTCATGCTGATGAAAATAGAGTACCTTCCTCTTAAAATGTATATTTACTTATCACTGAGAAATCAGTGGTGAATACACTGGTGGTGTTTGAAATTTTCTTCTGTGGTTCTACAGGAAAAGGGCATACTACAGTAATATTGACTCCCTGTTACATTAAAACTTCGAGTACCTGCAACCACCTGAAATAAGACATTTTAGTTGCCATGTTTCTCACATAATTGCATAATTGAGAATGTAGGTCTTAAAAAGAAAATTGAAATTTAATTGTTATTTTAAATATGTTAGTTAATTGTAGTATTTCCAGAATATATTTCAAGCCACAAACTTCTTTTGCTGTTAGTATACCTAAGGACTCATCATTTATACCTGTGGATCACTGTCCCATAAGATAGTGATATGGTCAAGACACACTGAGTTAAAAAGTGTTTGCTTCTACACATACCAAACGCTCTATCATGCCAGTCTATACATAAAAGAGTCCTATCACGGTCCTGTGGTTTTTTTTTTTTTTTTTTTTATTTCCTAAATCCTCCTTTTGATGTTATTTCCTGCCACTCTCTACATGCGACCTGTCAGACTTCTCTAAATAACCATTCAAAATAAATAAGCTTGTCAAAATGTTGAGCAAAATTCTGAAAGATTGGGACTTTGCATCATCTGTATTTCATTACTTAGAACCTCTGATTCTTTTCTCCTAATAAGGTACTTGGGTAGCTAGGTTTCAGAAGATGAGATTATTGTGTAAGATGCTTAGAAGGGAGAATAAAACAGACTCTACATTTGACCTTTTGTGAGAAAGCAATATGGTTAGACACAATGGCATTTTCCATGCTAACAGCTCCGCAGAGAGGAATGCTGACCCACAGAAGACATCCAGCTCCTCCATGGACGCCAGGGGGAAGAAAGGAGTGCCAGACACATAACTTAAGTTGTCACACAGCCATTTAGTTAGTGCCCTTTTTTTCCATTTCCTAAAAACATCTTGCAAAACATCCTGAGATTTCTCAGCCACATGTTCATGCTTTAAATTGGGCAGATACTTCTCAAGCTTTAGACTTCATATAAAGCAGCTGGAGGGCAGTTAAACGTGACTCCTTGGGCAACCACCAGACAGTCTGGTGGGTCTGGGGTTGGACCCAGGAATCTACAGTTTTAGCCACCGTTGGCTGATTCTAGCACAGGTGGTTGAGGCATACTTTACAGCAGATGGAATGGGCCCCTGTCAGAGGGAAACCAGTTCTAGTTTCTAGAGCTTTGCCACTTTTTCTCATTCACACCAGGGTTCCCCATCTCTTTAGTGATTCCAGAAGTTTATCATTAATTTCTCTATCCTTGTGAATAAATATTAAGCCCAAGTTCAATTATTTATAGCAATGAAAGATAGGAAAATTAGGTCTAATTGACCTGACAAGCAATACAGAAAAAAAACATTCTCTAAAACTGGTAAGATGCTCATGACTTTATAACATTGTCTCCTATTAAACACCTACACAGTCAAGGTCTGTATCGTTGCCTCCCATTATACACTTACACAGGCAAGGTCTATACCATTGTCTCCTATCATACAGTTACATAGTCAAGTCTCATTTGTGAAACATTCAACTGTTAGGAAGTGTAGTTCATGTGTATTGCTATTCACACAGTCAACTCAAACACTGTATTAAGGGATAACAGAAATAACCCTTTGAACCAAGTGATCTGCCTGCCTTTCTCATTAAAACATTTACAAGAACTATCAGCACATAATTCACATACTTGACTCTTCAGTTTTGTGTATTGTATCAACTGTGGGCAATAGTATAGAAGTGTTTTGAACAGCCCATGGTGACACTGTGCTTACCGCATACTACAGTTCCGGTCGCTGCTGTAAGCCTTGTGCGTCTATGAACTCATCTGTTCCCCATTAGTTTACAGATGAAGCCAAGACGCACAGAGGTTAAACCCTTCACCACTGCCATATACAGCGAGTGAAGAGTGAGGGAGCTGAGAGTCAGACCCAGGTACTCCTGACAAGCTTATGCTCTAATAAAAGCAGACTTTAGAGTTGAGTAATTGAATCCTAACTGCTACAAATTCTAAAACTCTTAACTACTAAGCCTTTCTAAAATGCATACTAAGCCATGGCTTTCTCATCTCTAAAATGGGAATGATAATAATAGTACCTACCACTTGGGGTTGCTGTAAGAACTGAGGTAGATAATGTCCCTAAAGGGCAGAGCAGGAGAGCAAGTACCCAGTGAAAGTTGTCCAGGCTTTGTATTATGGGATCGTGCAAGATTGTGCAGAATTAAGGAATAGGGGATTCTATTATATATCATTAAGAATTTAATCAGTTGGGTCAACCTTTCTGCAAAACCGGAGGGTTTCACATAGTTGACATATCTTGCAGGAAGAGAATCTTGACCAGTAGAGATAGATGCAAGATGTAATTTGGTGGTTAAAAGGAAACTTCAGAGGGAGACTGGTAGTGCAGAAAGCCCTTGCTTTCTGTCCCGAGCCCAGGTTCCTTGCCCAAGCCGTACACTCAGCCGAGGATGCCCTTCTCACGGGAGACCATTTCTCTTCACCAGGTTCTCCATCAGAGAGCCTTCCTTGATGACCCAGTTTAAGACCACTTGATCCCCCACCCTCTTAATTCTCTAAATAGCACTTATTCAGGAAAGGTTTGTATTTTTTGCATACTAATTGTCTGCATCCCTACTGACACACAGTATGTATGCAAATAGGCTTGTTGAATGAATGAATGAAAAATGTTAAAGAGACTACCATATGACCCAGCAATCCCACTACTGGGCATATACCCTAAGGAAACCACAATTCAAAAAGACACATGTACCCCCAGTGTTCATTGCAGCACTATGTACAATAGCCAGGACATGGCAACAACCTACATGTCCATCCACAGATGAAGGGTTAAAGAAGTTGTGGTACATATATATGGTGGAAAAGTGAAAGTCGCTCAGTCGTGTCCAACTCTTTGAGACCTCATGGACTATACAGGAATTCTCCAATCCAGAATACTGGAGTGGGTAGCCTTTCCCTTCTCCAGGGGATCATCCCAACCCAGGGATCGAATCCAGGTCTTCCGCATTGCAGGTGGATTCTTTACCAGCTGAGCCACAAGAGAAGCCCAAGAATACTGGAGTGGATAGCTTATCCCTTCTCCAGCAGATCTTCCAAATCCAGGAATCAAACCAGGGTGTCTTGCATTGCAGGCGGATTCTTTACCAACTGAGCTATCAGGGAAGGTGTGGTCGAATATTATTCAGCCTTTAAAAGGCATGAATTTGAGTCAGTTGAACTGAGGTGGATGAAACTAGAGTCTGCTATACAGAGTGAAGTAAGTCAGAGAAAAGTAAATATTGTGTATGAATGCATATATATATATAGGATCTAGACAAATAATACTGATAAACTTATTTACAGGGTAGGAATAGAGACGCAGACACAGAGAACGGACTCATGGGCACAGCAGGGGAACGAGAGGGTGGGACGAATTGAGAGAATAGCATTGAGACATACGGACTACCATGTGTAAAATAGCTCATGAGAAGCTGCTATATAACCCAGGGAGCTAAGCTCAACGATCTGTGATAACTTAGGGGGGTGGGATAGAGGGAGGGAGGGAGACTCAAGAGAGAGGGGAATACATATACTTGCCACTTATTCGCATTATTGTACAGCAGAAACCTACACAACCTTCTAAAGAAATTATCCTCCAATTAAAATAAAATTTAAAAAAAGAAAGAAGGGGTCATAGAAACAATAACTCTAGAAAACTCCTGTTTTGGCCATGCACAGTCCTGTGGGGAAGAGCTGCCTTTGTAATCAGTAAGCATCTCTAGATGCTGAGACCTGATCTTCCCGCGGCCTGGAGAGCAGGATTTCAAAGAAGCCACCAGATGGCGCTGGTGACGCGCTGATTCCTCGAAAGTGTCTTGTGAGGGGGCCAGGGCGGCTGGGACCTCTGGATGCTTCCTGGGCTGCTTTTTCGCTCTTCTTTTCTCACCCACTTCCACAAGGGCACTTCAAGGGCACGGACTTGGACTGGAGAGCTGATATGAAGAGCCAGCCATGAGAACAGGAGGGTGAGACTGGAGCTGTGACACACAGCACCTGGATGAAAATGCCCTCTGTCCCAAGAATGCTAGGGAGAGGTTGCTTTCATTAGGAGACTTGATAATTTCTAAGGATGATTTCGTGGTTTTGTTTATTGCTATTTTCAGGAAATGGCGTTAACGTTTGGAGACAGATGTCTCCATTTTCATAGGCTGAGTCCTGGAAGGGTTTCTGAGCTTTAGCAAAGTTTCCAAACCTGGACACAACATCAGAATTCACTGCTGAGTTTTTTTTTCAAATATAGATTTCTATGCACCACTGAATGAATTGTCTCTTTGATAGCCAGATAACTTTTTTTTTAACTTCTTATTTTTTATTGGGGTATAGTGGGAAAGCCCCTGAGGCTGGGAAAGATTGAGGGCAGGAGAAGGGTGACAGAGGATGAGATGGCTGGATGGCATCACCAACTTAATGGACATGAGTTTTAGTAAATTCCAGGAGATAGTGGAGGACAGAGGGAGGGGCCTGGCATGTTGCTGTCCATGGGGCCACAAAGTTGGACATGATTTAGTGACTGAACAACAAAAATAGCTGATTAACAATGTTATGTTTCAGGTGAACAGTGAAGGGACTCAGCCATATACATACATGGATCCGTTCTTTCCAAACGCCTCTTCCATCCAGATTACCACAAAGCATTGAGCAGAGTTCCCAGTGCTATATAGCAGGGCCTTGTTTGTTATCCATTTTAAATATAGCAGTGTGTACATGTCCATTCCAAACTCCCTACCTATCCCTTCCCTCATCCTTCCCACTACCTCTGCTGGCAACCGTAAGAACCTGTATTTTTAAATGGAACTCCCCAGAAGAATCAGTTTGATCCATGATTTAGACGCCATCATTCTTGGAGAGGTGTCATCCCCCAGGCTCATTCTAGAACCAACCCTCTCTGCCCACCACTCCCTGGCCTGTCGGGGGCTCACCCAGCCACACACAGAAGGAAAAAGCAAGGGCACTTTACAATCCAGATGTGTGCAGCCTCCACTGTTTCTCTTAGCCTAAGTGAAAAGACAGCCTCCAAACTGAGAAACTGAGCAGCCCCCAACTTAACCCACCATATATTCCCAGGCTTCTTAGGGTTTGGATTAGGGAACAAAGTTTGCAGACTTTCCCATTCTGAATTGAGCTTTTAGGTTTACAAGGGGCTGGAAACATGTGTGATCTAGAACAGGTGATTCTAACTTTCCCAAGCCCAGCAGTTCCATGGGGCCCAGAGCCATGTCTCTGGCTTGTCTTGCTCTCTTAATGATACATTTTGAGGAATAAAGTCTTAATTTTATGTAGTCAGCTTTATCAATTTTTCATTTATGGTTGGTGAATTTTATGTCCTATTTAAAAAGTCATTCTGTACCATGAGATCACAAATTTAGAAATTTTATTGTTTTACCTTTTATACTGTAACTCACAGTATAGGTGAATTGATTTTTCCATATAATATGATATGGGGTCAGTTTAGCATTTTTTTCCTATATGGATATAATTGTCTAACACCAATTATTGAGAAAAATTTCCTGTTCCCAAAGTTAATCAATTCTGTATTTATTATAAATCAAATGTTTGGATAGTCATTTGATTCACTCATTTATCATTTTCATTGCTCATTCATTACTATATCTTTGAACTTCTATGTGGGATCTTTTTAAAATTTATTTATTTTCTTAATTTTTATCGGAGTATACTTACTTTTTCAGCTTCCCTGATAAGTCAGCTGGTAAAGAATCCACCTGCAATTCGGGAGGCCTGGGTTCAGTTTCTGGGTTGGGAAGATCCCCTGGAGAAGGGAATGGCTACCCACTCCAGTATCCTGGCCTGGAGAATTCCATGGACTGTATAGTCCATGGGGTTGCAAAGAGTCGGACACGACTGAGCAACTTTCACTTTCATAGTTGTTTACAATATTGTGTTAATTCTACTGTAAGCTATCAGCTATGTACCCTGTGTGCATGCTCAGTTGTGTCTGACTCTGTGACCCCATGGACTGTAGCCTGCCAGGCTCCTCTGTCCATGGGATTTTTCCAGGCAAGAATACTGGAGTGGGTTGCCATTTTCTCCTCCAGGCGATCTTCATCTCCTGCATTGGCAGACAGATTCTAAACCACTGAGCCACTGAAGAAAAATCAGCTATACATATACATATATTCCCTTTTTTGAATTTCCTTCCTGTTTGTGTCACCACAGAGCATTGAGTAGAATTCCCTGAGTTATACTGTAGCTTCTCGTTAGTTACCTATTTTGTGTGTGTGTTAGTTGTTCGGTCAGTTGTGTCCGACTCTGTGACCCCAAGGACTGTAGTTCACTAGCTCCTTCATCTGAGGAATTCTCCAGGCAAGAATACTGGAATAGCAGCCCTCTATTCCCTTCTCCAGGGGATCGTCCTGACCCAGGGATCCAACCTGGGGCTCCTGCATTGCAGGTATATTCTTTTTTTTTTGTTTTTGTTTGTAAAATGTAATTTTGTTTTATGTTACTCTGCTGTTATATAGGGCATAACATTTTCACAAGGCTTTTTTGGGACTACAGTCGATGATTAGCAACATACAATAGTGGTCCAACTGTCTAAATAACAATCACTAGATAAACTGGACACCCTCTCCATGTGCACAAATCTGCATGAGAAAAGTGCTAATGTTTTAGACTGGACTGTGTGCTTTTTCCCCCCTTTCTAGTGTGTTAAGAAATGACATGCACTTTAATTTGCCAAAAGCAATGGTTGTATTCTGGCAGCAACATGCTACTTCTATTACATAGTAAAGTGAATACCAGAACTACAAAGGCAGGAGGAGTAAGTGAGTTTTTATTGGGAAGGGAAGTTGTCAACTTAAACAGCAGCAAATGAAGAGTGAATAAGGAAACTCCCTGTGGTCACAGATACACAAGACCTCCATCACATATGATACAGGAGGCATTTTAATCTGTGATCCCCCAGCCCCAAAATGTCGAATGCTTTTCCATTCAATCGAATACTTCTGGATTCCTACTAAAAAGGAATATATGAAGAGGATGGAAAAGTTGCTTACTGAAAGGAAATCTCTGAAGAAGAGTAAGGGAGGGAATGTAGAAATTAAGAAGTTATGTAGAACACTCTTTAAATTGTAATTAGTTACATTTTCATATCTTCACCATAATATAAAACATAGTTACTTGCAGAACTGGTTCAGATTACTTAAATACCAGATACATTTTTAGTCTTCTACATAAGTGTTTGGAAGTTACTTATGTTTGTATGAAATGAAGCTATTAATACTTCTCTACAGCAGTAACTGCACACCAGGAAGGCTAAGACAAACACAAATCTAGGAATGGAGTTTTCCCAAATCTGCAGTGTGAAAAGACTATAAACAGTTGATTCCATACACATGAATGGGTTTCTTTGCTATAGGAAATCCAAATGGAGTGAGGAATGGAGATGAGTAAAAAGGTCTAAAGGGGAAGAAAAATGGCACCCTGCATGCACTTCATTTTCGGCCTCTTCTGCCGCATCACATTCTTCTCTGCACTGTCTGATGTCCATAGTGTGAGGGTGTCTCTCAGCAGCTGCATGATGAGGGTGCTGTCTTTGTACGAGTCTTCATTCAGTGTGTCGAGTTCTGCAATAGCCTCATCAAGAGCCGTTTTGCCTGTGTGCAGGCCAGTTTTGGGTTATTGAGGACCTCATAGTAGAGCACAGAAAAGTTAAGAGCCAGCCCCAGCTGGATGGGGTGTGTGGGTTCCATCTCTTGGTTATATGAAAGCCTCTTGGTAAGCTCCTCGGGAATTATCTATAGTTTGCTTCCGATCATCACCACGAGCAACTTCAGCAAGGTACCAGAAGTAATCTCCCTTCATCTTCAGATAGGAGACCTTACTCTCTGGATTAGTTGCATTGGCTATTAAATACTTATCCAACAATTCCAGGACCGTGGTGCAGATGGACCTCAGCTCGGACTCCACATTCTCCCGGTAGTCCTTGATCAGCTGCAACTTCTTGTCCGAGGTGTTGGTCTTCTGCTCGATGCTGGAGATGACTCTTCCCGCGGACCGCCAGCCCCCGACCACGTTCTTGTAGGCCACCGACAGCAGGTTGCACTCCTCATTGGACAGCTCGGCGCCCTGCTCCATCGTGGCCTTCATGCAGGTGGCCATGTCATCGTAGCACTCGGCCTGCTCGGCCAGCTTGGCCTTCTGGATCAGCTCTGTCTTCTCCATGGGGGCCGGGGGAGGAGACAGCGAGGTTGAGCCTGGACCCCGGGGGGCTGGCCGAGGGTTGCAGGCGCGGCAAGGAGGCCTTCGCGTCTCCATGGCCACAGTGCAAGTCCCACCACTTGGATCCCTCTTCTCTGCAGGCATATTCTTTACTGTCTGATGCACCAGAGAAGCCCCTATATATTTTACACGTGGTATCAATAGTGAATATGTATCAGTTCCAGTCTCTCCATTCCTTCCACCACTACCTACCCCTTTGCCCCCTAGTTTCCACACATTTGTTCTCTGTGTCTGTGTCTCTACTTTTGCTTTGCAAATAAGATGATCTGTGCCATTTTTCTAGATTTCACATATATGTGTTAATATATGAAATTTGTTTTCCTCTTTCTGACTTACTTCGCTCTGTATGATGGTCTCTAGGTCTATCCCTGTCTCTACAAATGACCCTGTTTTGTCATTTTTATGGCTGCGTAATATTCCGTTGTATATATGTACCACAGTTCTTTATCCATTCATCTGTCAATGGACATTTGCTTCCATATCCTCACTATTGTAAATAGGCTGCAGTGAACATTGTGGTCCGTATGTCTTTTTGAGTCATGGTTTTCTCCCTGCATGTGTCCCATCATGGGATTGCTGGGTCACAGGCATAGATATTTTAAAGCCTGTGTCCAATAACTCCTATTTCTGTAGTCCCTCTAGGTCTGTTTCTACAGCCTATTTTTTTTTCTCTTAGCTTGTTTTCTTACTGTGTGCTAGTTATTTCTTGTTATCACAGACTTGATGGATACAAGTTTAAGCAAGCTCCAGGAGTTGGTGATGGACAGGGAAGCCTGGTATGCTGCAGTCCATGGGGTTGCAAAGAGTCAGACACAACTGAGCAACTGAACTGAACTGATTCTTTTTGAAAAATTGTTTGCTGAAGTAACTTGAGCACTCAAATGATATCACCTTCCTCCAGAAGGGATTTATGCTCATTTCTGTTATGTATCTAGGAATGCCAACAATTGAAGTTTTCGAATCCAGCTCCAGACATGGAGAGAGCTTGAAGCTGAACTGAAGTCCCCCTGAGAACAAACTGATATGTTCAGTTTGCTCCTAGGGCAGACTTTCCCAGTCCAGGGAGAACTGGCTTCATCAGGCCACCCTCCTATATCCAGTTCATCCCTACTCTGATGAGCTCACACTCCCACTCAGGAGCAGTAAGCCCAGCAATGTGCCACCTGCAATATGTGATGTGCCCTTCAGCCAGTTCCTGTAGAACCAACACATACTCCGAAAGGGGAAGTGGCCCCAAATGCCACACTTACCTCTCTGGGCTTCTGCTCTCTGTCCTAGGTCTTCTTTCAGTAACTCATCGTGATCTTGTTAACTTACTACCAACAGCTAACAGGGCCTTTGAGAGCAGTTTGTTTGTTTGTTTTTTCTGTTAATACCTTTATTGAGATACAATTCACATGTAAAACAATTCACCCATTAAAGTGTATGATTCAGTGGTTTTTACTATATTCGTAGAATTATGCAACTATTACCACAATCAATTTTAGAACATTTTCACCACTTCAGAAAGAAGCCCTGTATCTTTTCTCACCTACCAATTCCCTTGATCCTAAGCATCCATTAATCTACTTTCTGTCTCTATGAAATGCTTATATGACATTTCATATAAGTGGAATCACATAATACCAGATCTTTAGTCTCTAGCTTCATAGCATGCTTATAAAGCTCATCCATGTTGGAGCATCTATCAGTCTTTGATTCCTTGTTGTGGCCAAATGAGAGTACATGATGTGGGAATATGACATTCTGTTTATACATTCTTGATGGGCATTTGGGTCATATTCACCTTTTGGCTGCTATGACTAATGTTACTAAGGACATTCATGTTGGCGACTTTGTGTGGACATACCTTCTCACTTCTTTGGGGAGTGGAAATCACTGGGTCATGTGACCTGGTGCTTAACTTTCTGAGGGACTGTCATGCTTTCCCGAAGTAGCTGTACCACATTACATTCTTGCCAGCAGTGCATCAGGTTTCTGATGTGAGAGAAGTTTGCTTTTTAAGATTTTTGTCTATCTTTCATATTTGTTCTTAGCTGGATTGTTCTTCTAAATTACTGCCTCTCCTTTACCAAGAGCAGAAGCCCTCTTAGGACTTTTCACAGAGTAGTTCCAGTCACCAGTGTTTATTCTTTAACATGTCACATCAGATATTTCCAGTAGGCAGGGGTTGTACCTGAGTAGATCCTTGATGGAAAGAGAGAGAGGAGCATTCATTATGCTGGCTCAAGAGTTTGGGATAACTTTGGACCACAGGCACCCTTCACTTGTAGCCCTTTGATTTAGAAACTAGCTCAAGTAAGAAATTTTATTCTTTTATTTTTTAAAAAAAGTTCTTAATACTATAGATTCCATGAGGTCCTTTCAAAATGAATTATGTATTTATGGATACATTTCTCTTGAAGTGATAAAAATGTATCTAAAATATCTTCTAAAAAAACCAAGCCCTAAAACATATTTTAGATTTTGACTTCCCAACTCAGGCTATTTGGAAAGTAACTGAAAAATCTTTATGTGACTGAAAGAAGCTTTTTCAAGCTCCCCTTCATTACCTGAATCATTCGTTAAAAATGCATCAACAGATTTTCACTGCTTTCCTGGGCTAGGCTCTGAATATTAGGAGTTTGTACTTTTAGCCTCAGAGAATTTATAATCTAGCTAAAACCAGAGAGGTGAAAACCATCTAAAGTGATAAATATGCATAGGGTCATGTAATGAAATGTACATATATTATAGAGCCTAACAGCAAGAGAGAACATTTATGAGTTATTCTGTTTCACTGATTATTTATCAGAAACCCTCATGGCAATTCCTAGTTGTTGATTACCTTGGATTCCCTCTGAGAAAATCAAAAGTAACTGTGTAATGTAAGTGGTTTCTTTTTATTAACAGTCAGTGGGATCTATGAACTAGAAGTGGTATAAAGTGCTAGACAAGGGGACAGACACGGGACACAGACTGCCTGGGCATCAGTTCTTATGTGGGCGTCTTCATTGGATGACTCTCGTTAAGTCACTGGACCTCCCTAGCCCTCTGTTCACTCTTCTATAAAATAAGGATGAGTGTCCCTAGTTTATAACATGCTGTGCAGAACAGATGAGTTGAGATCAATCAAGCACTGAGGGGACTTCCCTGGTGGTCCAATGGGTAAGAATCCACCTTGCAATGCAGGAATCGTGGGTTTGGATCCCTGGTCGGAAAACTAAGATCCCACATGCCTCGGAGCAACTAAACCTTCATACCACAACTGGGAGTCCGTGTACCACAGCAATGATCCAGCATGCTGCAACTAAGACCCAAGGCAGCCAAATCAAGAAACACAAAAACTTTTTTTAAAATAATGCGCTAAGAACCAATCCTGGGACATGGTAAAGCTCTCAAGCTTAAGTTCTTATTTTTCTTAATGTGTAATCATGGTTAATCATTTACTTGGGGGAACTGAGGTATAAACAGGAAAATACTTGTGAATTATTAGCAGCAACATACACATAAATGGAGAAGGAATTGGCAGCCCACTCCACTATGCTTGCCTGGAGAATTTCATGGACAGAGGAGCCTGGTGGTCTATAGTCCATGGGGGTCACAAAGAGTCAGACACGACTGAGTGACTAACACATACTCATAAAAAACGAAAGGGGAAAATCCATTTTGCTCCCAGCCAAGAGACACTTAAACCAATATCCTTCCAGCCCTCACTCATATGTGAGGTACAGAAAAGCAGTTTCCATTTTCTTCTTACAAAATATCTTTTTGATTTTTCTTACACTCAAGGCTGAAAGAATTGGCTGGTGGCATTGAAGGCAGTTTTACCGAAAGCCTTTTTACTTTGTGTCCAGCCTTAGGAAGAGGGTTCAGCTGTGTCCACATCACCTGAACTCTTCTTGGTCATAAGCTGTACTCCCACCAGCTCAATCCTCAGTCCTCTCTTCCTACACCTAACTGCAACATTTAACTCTGCTTATTGCATTCATCTTGCTACATTTATTAAATAGCCTGGGATAGTATTGATAATTATCAATTACTGGAGAAGCAAAGAGCAACCCACCCCGGTTTTCTCTCCCAGAAAAATCCCATGAATGGAGGAGCCTGGTGGTTTGCAATCTGTGGGGTCACAAAGAGTCTGACACAGCTGAGTGACTGAGTGCTATGTACCCCAACATTCTATCTTGGTAAAATGTGTGTGTTGCGCTTAGTCCCTCAGTCGTGTCTGACTATGACCCTAAGGACTGTTAGGCTGCCAGGCTCCTCTGTCCCTGGGATTCTCCAGGCAAGAATACTGGAATGAGTTGCCATGCCCTCCTCCAGGGAGTCTTCCCAACCCAGGGATTGAACCCAGGTCTCGCACATTGTAGGCAGATTCTTTACTGTCTGAGCCACCAGGGGAGCCAGAGAATACTGGAGTGGGTAGCCTATCCCTTCTCTAGGGGAATTTTCCAACCCAGGAATCAAACCAGGGTCTCCTTAAATTGGTCTAAAATGGACATAAAAAATTGCTTTTTCTAATTTTATTTTTTCCTTAAATTTTTTTTTTTTTTTTACTTTCCCTGATTTAAAGTCCCATTCATCAGGCAACTTTTCTTCTGCCTCGACTTTGATGTTGATATTTCTAAACATTTTGTCCTCAGGTTTTTTATTTGCCCTCACTTTCTTCCTAAGAAATCACATCCATGCCAAGGATTTCCTTCCCCACTTCTCTGTATATTTTGTTCAGAATTTCCTCCCAAGTCCAAACTTCCATCCAGCTTCCCACTGGACTGTTCCCCGTGGTGTATCATACAAGCTCCTCAAATTCAGCATGTCTAAAGTGACTAAGACTCTTCCTCTCCAACCTGTATTTCCCTTGAAATATCCTTATTATCCTTTATGGACTGAATCACTCAAGTGGGAAACCCCAGCATTCACCTGCTTATACAGCTGTAGCCCCACTGCTGGTAGCTCAGTTCAGAGTCTCATCATTCCTCAGCTGAAGTATTACAGCAATCACTCGTCTTGCCTCCAGTTTTTATTTTTGTTTATTTTTAATTTTTAAAAACATTTTTCTTTATTTATTTGGGTGCCTGGCGGCGGGATGAGGGCACCTTCCTTGCACATGAGTCGGGTGGCTGCATCCCACACCCAGGGTCGAGTAACCTTGCCCTCACCCTGACCCCCCAACTCCCACCCAGCTCCAGAGACTGTGCCGTCCTGGGGGCTCCCCATCACTCAAATCCCCCCCTGTTGGAAGGTGCGGTCTGTTTCCCGCTGGGACTCCATAGGGCCAGGAAGGCCCTCTTAGGGTGGACTCAGAAGCCAAACTATTGACATCAAAATCATGTCTCCATCCTCCTAGCTATGATTCTAGGTCCTCCATCACTTCTCTAGGCCTCCCTTTTCTCATCTGTGAAATGGGCACAAAACTGTTACCACCTCCCATCTCCTCTCCTCTCCCCCTGCTCTCCCTCCTCCTCCCTTACATCCTCCCCCTCCTCTTCCTCCCTCTCCCCCTCCTTCCACATCTCCTTCCCCCTTCCCCTCCTCCTCCTGAATTTCCCCCACTTTAGCCCCTAGGAGTCTCCCTCCACAGCTCTTCACCTGGGCAGCTGACCTGTGGTCTCTGGGTAGATATGCAGGGAGTTTAGGGTCAGGCTGGCAGCTTTCAGCTCTAAGCCTGGGCCCTGATGAAGAAGGGAATGTTAATCATTAGTATAATTTCTTTCCAGAGAAGCATACGATTTTACAGCTGGAAGCAGCCTTAGAGAATCATGATAGCTCACAAGTTACAATTGTGGAAACAGTGGGCTCTTGCTGTCCCTAAAGTCATGAGGCTGGTTGGCTAGTTGCTGACTGTGCTAGTCCCACCACCCCAAGCCCTTCTCCCAAACCCTTTTTAAGCTTTTGAGTTTGTAAATGTATCTCCTAGATGAGTGAGAATAGCCCAGCCCTACAATTTCACTCTGGGTGGATAGACTGCTTCCCCTGGTGAGCTAAGGAAAACTGTAGAGGGAATAAACCAACTCTAACAATAATAACCATTATTGCCCTAGTGCTTCCACCACCACTTTTGTTTGTATCCTGCACTTTCTGTACTTTTTCTAACCTCTTAAGAACTGGCAAATGAGGAGAAACCAATTTCAGCAGAAAGGATCTCCCAGGGAAACTCAGAGATGCTCAGTCTTCAGACAATGGGGTCTGGAGGTAGTGCCTGGGCTAGTGGGAGACCCAGAGCCCCACGGTGATGCCGCAGGCGCCTGGCACAATCTGGAGCTTGATGAAAATGAGCAGTGACTGTATGGACTTGTCTTTGCTGGCCACTGCCAGAAAACTCTGTCCCCATTAAGTCATTGGGTCTCTGAGTTCTGTACCTGGACGCCCAGCCTCACGTGACTCGAGGACAGAGTACTCACATTTGGTGACCTGTTCCCCCACTCCCCAACTCTGGGCCTGGACAGATCTGAGGGTGTCCAGACCTGATAAACAGCTCCAGGGGAATGGCCAAACTTACTCTGAAGCCTGGGCGACTGGGAGACAGAAAGGTCTTTTGTTAAGGCTTTAGAAGGAAGAAGTTTGGGGATGGGATGTTAAGCAAGGAAGGGCTGAGGGAGTTCTGCAGCAGGCAGACAAGTGAGGAAGCTCGAGGAGGAGAAGGCGGGTGGGAGGAAGATGGTTCAGCATCCTTGTGGTCCCTGAGTTTTCTGATCAGGGGATCCTCAGAGTGGCAATCCTTGACTCCAGGACCTTTTCCTGAAGCTGATAATGAACATGGTGCTGGAAATTTAGTGGCTCTGGGTCAGGGTGTAGGGGGGCACAAGAGGATGATCATTCATCCCCAAAACTTGCAGCACACATCTCCTGTCTCCTGGAAACCAGATGCAGGGCTGGACCAGGAGGCAGTAGGAGCACCCCCCATCCCCAACCCCTTCCTGGGCCACTGCAGACTGCTGCCTGGGGCCCCAAGGTCGTGTTGCTGACAGAGCCACCTGTTTCAGGGATGAGAGGGAGGAAGAACCCCTGTTCCTTGCTGTCCTTGTCTCCACTCTCCTTGCTCTGATGACCTTGAGGAGCCTTCTGTTCCTTCCGTCCCAGTTCGGTTTCCATGGGAACCGGAGTGGCAGCATCATCATTCTGCTGAGGTGAGATGCCCCCAGGATGCCGTGAATACCCAGGAGAAAATGATCAGAGAAGAATATACCATCTCAGAAATTACCCTGCAGGGCACTTCCTAATATTCTGCTTCTGACAGCTCTTGGGTTAGGTCTTTCGTTTTGCATCCTCAAGTTCAGGGAGCCTGCCGGGAATGGGCATTTTGTCCAGATCTTTGGTCCTTTGGAGCATCTGTTCTGCTCCTTGTTGGTGTGATAATCACTTACTCTGTGAATTCTTCGGTGAGGATCATGAGAAGATGAAGTCATTTGATATCCTCTCAATAAATCCAAGGGCTTCCCAGGTGGCACATTGTTAAAGAATCTGCCTGCCAATGCAGGAGGCATGGGTTTGATCCCTGAGTCAGGAAGATCCACTGGAGAAGGAAATGGAAACCCACTCAAGTATTCTTGCCTGCAAAACCTCCATGACAGAGGAGCCTAGTGGGCTACAGTCCATGGGGTCACAAAGAGTGGGACACAACTGAGTAACTGAGCACCACAAATAAATTCAGACAACCACACGTGGCGCCTTAAGGCCTGTCCTCTCCCCAGATTTTCCCTCTGGCCAAGTGATTCGTGACAGAGTCATGAGCGGCTGTAGATGTATTTTACTTGAACTTCTCAAAAAAAGCTAGTGGTATGTTTAAGAGTAGTTACTTACAGTCAAATTGATTGACAGGCACTGGACTTTCTGGAATGAGCCATGGGCTGCTCAGCAGGTCCCTAGACAATGGGACAGATTCAGAATGAGCCATCTCCTAACCATGGTTCTTGCAGAGTAGTTGAGAGCACGGACTCTGGAGCCTGTCTGCCTGAGTTCAAATCCTGGCTCTGCCACTTAAGAGCTGGTGAACCTGGGCAGGGCACCTAGCCTGTCTGATTCTCAGTGTCCTCATCCATAAAATGGGATGATGATGGTTTCTATCTTATAAGTGACTGTATTAAAAGAATTAATACACACAAAATGCTCAAAACAGTACCTGTACATGGCAAGTCTTAACCATCTTATTATCATTATTATCCTACTTTATTCATTCTGAGATGCATTTTTTCTCATTTTTATATCTATGAAATCTGAAGGGTTTTTTTTTTTTTTGTTTTCTGGGAACATAAAATATTGTGCACCTATAATGGATTGTGTTTCAGATTCAATTAAATTTATTATAATCATTTTTAAGATCTCATCTCTAGCACAGTGTCTGGTCAATAATGAGGACACCATATACTTTTGCGAAGACTAAATAAATTCTCTCTAGGTCTTTTCTTCCTGGAGTCCTAGTAATGAAAGTTTTGCCATGTGACTGTCAATGTGGGCCCAACTCAGGCAGACAGATAGCGCTGATATTAGAGGTGCAGTCATCCCCTTTCCTACTCTTTGGCCCTCAGGACAGACATTCCAGCTGGTTCTGCAACATTGAGGAGATAAGGAATCTCAGTATGCACCATCTGAAACCAGAGGGAGTTCTGTGCCTGTGTTAGAGTTCTTCAGGTAAACAGAACCAATAGGATGTGTGCTTAGGTTTATTTTAAAGAATTGCTCATGGGATTACCTGGCTAGTAAATCCAAAATCTGCAGAGTAGGTTAGCAGGCTGGAGCCCCAGGAAGAAGACAATATTCCTGTTCAAGTTTGCTGCAGAATTCCTTGCTTGGGAAAGGTCAGTCTTGCTCTGTTCAGTGCTTCAGCTGACTGGAGAGGCCCACCCATGTTATAACGGGCAATCTGCTTTGCTCAAAAGCCATGATTTATGGGCCTTCCCTGGTGGTCCAGTGGTTAAGACTCTGCTCTGCCACTGCAAGGGATTTAAGTTCGATCCCTGGTTGGGAAATTAAGATCCCATATGCAGTACAGCTCAGCTGAAAAAACACAGCAACAACCAAACACCAAAGTCTGCTGATTTAAATGTTAATTTCGTCAAAAACAGCCTCACAGAAACATCCAGAATAATGTTTGACCCAATATCTGGGTGCCTTAGCCCAACCAAGTTGATATATAAATCCACCATTGCAAAGACTTACGGGGGAGATTTCTAGAGTGAAGGGCCTGCCTTTGTTAAAGACCATCCTTTCCATGGAGAGATCATGCCTCCTCCCTTGCGAGTTCCTGACGGGCTCAGATTTCACAATAGTCTCTTCTGTAATCTCCACAACAATCCTGCACAGTAGGCAGGAATAACTTCATTTCTCAAATGAAAAAGAATCTGAGGCTAAGTGTCTTATTAGTAGATGCCTCTGGGATGCTAGAAGTTGCCTCATTCAAGTCAGGCTTCTCTGACTCTAGCTCTTGCTTGTCAAGGGTACTAGTAGTGTTTACTGCTTGCTATTACATTATTATATTAAACACCAAGGCTTACTTTGTTTCAGACACTGTTTTAAGCGCTTTACATATATTAACTTTCTAAATTAACTCAATTTCCTAATCTGCTCCTGGAATTCCGAAGATGGATGTGACAAACAAGTCATCTGGAGGTGAGAATGCCTGCTGTCAGCATTGCCTGGGCATGGCCAGGGGAGGGCTCTTTGCTTCCTGAGGCTAGTTATTTCTCTCCCTCCTGCCAAGCTTCTTTCCTGCTATTTTCACTGAGCAACTGATTAATGCCCGTGCAGGGCAGGCATGCCCACTCCATGATGTTCTCACCTCGTCACTTCTTTGCACCTTCTAATGGCTTCTGAGATTAGCTCCTATCTTAGTTTGCCACATTTAATGAGGAGTGGGGACGTTGACAGGAACCAGGGATGCTGTCAACATCCCTGACTCTCCAAGGTCCACCATCCTGCTCTCTAGTTTTGCATTTTTTTTGTTGTTGTTGTGTTGTATGGCTTGTGGGATCTTAGTTTCCTGACCTGGGATTGAACCTGTGCCCTTGGCAGTGAAAGCGTGGAGTCCTAACCATTGGATCACTAGGGAATTTCTGCACTTCTTAATTGCCAGTGGCTCAGCCCTACCATCCTTCTGAGAAATGAGGACCTTGTTTGCAGGACCTCCATCTCTGAGCATCACTTAAGGGCTGGAGTCCTGTTGTGCATAGGGAAGCTGTGAGGTGTTCTCCTTACCTTGACTTCTGTATGGGTTCATTTCTGCCATAAAACCCCTTTATCTTTCACGTCAGACCAGAGTTTTGTGTTGAGGGAATCACATTAAAGGAGAGGAAATGCTGCCTTGATGGACAGGCCAGCTGGTAGATATTCGGCACATCCAGAGAACAAAGTCATCATTTGGTGTGAGTGATGAGTGCCACAAAGCCCCTGGCCATTAAGTGGGATGAGGAGAATGGAGGTCTGGTTTGCGGAAAAAGAAAAAGGCAATTGCCCTTCATCTGGGCAATGAAGGATGAATAAGATTTTACAGGGGCGAAGGGAAGGGAGAAGAAGGCAATGGGAAAAATCTGGGAAGAGTCAAATGTCCTGTGAAGAGGGCTTCTCCACTGTACTAAGCATCCTACCCTCCCCTTTTTTTCTGGGGTCTTCTGATGATCCCTTCAGTGGTGGGCGTCCTTGCTTTCTCTTCTTTGGTTGATGTTTCCCATCAGCATTTAAGCATTAAGCATCAGCATTTAAGCATCAACACTCAGCATTAAGCTGAGTCTCTATTATCTTTAAAACAGCAGCACACAAATCAAAACTGTTAAACTGTCTCCCTCCACTCCTTTTCTCTCCAGACACCCACTGCCCTAGTTACCACTTTCATCCAGTAGCTCAAGCCCCAAAGGAGGGAGTCAGTCTTTACATTCCACACTAGTCTGCCCACTTCTCTCATTCGTTACCAGGTCCTGCCAGTTTAACTCTTAAATATCACCTGAAGCTGTCCACCTTTTATAGTGATGGTTAATTTTGTGTGTCCACTTGACTAGCTACAGAAAGTCTAGATTAAGCATTGTTTCTGGGTATGAAATTGGCATGTGAACTACCAGACTCCATAAAGTAGACTGCCGTCCCCAGTGTGAACAGACATCCTCCAGTCCAGTAAGGGCTTGAATAGAGCAAAAGGCAGAGGCAGGAGGAATCGACCCATTTTTCCTGCCTCTTTGATGACCTGAGACCTCCCACATCATCCTCTCCTGCTCTGGGACTGGGGTTGATGCCACTGGCTACCTTCGCTTCCCAAACAGTGGACTCAGAATGAATCATATTAATATCACCAGCAGATGGCAGCTCATGGGGCTGCTTAGCCTTCATAATCACATGAGCCAATTACACACACACACACACACACACACACACACACACACTTCCCCTGCTGAGTCTATTCCTCTGGAGAACCCTGACTAATACAGATGTGGATACTGAAAGTGGTGGTAAAGAAACAGTTTGAAGGATGAGTTTTTTGAATTGGTTGTGGGTTTCTGGAATTGGTTCTCTAATTTGATTAGAATTTAAAATGTTAATCACTCTTTTTCCAGAAGGAGAGACAGTATCATGATAGTTCATGATATGAACTGTTTACAAAGATGTGCAAAGCATCTGCTTTGGATACTCCCAGTCACTGGCTCAGACCATAAAGAATCCACGTGCAATGAGGAGACCCAGGTTGGGAAGATCCCCGGGTTGGGAAGATCCCCTGGAGAAGGGGATGACAACCCACTCCAGTATTCTTGCCTGGAGAATCCCCATGGAGAGGGCTACAGTCCATGGGGTCACGAAGGGTCAGACACAACTGAGCGAATAAGCACAGCACAGTCGAGTAAGATACAGGATACTGGGTGACTGTGTCTGTGACACTTTTAAACATTTTTGGAAAGCATTTCTGGAAATGAATATAATAAACTCATCTGGCTGCTCTTAACATCACTGGACAAAGAGGAGAAAGAAAAGGATGAGCTCAGGGCTTTGAATTCCCAGCTTCAGAGAAACAGGTAAACCTGAGAGTGTGGGGGTGTGCCCTGATGAGACTCTCAGCTCCTGGAGCTGCAGGGCAGAGACAGCTGGGAGTACAATCCAGATCTCATTCTGCTGATTTACTCCCTAAGCTGAAATCCCAGCCTCCTGGGAGTATCTGCTGTCAAGGTAAGGGCGTTTGTCGGGGAAGAATAGGATCAGGAGTTGGAATGCAGGAGGTCTTCGTGAAGCCGGGACTTCAGGTCATCTTTACCAGTGAAAGAGAACTCCCCACCACCAGCAGCAGTAGAATCCTCATCCCCAGAGTGTCAGTCTTTCCACCCCCATCTGAGGGAAGTCACCCTGCATTGCTTGGAGGAAGTGTGATGGCCTCCCCTGAGGCATTTGTCTTGCAAGACAATATGATTCTCTTCTTGCAACCCAGCCCTGCTGCATATACACACAACACACAAAGTATGTTGCATTAATATATTTACAATATATTGTAAACAGGTGTATATATGTACATGTGCTCAGTAGCTGAGTCCTGTCCAACTCTGCAGCCCCATGGACTGTAACACACCAGGCTTCTCTGCCCATGAGATTTTCCAGGCAAGAGTGCTGGAGTGGGATGCCACTTCCTACTCCAGGGGATCTTCCTGACCCAGGGATCGAAACTGTGTCTCTTGCATCTCCTGTATTAACAGGCGGATTCTTTACCACTCTGCCACCTGGGAAGCCCCGTGTGTGTGTGTGTGTGTGTGTGTATGTGTGTGTATACACATGCCTTGTGCATTCACCCTCTGGCTGCCCTGTCCAAGTGGTAGGTTAGGGGATCCCTCCCCTCCAAGATCAACTGATGGTGGTGGCTGAACAAGCAAGGAGGTCAGAGGGACCCAATGGGGCTCTGAGCATGGCTGGCCTGTGAATTAATCTGAACTGTGGAAAGTGAGCCCTCCCTCGGACCTATCACCCTGTGCACAGGAGCAAAGGGGACCTGAACCCTGTCTACCAGGAGGGGCCCCTGCCTGGCTGCCCTATGCCAGAGCATGGGTATGAAGCACGGCTAGGTTGTGTCTCATAACCCCACCCCAAACCCTGAGCAAAGACCTTGCACAGTGTTGGGCATGTGCTCCGTACATCCGAGGAGAATTAGGGAGTGAAGAAAAGGCTGAGATCAGTTGCCAAGAAGGAGGAGGCAGGCAGGGAGGTGGAAGGCCCTCACAGTCAGGGACAGCCCTGCTCAGAGAGACAGCCATGAAACAAGGCCCTCAGTTGCAGAAGCCAAAGGTACCTTGGCCCAAGAGGATCTTGGAAGGCGAGTTATTGGGTGGAAAACACTGGGATGGGAAAGTAAAAGAAGAGAAAAGAGAAGGGAGTGAGTGAAAGGTGCGGGAGGCTAGGATGGGAGGCAAGCTCAAGGGAGGGCAAACCGGAGGGGATGGGAGGGTGGACAAAGAAGGTTCCCTTCTCTGCAGCTGGCCTGTGATTTCCAAGGAGAGGAGCCAATCTTTACAGAGATGCCACTTTGAATGAGGCCCTTCCCAGGAAATCGCATAGAATTCTGTGACATTCCAGGAGGTGGTTATCGCTGTTCTCCAGCAGGGAAAGAGATGTGGAGGCTTAATCTGGATGAAAAGGCTTTTCTCTTCCCAGGATGGTGTGCACACTCCTAGTTCAGACAGAGATGCTTCCTGCATTCGCACCTCCTGCTCCTCGACTGTGTGGCATTTACAGATAATGGTGAGTATTAATGCAACCACAGGATATTAATGTTCGTGCATGGCTTTTTTTCTATTTATAGCTCTCACTGGAATCAGTAAGGCAATGCTTATTATAATCAACTCAGAGGTCAGGGAGGAAAAAGTGAGCCAAAGAATTATGGCTGCGGATCTTGGAGGGGTGTATGTTTTGCGGATCTGCGTTGTAAATGGTGAGTGAAAAAGTCACCTTTGTGGACTTGAAAAAATATCCACAACCTAAGAGTTGAAAGTTATGTTTTACTCGGTGGGGAATTTTTAGGACTTTAAGCCTGGGAGACAACATCTCAAGTGACCCACTCCAGGGAGAGGAGGAGAGGAGCCAGTTAATATAAAAGTTTTGCAACAAAAGGCAGGTAATCTGAACAACAAAAGATTATTGTTAATTAAAGAAAACCAGATAACCCAAGGTAAGGAATTTAACATTTTTCTATGTATGGGAAGATGCAAGAGTCTGGGCTCACTGAAATTGTTCCCTTGATATGCAGCTCATCTATCTGGGGCCAGTATCCTGTGTGTTCACACCCTGAGTTCCTCAGCGCTCGCCGTACTGTGGCTGAAGTCCGACGGCCACTAGATGGCACGTATTCGTCTTCCTCCTAAGTTTCCTCGGGGCTCACCAGCTCACCTTCTGTGGTGGCTGCAATCACTGTGACTGTGACATCTTTGTTCAGGATATGGTGGGAAATATTCCATTTCTCACTACCTATTGGGATTTTTTCTAAAATATGCCTGAAGGATTTTGCTACAGAAATTTGATGCACAAATGTCATGGAAATGGAAGTGTAATGATGAGTGGTCACCCTGGAAACGAAAAGCGTGACTCATGACACAAGAAGATCGTCTTTAACTGAATAAAACAAATAAAATGGAACTCTTTGGGACAGTTCATTGAATTGCAACAAAAGGTGCTTTGGGTTTACCTTCCAGAGCAGGCTATTCTAGGTATAGTGATTATAAATTAAGAGATGGGGTAAAATGAGGGGCAGTAATGTAGGAATCGAATTTTGATGATGCATTGATCAAGTTCTCCGCCCCTAGTTAATTTCTTAGGTTTTCTTCTCTGAGGTCTCAGACTGCAAGAGAAGCCCATTGTTTCATTCAAGGCACCTTTCTGCCCACCAGCTATTTCAAAGAATTCAAGGATCTTTTCTCCAGTTGATGTGAAAAATGCAAATCTGTAAGGAGAATATGGAAATTCACTCTTTTAAGCTAGCTACACGTCAGACATCACAATAGAAAGCACAGAGGTGACATGGAGCTTAAAAGGATGCTTCAAAAATGAAAATAGGGCATTTAAATGGGCAGTGGAAATCAAAAGAAGTTGCAGAGCTGTAGTGTGAAAAAGAAGGAATTAAGAGAGAAATTCAGAGCAATCTAGATCATGTGACACACAAGAAAGAAAGAATAACAGGCCAGATTCAGAGGGAAAAGAAGAGGTTATCAGCTTGGCAAATACATCATTTGTACCATTTTCCTAGATCCCACATATCTGTGTTAATATACAATATTTGCTTTTCTCTATCTGACTTACTTCACCTGTGTGACAGTCTCTAGATCCATACACGTCTCTGCAATGGCATAGTTTTGTTCCTTTTTAATTGCTGAGTAATATTCCACTGTGTATATGTGTCACGTCTATATCCATGCCTCTGAAAAAAAGAGGGAAATATAGGAGTTTTGGAACAAAGGGTAGGTAGTCAAGAACATCAAAAGATTACTATTAATCAAAGAAACCAGATATGTCAAGTTAGGAAAGTTAGCATTTTTCTATGTATGGGAAGATGTAAGAGTCTGTGTGTGTGTGTGTGTGTGTGTACATGCATGCTCAGTTGTGTTCAACTCTTTGTGACCCCATGAACTGTAGCCCTTCAGGCTTTCCTGTCCATGGGCGTTTCCAGGCAAGAATACTGGAATGGGTTGCCATTTCCTATTCCAGGGGATCTTCCCGACACAGGGATCGAACTCGCATCACTTGAGTTTCCTGCATTGGCAGGCAGATTCTTTACCACTAGTACCACCTGGGATTGGTCATCCGAGTCTGGGCTCACTGAAATCATTCCTTTGATATGCACCTCACCTACCTGGGGCCAATATTCTGAGTCTCCTCAGGGTTCACCAGCTCACACAGATGATTGTGGTATCCTTGCTTACTGCCACAGCAGGAAATATTTCATTTCTCAGTCCCATCTAAAACCGTTTGGCATGGACCCAATGTGCTCATGAACGTTTAGATGAGACTGAACTTCAAGGACCTTCTGGTATGAACCAAATGGCTCATGAGGATTTTCGACAGGATGCAAAGTCCTGCAAGGGGCCTCAAGGAGCAGGCTTCCACTTGCTTTTCTTTCTACCTCTTCTTGCATCAAGGACAATCTCATCTGTGAACCCAGCTCCAACTCCCACATTTATGCTGACAGAATCTACTGTTCTGTCCTATGGGCTCCAAACGTATATGTTCAAATGGCTAATTTTGAGTGTCCTCAAACATGCCTCGAACTTCCCTGTAGCTCAAACGGTAAAGAATGTGCCTGCAATGCAGGAGACCAGGGTTTGATCCTTGGGTTGGGAAGATCCTCTGGAGAAGGGAATGGCAATCCACTCCAGTATTCTTTCCTGGAGAATTCCACGACAAAGAAGCTTGGCGGGCTATAGTTCATGGGGTTCCAAAGAGTTGGACACAGCTGAGTGAATAACACACACAAATATGCCTCAAAAAAGGCAAGGGCACAAATGTAGTAATTTGGGCTGAAACCAAACTCCTATTCATCTGTCCCTTTCCACCACTACCCAGGTTAGTTGACTCTGAAAGCCAGAGGCCTGAGGCTCCTCCCTAACCTCCCTCTCCCCAGGATCCCAGCCTTCTGTTCACTGTTGCTGCTGCTGCTGCTGCGTTGCTTCAATCGTGTCCGACTCTGTGCGACCGCATAGACGGCAGCCCACCAGGCTCCCTCGTCCCTGGGATTCTCCAGGCAAGAACACTGCAGTGGGTTGCCATTTCCTTCTCCAATGCATGAAAGTGAAAAGTGAAAGTGAAGTCGCTCGGTCAAGTCGACCCTCAGCGACCCTATTGACTGCAGCCCACCAGGCTCCTCCGTCCATGGGATTTTCCAGGCAAGGGCCCTGGAGTGGGGTGCCATTGCCTTCTCTGTCTGTTCACTATTCCTCTTCTATTTTCTCAAGTCTCCTTACATTGTTTCAAATCCTCTGCTGCCTTGTTAGGTCAAGTCGCCGTCATTTCTCACCCCACTGGCTTCCTAATACTTCCTCTTGCTACTCTCTCCACTCTTAATCAAGAGTAATTATTCTAAAACTGATCATCTTTTGATAGTGTTGTTACGGAGTCCAAGTTCATTCTGCTCACTACTCGACAATCAATTGGAGACGAGGTGTTGAGGCAAGGAATATGACTGTATTCAGAGAGCCAGCTGACTGAGAAGATGGCAGACAAATGTCTCAAAATAACCATCTTATCAGGGTCTCGATGCCAGTTTCTTTCAGAGATGGGAGGAAATGAGGAAACAAAGCAAAAAGATTATAATTCTTGCAAATATCTCCTAGAGATAGGTAGGGCCTGGTGTGCTACAGTCCATGGAGCTGCAGAGTCAGATACAACTTGGCAATTGAGCAATAACAATATCTCCTAGAATGACAAGCCTCAGGTAGGAGATGTGTTCATTTCATTCTTCCTGCCATCTACAGGTGGACAGGATTCTGAACAAAGGTGCTTTAGTTTAACAGTCAGGCAGAGGGGCAGGGTCCTATGAGGAAGGCCATTATAACAGTTCAGTTCAGTCATCTACAACTCTTTATGACCCCATGGACTACAGCACACCAGGCCTCCTGAAAACCACCAACCCCCAGAGCTTACTCAAACTCATGTCCATCGAATCAGTAATGCCATCCAACCATCTCATCCTCTGTCATCCCCTTCTCTTCCCTTCTTCAAGCTTTCCCAGCATCAAGGTCTCTTCTAATGAGTCAGTTCTTCGCATCAGGTGGCCAAAGTATTGGAGCTTCAGCTTCAAATTCAGTCCTTCCAATGACTATTCAGGACTGATTTCCTACAGGATTGCTAATTGGCTCTCCTTGCAGTCCAACTTCTCCTTGAAAAGACTCTCAAGAGTCTTCTCCAACACCACTGTTCAAAAACATCAATTCTTCAGTATTCAGCTTTCTTTACAGTCCAACTCTCACATCCATACATGACTACTGGAAAAACCATAGCTTTGACTAGATGGATCTTTGTTGGCAAAGTAATGTCTTTGCTTTTTAATATACTGTCTAGGTTGGTCATAACTTTTCTTTCAAAGAGCAAGTGTCTTTTAATTTCATGGCTGCAATCACCATCTGCAGTGATTTTGGAGCCCCCCAAAATAAAGTCTGACACTGTTTCCATCATTTCCCCATCTATTTGCCATGAAGTGATGGGACTGGATGCCATGATCTTTGTTTTCTGAATGTTGAGTTTTAAGCCAACTTTTTCACTCTCCTCTTTCACTTTCATCAAGAGCCTCTTTAGTTCTTCTTCACTTTCTGCCATAAGGGTGGTGTTGTCCATATATCTGAGGTTATTGATATTTCTCCTGGCAATCTTGATTCCAGCTTGTGCTTCATCTAGACCAGTGTTTCTCATGATGCGCTCTGTATATAAGTTAAATAAGCAGGGTGACAATATACAGCCTTTAATGTACTCCTTTTCCAATTTGGAAACAGTCTGTTGTTCCACGTCCAGTTCTAACTGTTGTTTCTTGACCTGCATACAGATTTCTCAGGAGGCAGGTCAGGTGATCTGGTATTCCCATCTCTTTAAGAATTTTCCACAGTTTGTTGTGATCCACACAGTCAAAGGCTTCGGCATAGTCAATAAAGCAGAAGTAGATGTGTTTCTGGAACTCTCTTGCTTTTTTGATGATCCAATGGATGTTGGCAATTTGATCTCTGGTTCCGCTGGCTTTTCTAATCCAGCTTGAACATCTGGAAGTTCTCAGTTCACATACTGTTGAAGCCTCACTTGGAGAATTTTGAGTATTACTCTGTTAGCGTGTGAAATGAGCACAATTGTGTGGTAGTTTGAACATTCCTTGGCATTGGCTTCTTTGACATTGGAATGAAAACTGACCTTTTCCAGTCCTGTGACCACTGCTGAGTTTCCAAATTTGCTGGCATATTGAGTGCAACACTTTCACAGCACCATCTTTTAGGATTTTAAATAGCTCAACTGGAATTCCTTAACCTCCACTAGCTTTGTTCATAGTGGTGTTTCCTAAGGCCCACTTGACTTCACATTCCAGGATGTCTGGCTCTAGGTAAGGGATCACACCATGATGGTTATCTGGGTCATGAAGTTCTTTTTTGTATAGTTTTTCGGTGTATTCTTGCCACCTCTTCTTAATATTTTCTGCCTCTGTGAGGTCCATGCCATTTCTGTCCTTTATTGTGCCTATCTTTGCATGAAATGTTCCCTTACTATCTCTAATTTTTTTTAGAGAGATCTCTAGTCTTTCCCATTCTATTGTTTTCCTCTATTTCTTTGCACTGATTACATATGGTTATACTAACAATGGCAACAAATGCAAGTCAAAGAAACAGTTCCAACTGTTTGGAGTCAGAATTGGCTTTTCCCTACAACACTGTTATCTGCATCACATGGCAGCCTTGTTCAGCCCAGATCCTTCCACCCTCCAGCTGCCGACTCCCAGCACCTTCCCTCTGCCCCCAGACAGTGCCTCCCACCTTCCCTTTAGGTCTTCCAGAACATTTTTCTCTCTTCACAGTGTGAGTCTTCCTCAAAGCAATCCTGCCCCCGAGGGCTTTTCTTCACTGACTCTTCCTGATTAAGTCCTTCTCGTGTTGCGGATCTCAGCTCAAATGCCACCTCTGCCAACCAAAGAAGATCCCCTGACATATGTTTTTTTATTATTTGATTGCAGCATATACACAGGACAGACAAAAAATTCACACTTTGTGTGAACTCCTTGGATGAGTGCCTGCCTCTCCACTGGAATGGAAGCTCCTTGAAGACAAAAGTTGTGTCTCTTTTGCACAGCATGGACACTCCAGTCTTGAATGCTGTGCTGGGTCCACGGTGTCCTCACTGCCTGGTACGGTGCTCAGTGAGTTAGCTCAAGGCTGGGTGTGTGAGTGAGAGGTCTGGCTCCCTCTGTGGCCTTGAGGTTCCTGTTGGGAAACACTGCCTTCCTCTGGCCGTCCTCAGGGATGTGAAGGAGAGAGGCTGCAAGGCAGGGAGCAGGGTGGCCAGAGCTTTTCTTGGTCTGTAGAGGAAAGGCTGTTATTCCTGTTTTCACTTGTAGAATCAAAAACAACCTAGAAACTGTGCTCACAATCATAACATCAGAAAAAGAGGTGCATGGATCCAGTCCATGCCTGTGTGTTAGCATGGAGGAAGCCAAGAAAAATCCCAATACTCTGACTTGTTCCTTATAGAATAAACTGAAGACAGTGGCCATGATCTGAAAGTGATCGGTGTGGAGGGTGTGAAGGTTTGGCCTGGAATGCCTTTTAATAGCATATTCTACATGTGCTAAATAATTAATACTCATTTGATGGCAAATCACTAATTTTATAGCGAACACCTGCGTTTGGAGTCTTTTGATAATTTTTCATAAACATGTTCATGTATTTCGCCTCGTCCTTTCCTCTAGTCACCAACATGGGCATTTCTGTGTCTATAAAACAGATTTGAGATGAATGGTCAGTGAGATGAATCCGAGAGCAACTTCCACTCGACTTGGCTGTAGGTTTCTAGAGGGCAGGGGCCATGGCTCACTCAGCTATTTCCCCAGTTCCTGGCAGGATCCTCAGAACATAGGAGGCACTCATAGGAGGAAGTGATTATGAATTGTGTCAGGCCTGAAAGGATGCCTAGAAAGACTTCTGGGGACATCCGAATTCCACTCGTATAGAAGCATCTCCTAAACCCTTTCATCTGTAAAGGTTTCAGTTTAGTTGCTGTTTTAAATGCCAAGTCATTGGGATCATCATATACAGAGGAGGAAGTAAGTTTAACCTGGGGGCTAATATCCTTGGAGGAGCCTTTAGAGAAACAAATCTAGGGAGCAACGATGGAAGAGGGTGGGGAGGGTGGGCACAGGGTGAGCGTCTCTGTATCCTGGTTTGAAACTGGGGAGGGAGAGCCTGCAGAGGGGAAGGATCTGGAGAGAGTGAGAGCCAGGTTTCTGTGGGCGTCACACACGCCAGTTTCCTAGGTGTTGCACGCATTTCATGCACACGAGCAGCCCTTTACGGAGTGAAATTTTCCTTCTTTAAAGTGGAAACTTTAAAGGCTTTGAAAAGAGGCAAGTTTTCCCTTTCGGATGCTACCTGCAAATGTTGCAGAGGAGAGAGCCTGCTGTGTACGTGAGATGAATGGGAAGAGCTCAAGGACAGGGCCTTGCGGGAGGACAGCTTTCTTCATGTTCTGTTTTTTCAAAAATTATTTATTTGTCTTTTTTTTTTATGTTTGGCTGTGCTGGGTCTTCGATGCTGCACGCGAGCTTTCTGTAGCTGAGAGGAGCAGGGCTGACTCTCTCTAGCTGTGGTGCTCCTCTTGTTGCGGAGCAAGGGCCCTAGGGGTGGGCTCAGTGGTTGTAGTGCATGGGCTGGGCTTAGTTGTCCTGTTGTAGCCACGCGTTCCAGGAAACAAACTCACTCAGAAGGACAATGCAGGTAGTGGAGTGCAGTTTATTACACCAGCGGGTCCAAGGCAGAGTCTCCTCTTAGCCAAGGACCTCAACCAGTTTTTGTGAAAACCTTATATACCTTAAATGTACGTGCTCAAACTCACCTCCCCAAATTCCTTGAAACTAGTCTGGACAAGGTAAAAGGGAAATATGATCAAAGTTAACCCATGATTCATGTGTCATAAGCCTATAAGGTTAAACAGTGGACATTTATCAATAGGCTTGTGGTATATCCCGATAAACATAATGGAATTTAAGACTTTGTTCTGTTACAGAGATAATTAGCATATTCTTTTAGGTGACAGAGTCCAAGTACAAGTCCCAGGGGTCTTTTATCTGGGGGGTCTGGTTTTCCATTGGTATGCCATTTCTGTACACACCGGGCACAAAATTCAGAGTCCACTGGGAGGGTGACCATGCGTGTAGCCTAATGTTCGCAGCCTGGCCTAAGATGGAGTCCAGCTCTGTCTGTTTCCTCCTTCAGTCCCTCGGCATGTGGGATCTTCCCCAGACCAGGGATCAAACGTGTGTGTCCGGCATTGGCAGGAGGATTCTCTACCACCAGAGAGGCCCTGATGCATAGTTTTTAACCTCTAACCAATGAGATGGTGTTGGAATGCCTAGCACACCTCCATGAAGCCTGGAGGGAGTGCTCAGGATGGACCTGGGTCCAGATTTTCCTGCTCTGTGGACCCACTGGTACCCTGGGAGCCTTGTGGAGAAGAACAGCTCCTCTGTGGGATTCTCTTCTTTCCTAGTGGAAAGGCCGCTGGGACCCCTGAAGGTAGGGCATGTCCACAAGGCAGAGTTCTCATCTGGCACTTACCCTGAAGAGAAAGAGGGTGAACCCAGGCTGTCCCCGAATGGGAGCCACAGGCAGGTAAGCAGCCAGGTTTCTGCCCATCGGGTACATCTGCCTTCAGCAAACATCCTTCCCCTGGTTCCCATCTGTCTCCATGGGCCAGACCCAGCTGGACTCTTCCTTTGTGAGCAGACAGATGGTGGGTGAATTCCTAAACGACCACGGCTGATTGCCTCCTCAGCTTAGGAGAGAAAGCCGTTACTGCTGAGAAGGGTCACATCACACAGGGCTGACTGTATCTGTGAGTGGGGTTAATTCTTTTTATTTTTAATTTTTTTTAACTTTCCTTTTTTTTAAAAATTTTATTGGTGTATAGTTGATGTATAATGCGGTGTTAGTTTCAAGTGTACAGCAAAGTGAATCAGTTATACATATCCATATCTCCAGTTTTTTTAGATTCTTTTCCCATTTAGGTCATTACAGAGTACTGAGCAGAGTTCCCTGTACTATACAGGCAGTCCTTATTAGCTGTCTATTTTTATATGTGTAGTTTTAATCACTCAGTCGTGTCCGACTCTTTGCGATCCCGTGGACTGCAGCTCACCAGGGTCCTCTGTCCATGGAATTTTCCAGGCAAGGTTACTGGAGTGATTTGCCATTTCCTTCGCCAGGAGATCTTCCCGACCCAGGGATCGAATCCAGGTCTCCTGCACTGCAGGCAGATTCTTTGCCAACTGAGCTACCAGTGAAGCCCCATTTTGCATATAGTAGTGTGTAAATGCCAAAAGATGCTCAACATGACTAATTATTAGAGAAATGCAAATTAAAACCACAATAAAGTATCACCTCACTGGTCAGAATGACCAAAAATTCTACCAACAAGTGATCTAGTGGTTAGGATTTGGCACTTTCACTGCTGTGGCCCTGGGTTCAACCCCTGGTCAGGGAACCGAGATCCCATAAGCCATGGAGCACGGCAGCCGAAAAAAAAAAAAAAAAGATATGAAAAAATAATCTACAAACAAATGTTGGTGAGGGTGTGGAGAAAAGGGGGCCCTCCTACACTGTTGCTGCTAATGTAAATTGGTACAGCCACTATGGAGAATGGTGTGGAAGTTCCTTTGAAAACTAAAAATAGAACGGCCACATGATCCATGAGCATGGTTATTTAAGAGGAGTGTGAACATGACTTTAGGAGTGTACACGCAAAGGGATCCTTAATGCATGTACTTATCAACCACGTTCTTATGACCAGCAGCCTCACCCGTCATCCCTGGATTTCTCCACTTACACTGTTGCACTGGATAGACCAATGATGCTCAAAGTACCATGTACTCAACCCTCATTAATTCCTCCCTTGAGATTTCTAATGTTTGTCTCCTCTAAGGGAATCCAGGTTATTTTATCCAGCAGCTTCTCAGTGAAAGTAAAATATTTCCTAAGAGAAAAAGTCCTTTCTCTCAGTTCCTTGAGAAAAATATTTCTGTTTCTGAAGCTCCTTCCTTGACACTGATCTGCCGTCAGGAAGCCAGAACGCTTTACGGCTGCCCTAAGGGACTAAAGGGATGCGCGGGGAAACATCTCACACTGCTGCTCTGACTGGTGCAAGCAAAGCCTGGACCTTCCAGACAAAGGTGGGTTTTTGGAGCATAACGTTCAGATTTTTGCTTTTTACTAGAAACGGGTGTGTAGTCCTCCTTCCCCAAATTGTAATCCAAGCTGTGAGTGGCAAACGTGTCTATTGAGGGTTCTTGCCCCTCTGACTTGGAGTTTTTAAATTATTTACTTTTGGCTGTGCTTTTGCTCAGGGTTTTCTCTACTTGCGGTGAGTGGGGGCTGCTCTCTTGCTGCATGCGTGGGCTTCTCATCGTGGTGGCTTCTTTTCTTGTGGAGCACAGGTTCTAGGGATTTGGGGCATGTGGAACCCTCCCGGGCCAGGGGTCAAACCTGCATCCCCTGCACTGGCAGGCAGATCCTTATCTACTAAGCCAGAAAGTGAGGAGGAGCTAAAAAGCCTCTTGTTGAAAGTGAGAGAGGAGAGTGAAAAAGTTGGCTTAAAGCTCAACATTCAGAAAAGGAAGATCATGGCATCTGGCCCCAACACTTCATAGGAAATAGATGGGGAAACAGTAGAAACAGTGTCAGACTTTGTTTTTTTGGGCTCCAAAATCACTGCAGATGGTGACTGCAGCCATGAAATTAAAAGGCGCTTACTCCTTGGAAGAAAAGTTATGACCAACCTAGATAGTATATTCAAAAGCAGAGACATTACTTTGCCGACTAAGGTCCGTCTAGTCAAGGCTATGGTTTTTCCTGTGGTCATGTATGGATGTGAGAGTTGGACTGTGAAGAAGGCTGAGCGCCGAAGAATTGATGCTTTTGAACTGTGGTGTTGGAGAAGACTCTTGAGAGTCCCTTGGACTGCAAGGAGATCCAACCAGTCCATTCTGAAGGAGATCAACCCTGGGATTTCTTTGGAAGGAATGATGCTAAAACTGAAGCTCCAGTACTTTGGGCACCTTATGCGAAGAGTTGACTCATTGGAAAAGACCCTGATGCTGGGAGGGATTGGGGGCAGGAGGAGAAAGGGACGACCGAGGATGAGATGGCTGGATGGCATCATGGACTCAATGGACATGAGTCTGAGTGAACTTCAGGAGTTGGTGATGGACAGGGAGGCCTGGTGTACTGTGATTCATGGGGTCGCAAAGAGTTGGACACGACTGCGCGACTGAACTGAACTGAAGCCACCAGGGAAGTCCTGTAGTTTCCCTTCTGATGCTGAACAATATTTACAGTACGATCCCCAGTGAAGAGGCATCCCCACAGGCCAACAGCCAATGGTTCCCAGGGCTTCCTGACCTTTGTGTGTGTGTTTTATGTCACACCATCACCATCAGGCCATCTCCACCTCAGGCTCACCGGGTGCTTTTACCCAGGGCTAATTTAGAGGCCTTACACTTGCTTTTGCTTTGGTCACATGAGCTAATCTGCTTGTGCTTTGTTACAAACTGAATATTTGTGTCCACTCCTGATTCACATGTTGCAATCTTAACCCCTAATGTGACGGTGCTAGGAATTTAGGGCCTTTGGAGCTGACTAGGTCATGAGGGTCAGTAAAGAAGCAGAGCACCAAAGAATTGATGCCTTTGAACTGTGGTGCTGGAGAAGACTCCTAAGAGTCCCTTGGACAGCAAGGAGATAAAACCAGTCAATCCTAAGGGACATCAACACTGAATACTCATTGGAAGGATGGATGCTGAAGCTGAAGCTCCAGTGTTTTGGTCATCTGACTCATTGGAAAAGACCCTGATGGTGGGGAAGATTGAGAGCAGAAGAGAGGGTAATCGAGGATGAGATGGCCGGATAACATCACAGATGCAATGGACATGAACTTGGGCAAACTTCAGGAGATGGTGAGGGACAGGGAGGCCTGGTGTGCTGTAGTCCATGGGGTCACAGAGTTGAACATGACTGGGCAACTGAACAATAGGTCATGAGGGTGAAACCCTCAGTAATGAAACAAATGTGCTTATCAAAGAAAGCCTGAGGAGCACCCTTGCCCCTTCCACCATGAGAAGATACACTGAGAACACAGCTGTCTGTGAACCAGGAAGCAGGCTCTCACCAGACACCAAATCTGCTGGAGCCTTGATCTTGACTACTCCCCAGACTACAAAACTGTGAGAAATAAATGTGTGTTGTTTAAGCCACCCAGTCCATGGTATGTTTGTCAGAGCAGCTGGACCAGCCTAAGTCATGCCTGATCACAGGCGGGCCACAGAGTCAGACCAGCGAACTGCCTCTACACATCAGGGTTGCCCTGGCTCCCACAACTTAAAATACCGTTTCTTGTCTTAAATCAAAGCCCCATAGAGCAGTTTTATCCTTTTGGAATGGTTTAAGTGAGGGATCTTTTTGTTAACCTTCTTTGTAGATCTGAGCTGTTCAGTTCCCATCCAGGGGACTGGAGCAGAAGAGAAGGCAATTCTAAGTCCTCTAGTGACATCCTCAGCAGAAACTGTTTCCTTCACTTGAAAATCCTGAAGCCCTTTGCCCATAAGACACATCCCAGCTTCCCCCGTCCTTCCCCCATCGTTCAGTGATATCAATCTGTGCTAATTTATGCCATGAATGCAGTCAGCGCAGGGACTCTCTAAGGTGGATACTTCATGTTGTTTAGTTGCTAAGTCGTGTATGACTCTTTCACGACCCCATGGACTGTAGGCTGCCAGGCTTCTCTGTATCCATGGGATTTCTTTTAGACACTCATTATTTAGGTAGTGTAGTCTGGATATTTAATGTAAAAACATATGTGAGAATGATGTGGGGGATGGAATGAATGATCTAACAGGAGGAGGACATAGCTAGCATGCTCTGGGTGATGGCGACCTCGCCCTGCTCTGTGTCTGGAGGTTGAGCCCTGATTCTTGTCTCCTCCTCCCTACCTAGCCCAGACTATCACCTCCACTCCAGTTAAGATACTGATATCCCCGGGAGAAGGGCATGGCAACCCACTCCAGTAGTCTTGCCTAGAGAATCCCATGGACAGAGAAACCTGGTGGGCTAGGGCCCATAGGGTTGCAAAGAGGAGGACACGATTGAAGCAACTTGACATGCACACACTCTGTCTTTCTAGGGGTTTCCCTGATGGCTCAGCAGGTAAAGAATCCACCTGCAATGCAAGACTCAGAAGATATGAGTTTGATCCCTGGGTCAGGAAGATCATCTGGAGGAGGAAAATGGCAATACATTCCAGTATTCTTGCCTGGAGAATCCCATGAACAGAGGACCCTGGAGAGCTACAGTCCAAAGAGTTGGCTCAAAGGGTCGGGCATGGCAGTGCACGCACCAGTGAAAACAAGGACAAGTGTGCTTAAACTGGCAGTGAATTGAACGGCAACCAACGGCTACCTACTTAAAATGAGAAAGAGTTCTGTAAGATCAAATCCACTTTATTGGATGAATTTTCAGCAGTGCAATGCTGTTCTTTTTAATGAGACAATTGACAAGTCTTACACATGGAGGAAGAGATGTGACACAGGAGTTTAAGGAGATGTGTTTAGCAAAAACCAAGTTGAGCAGAATAAGTGGCTTCTTCCCCAAAGCAATAATTCCCCCATCTAATCTCTTTTCACAGCTAATTAATTCCCTTGGAATCAGAAAAAGGTGTTTCCCAATTATTCTGCCATGGGAGAACATTGCTGGTGGATGGAAGCTGACGTCCACAGCACAGCACACACAGCGGCGGCCAGGAGAGGTGGGGCTGTCTTCCTTCCTTCCAGGGAGCTCGGAGATGCCCTGGGGGCAGGGATTTATGCAGGATGATGGCCCGTCTGTGTTTGGGAGGCTCTGCTCTGGGCCCCATGGTCCTCTGACTATCATGGCCTTGAGCAACTGAATTAATATCTTTGAACCTCAGTTATCTCTTTGGCAGCAAGGGGTTCCTAAGAGTTTCTCAGCAGGCTTTTGAGAATTACACGCCATCTTCCAGGCAAGGACCTAACCCACGGGCACATAGTAGGTCCACAGTAAAGGGTGTTTGCCCAAAGATGTGTTCAGGGCGTATTTTTAGGTGACAGCAGGCAACCTAAGAGCCGGTGTTGTTGTTTTAGTTTGGGGCAACTTCAATACAGAAATTTCAAGTGTCTGTGGCTTTCAGTTCTCGGGAGACCCAGGGCTGAGGCATGTGTGGAAGGCAGGCATGGGGCCAGAGTGTGACAGAAGGTGCTGGCTATTACCGATCACGAGCAGGAGAGCTCTCCCCAGATGGATGAGGGCTCCTTCCCCTCTGTCAAGGCCAGCTGCTGCAGCCAGGACCTCAACCAGCAGAAGGAAATGACAGGAAGTGGGCTGACTGCACAGGGAGGGTGGCATCTGGAGGGGAGAGTCATGGGCAAAGCTTGTTTAACCTGACCTGGGAACGGGGGTCTTTGGGCAAGGCCATGGAGACCTAGCAGGTGTCAGATGGATGCTGAGAGGTTGAGTGGAGGGGACTTACCTTCTTCTGAGCTCCTGGGGGCTTTGCCCTTACAGGGAATGGTTCCAGAGCAGAAGCACATGGAAGTTGAGGCAGGAAGTTAGCTCCCAAGTCTTTAGGGTCTGACCGATGAGAATGTTCTTTGGGATTTTGGAAGTGCTGAGGCTTGTGAGCAGCCACCTCACAGCCAGCCTGGCTCACCTCTCTGTGACCCATCAGAGGTGATAAACTGTGTGGCTAAGGGCTGAGACTCATAGGTGGCTTGTGGGTAGATTCAGTGTTTTTAAAGTAATCCACAGTGAGTCCATGTTGATACAAGAACTATCAGAAAATGACCTGTGGAGTGTTTCAGACTTTAGTTTGATCAGTTGGTCACCAAGAAGGATTGCCTAGGGATACAAAAGGCAGCCTTCTTGCCTTTGAATTTCTTGAGAAACAGCAGGTAAGGTGCACGGTGGGATTGTACGTGATTCATACCAGTGCAGGGGGCTCTGGCCCCTCTGGGGGCTTTCCAAGAGGATGGGGCCGGTCTCTTCTTTTCTGAGGCTCCACCATGTCTGCAGTTGGCTGAAACAAGATGTGGCCTGGATTTGTGGGGGCTACCACAGAGCTAGGACACAGGGGAGTGACTCACGTGGCCACTTGGGGTTGCTAGGTGCAGGCAGGTTGTGAAATAGCCCAGGACCCAGTCCAGTTGCAAGGCCTGCTTCTCCTGTGGTTTTCCCATCCTTGCTAACCTGCCTCTCTGAGCGTTCTAAACCTGCAGGCACTGATGGGTTTTGACAAAGGCAGCATTTAGATCTGGTGGGGTGGCGGGGAGGGAAACAAACCAGTCCTGCAGTGCAAGCCTCGGACCTGGTGGGCTGCGGATGGGCACCCATTTCACAGTTCCAGCTGTAGCTCCTCAAGACCCCCAAGACATCCAGTCTTAGTGCGCCAGGCTGCCTGCTCTCCTTTCCCTGGAGGGCAGGATTCCAGCCCATTCCTGGTTCCCACCATGACCTGCTTCACTACAGAGGGATGCCTGCCTGGAGTCAGGACTCAGCGCCAGCCTGTAGGGAAGACCCTGCTCCTCCCTGCTTCCCGGGTCCCCCTCTCCAGATCCAGCCCCTTGCCTGAGAACCGGGTCCCCTCCCCTGAGTGTGGCCACCTGCCTCCTCTTCTCAGCAGCCCCAGCACCTGGAAAACCCAGCCTGCAATCCAAACCCAGTCCCCCTGGCTCGGCCTTAATTTCCTACTCTTACTCCCTGGGGAGGTGCTTTGCATCCGGGGCAGGAAGAGGCTTCCCTTTTCAAAGGTCAGCCGAGAGCTCTGCCATGGTGGTGGGGAGGCCTCCACAGTTCTGTGGCCAGAACTTCTGACATCTCTCCAGGTCTAGGTCAGCTGATCAGAAGCCTGTCAGCCTCCACACGCCAGATGTGCCCCATCACCATGACAGCTGCAGCGTTTTCCATCCTCTTCCTGTGCCTCCAGGCTAAAAAGGAAAGCCTTCTGCCATTGTTGGTTGTTTTGGCAGCACCACTTGGCCTGTGGGATTCTAGTTCCCCACCAAGAGGGATCCAGCCCTCAGCAGTGAAAGTTCAGAGTCCTAGCCACTGGGCCATTAGGGAAGTCCCATGCCTTGCTGTTTTTAAGTCTCTTCTCCATTCAGCGCTCTCTTAATGTTCACCCCTTCTCTGATTCTCCATGTTTGCAAGGTGAGGATGGCACCCACCCTCCTTTCCTGGCCATCCTTCCTGCCTCCACCCAAGCCCAGCCACGTCATTAGACCCCCACTTGTTGGAGAGGAGACCCAGGGCAGCAGCACCAGCTCAGAGTCCCCCACCTCGGCTGGAAGGTGGCGCCAGCCCTACAGGCCCTTCTCCCTGTGCTTCACGTCCCTGCTTCACCTGGTAGCAAAGCTTGAAGTCAGCGATCTTGGTGACAGCTGGTGCTGCTGCTCATTTTAAAATTCAGGTTTTGTTTGCCTTTCTCTGTGTGTCTTCCCTCCCCCTCCCTGCTTCAGCACTGACTGGCTCATCTTGCCCTCTGACCACAGCGTTCTCCCTGGATGGATCACACCACGGGCTCCGAGACTGTGCGGGAAACCACAGTGAAGGTGAGAAGCACTTTGAGATTCTTGGGGCCAGATGTCCTAGCACAGGTCCAGCTGCTGGGGTTCTCTCTTTGGTGGGAGGTGCAGGCACGGTATGGCTGGGGTGGCCAGGAAGTGACCCCCAACTAAATGTCACCCTAAGGAGAGCAGTGGTCTGCAGGCTACATAGGACCTGCAGAACACAGCGGGGAAAGCACACACTTCACAGGTAATGCTGAGATCCAGCGGTGAGGGCCTTAGCACTCTGAGTGGTCACTGGTGGCAGATTTGCAAGGAATTCTATGTGACCTGAACCACTGAGGTCTGTGAGCTCCCCTAGGGACCGGGGCTTGGAGCTTCCAGATTGGAGGAGTCTCTCACCCTGAAACCACAACGGCTCCACGATGGCCGGAATGAGGGGAAGGGGGCAGCAGCCTTCTCTAGGTGTCAGCCCTCGGCGGGAGGAGGCTGCTGGTTGGTCTGTGAAACCCCAAGAGGAAGGTGATCCGAGCCAGTTGGCAGAGAGAGGTGTGAGGACAGAGGCCACCTGGGTGTTTGATTGTGAGACAAACCCTCCTGGTCTGGCCCTTAGCCCACGTGACAGAGCTGGGGAGGAGAGACAGCACTGCCATGGGGACCAGCTGGAAGCCACCTGCTCCAGCAGATCCTGGGCTGGGAGGTGCCAGGACTCAGTTACTACTCCTCCCCACAGAGCCTTAAAGGCCACCCCCACCCCCAAAACAGCACACTCAGCACGTTCACACAACCCATCCCACTCAGCCCCTCAACCCCAGCCCTGCAGCCTCTGTGCTCGTGAGAAGGGAGCACAGAGGGGAATGAGGGGAGGTCACGGGGAGAGTGCCGTCCTCACGCAGAGCTCTTGGTCTCCTGGGACCCACTCAGACCCTCAGGCTCTTCCTCTCCCTCTGGCTCCACCTCTGCACCCAGCTCTGCTCCAACGCAGCCCCCTGGCAGTGGGGGGCTGGGGAGGTACTGCAGGAGCCGGCCTTCCCGCTTCATTTCTGCCAGCTCCTTGGCACAGCAGCTGGGCGTGTTGGTTTCATAGGTGTCGTGGAAGGTGTTGTAGTCCACCTCATAGAAGCCCTTTTCCAAGGTGAGGACTGGTGTGAACCGGTGGCCCCAGAGCACCTCGGTATCCATGTAGGAGCTCCGTGCTTGGCAAGTCATGCCTGGGTGCATAGAGGGCACATGTATTAGGAGTGGCCACAGCCTTCCATCCACTATCCATCCATCAGCCCATCATCCATCATCCTTCTATCCATCCATTCAGCATCTTTCATCCACCTGTCCATCTGTGCATCTATCCATCATCTATCCATTCATCCATCCATCATCCTTCATCATCCATCCATTCATTCACCCATCCATTCATTCATCACTGATCCATCAATCCACCACCCAATTATCCACCCAGTCATTCATCAAGCACATGTTGAATATCAGCTTTGTGCTAAGCACGATGGAGACATAAAGCTGAATAAGATACAACCCTTGCCCTAAGGAGCTCAAGGTGTGATGGAGGCAGAAAATTAGAAATTAACAATGCAAGATTGTGGAGTAGGTTCCTGGAGACTGGAGTGAATAATACAGGAATGGACATGATTCCTGAACATGCATTAAGTTCTAGAAGATTGAGACAAGAAAAGATGAGGAAAGTTTGAACAAAGATAAATTCAGAGTGGCTCAACCCAGAGAAGCTGACAGGCATTTAGAATACACGGGGTTGTTTGGGGTGGATCCATACGGGCAAAAGCCTACGTGTGTGTACACACACACACAGCATGGCTCCTTGGTTGGAGCATGCTCCAATGCCCCCATTCCCTGTTGGCTCAACCCTGGCATGCCTATGTTATTTTTAGGTGCTTCTTTCTCTCCAGAGAGGACAGCTTTGTTTATGGATGAGGACGCCTCTGTCCTCAGGGTCACAGGGAAGCAGTTTTCTGATATTTAATCTTTTGGTTGAGGAAGGTCCTGGCTTGGGCTCTTTGAAAACTGAAGGAAATGTCTGCTTAGCACCCTCTCTCCCCAGTTTAAATGTTCTCTGGCAGGGGTCTCATGCACCCCAGACCCACTGCCAGGTAACTCCAGTGCACCCCACATGCTCTCAGCTCGTGGGGTCCCGCCTGCTCCAGATGTCTCCCCTCGGTCCTTGGACAACCCCCAGCTCAGCAGAGGTGTAGAAACTCATGCTGGTCACTGACCAGTCCAGACACAAGCCAAAGATCTGCAGGCTTGGGGGCCTCAGGAAATACAGCGAGACAGGACCTCCGTGGGCTCTTTGGACCAAGCCTCCTGGGGTCTTCCTGCCCTTCTTCTGTCCCACCTCTTGGAAGGGGGCTGTTCTATGACTGGAAACCCACCAGTGTGCCTGACAGTCAGCTTCCAATGCATTTGGAAAAGACAGAAGCCGCTCTGGCTGCAGGCATTGTGCTTCACATACACCCCTCTGTTTCATCATTTAGCCCCCTCCCTTGTGAGCCTCTGAGGTTTGTTATCTTCATCCTGCTGGCGAGTTGAGCAACTTGCCCAAACTCACACATGCAGGCTGCACAGAGCTGCGCTGGTCAAACTTCGGCCTGAACTCATAGCCTGTTCTTGGTTCCATGAATGTGGCAACCAGGCTCCTAAAGTGGCTAAGATCAGAGCCCATGTGGGTGGCGGTCTCCCTCTCTTTCCTCCCCACAGAACTGGAGTAACCCAGGTCATGGGAAGAGAGGAGGGCAACTGGATGGGGCAGGTCAACTGAGGGACGTGACCTGAGGAGTTGCTGGGAGAGGTCAGCGAGTGGCAGTGAAGGGCCAGGGGAGATAAGTATGGTAAGGCACTGCTTTCCTATTTGCCCCCATGTTCCCGAGCTGACCTTTGTGGCCTCGAAATGGAGCTCTTTTCCCAGAATCTCAGCCCATGTTCTGGTCTGACCCTGGATCCAAGGATGGCGTGACCTGCAAGCTCCCAGCGGTGGGAGGAGAATCTGCCTGCACCCCTCTGTCCTGTCCCAGGGGTTCCCCGGCTGCCACCATATGCCGCCTGGCCAGCCTGGGTCCCCGGCAGATGGCCGAGCAGCTCCCCCCGCCTGGGTCCCTGGAGTCTGTTCACACCCCAGAGGTTTTGCTCCACTTGGGAAGGTCTGTCTGTGGCTGCCCCATCCGAGCTGCCCGCCCAGCCCCCCGGGAGGCCAGGAAGGCTTGTTTGACCACCTTTGTGCCAGGCCCCCAACCTTATGGGGGGCAGTGTGGTGTGGCTGACAAACTCTAGATGCCTGAGTGGCAGTCCCAAATATGACAGACCCTGCTGTCTGCATGAAGCAGCTTCCACATCTGTGAAACAGGGTTGAAGCCAGCCCTCCAGTACCGTTGCCAGACTAGAAAAACATGTATATTCTCAGCTCCAGTGAGTTTTCTGTGAGTCATCCTTAGGGCCAGGCCAGTTGCTCAGACGCCCTGTGAGTGAGAAAGGAGGACAGGAAGAAGGGGGAAGCAGAGGAGGGCCCAGTTAGCGGGGCTCCCTTGCCCAGGGAGTGTGGTGGGGATACGGGCTCTCCCAGGCCTTGGCCCCCCTGAGCCCCACACAGAGCTGGGAGGTGGGAAGCGCTCGGCGGCCATGAGTCAGTCGCTGGGCAAGGAGGCGCTGGTCAGACACTGTGAGTGGGATGCGCTGTCTTCTGCACACACCCGTGTTCACAGAGCCCCTTCCACTGGGAAGCTGAGGGACAGCCTGCCCCACAGGGGCCTAAGGGTGTGGGACTTGGGAGTCTCTTCCAGAAGAGGGTTCTGTGACTTTGGGAATCACCCTGTTCTTGCCTCAGGTGGCGATTCACATGTAAAGACCTGCCACATCCTCCTGTAAGAAGCCCGTTCACCTTTGTTCAACTCAGAGTTTCTCAAAGTTATGTGCTCACAGAAGCCCCTTTGGGTGACACCTGCTCCAGGATGGGGGCAGGAGGGAAGGACAGGTGGTGCACCCTGTTGGAAACCAGGCTTTGGGTCATCTGGCTTTGACCTGCATCCTGGCTCAGTGACTTAGGAGCGCTTACCTCTTTCTCTGTTTCTATACCTGTACCTGAAGGAAAACCATCTCACTCAATGAGCTACTGTGCGCTTAGAGTCTAGACCATGCCCAGACATTGAGGGGTTGGGGGGGGGGTGTTCAACACACATTGTGTGTGTGTGTGTGCGCATGCTTTGTTGTGTTTGATTCTTTGCGACCCCATGGACTGTGACCCACCACACTCCTCTGTCCATGCGATTTTTCAGGCAAGAATACTGGAGTGGGTTGCCATTTCCTTTTTCAAGGGATCTTCCCACCCCAGGGATCAAACCCACATCTCCTGCATTGGCACTTGGGTTCTTTGCCACGGAGCCACCAGGGAAGTCCCAACACACATTATCTGCTCTCATAATTCCATCCTGAAGATCACCATTTGGGGAGTGGGGCTGATTGAGCTGCCGCCTTCAGGCTGCACTTCTGGAATCAGCAGGGGTCTGAGCCCCAGGGCCGGGGAGGGGATAGGGAGGGGCTGGGGAGGAGAAAGTTCTGGGGAGGCTCACCTGTGGCCTCTACCATCCCTTCCAGGATGACCACGACCTCGAACTCCTCCTGGGTCAGCTGGGCCCGCGACATCTCCCAGAAAGGGCTCTTCTCGTTGATCTCGTGACAGATGATGAGCGGGGAAACCAGGAAGAGGCGGTCGTCCCCCGTGTCGAAGCCCACGTTGATGTCGGTCTGGTTCAGGGGGATGAACTCGCCCTCCTTGGTCTGCCGGGACTTGATGAGCTTGGCGCGGATGGAGGCCTCCACAATGTGCGAGTTGCGGAGGTCGCCCACCCGGAACATGAGACAGAGCTTCTCGTCTCGAAGTGAGATGACGGCGTTGTTGGAAAACATGAGGGTCTCAGCTCTCTTCTTGGGCTGGCTGATCTTGACGAACATGCACCCCACCATGAAGGCGTTGACGATGGAGCCGAGGATGGCCTGGACCAGCAGGAGGACGATGCCCTCCGGACACTTCTCCGTGATCACCCGAAAGCCGTACCCGATGGTGGTCTCCGTCTCGATGGAGAACAGGAAGGCAGACACGAAGCCGCTGAGGTTCTCTACACAAGGGATCCACTCCCGGTCCCCGACGTGGTCCAGGTCACCCCGGATGTAAGCAATGAGCCACCAGATGAACCCGAAGAACAGCCAGGTAATGGTGTAGACCATGGTGAAGACAAGCAGGTTGAAGCGCCACTTGAGGTCCACCAGGGTGGTGAAGAGGTCGCTCAGGTAGCGGTAGGTCTCCTGGACGTTGCCGTGATGGACGTTGCACTTGCCGCTCTTCTCCATGTAGCGTTGCCTCGGCTTCTTGCCCTCTGACAGGAGGCGCGTGCGGTCGGTGGCAATGGGGATGTAATCTCGGGCCTGTTTGGGAATCTTCTTAGGGTCCCTGGGAGTGACCCCAATCTCCATATCCTGGTTCATGGCATTCCTAGAATCGCCAGCCATACTGGGGTGCATTGAATTAAAAAGACATTGTCAGATGGCCAATAAGCAATGAAAAGACGCTCAACGTTGCTAATTGTTAAAGACATGCAAATCAAATCTATAATGAAGTACCACCTAATACCAGTCAAAATGGTCATTGCCAGAAAGTCCATAGATATTAATAATAAATGCTGGAGAGGATATGGAGAAAAGGAAACCCTCCTACAAAGCTGGTGGTGGGAATGTAAATTGCAGCCACTATGAAAAACAGTATGGAATTTCCTCAAAAAACTAAACAAGGAGCTGTCATACAATCCCGCAATCCCATGCCTGAGCCTATACCTGGACAAAACTAGAATTTGAAAAAATACGTGCACCCCTATGCTCAAAGCAGCATTATTTACAATAGCCAAGATACAGAAACAACGTAAATGTTCATCAACAGATGAATAGATAAAGGAGATGTGATACACACACACACACACACACGCACACACTCAGGAATATTACTCAGCCATCAAGAGTGGAATACTCTTTTGCAGAGTGTAATACAATTTGCAGCAACATAGATGGACCTAGAGATTATCATATCAAGCAAAGTAAGTCATAAAGAGAAACAAATACCATGCCATACCACTTATATGTGAAATCTAAAATATGATACAAATGAACATATCTATGAAACAAAACAGGGTGGTTGCCAAGGAGAGGCGGTGAGAGAGGGGTGGAGAGGGAGTTTGGGATTAGCAGATGCAAACTGTTATATATAGGATGGATAAACAACAAGGTCCTACTGTGTAGCACAGGGAAATATATTCAGTATCTGGTGACAAACCATAATGGAAAAGAATATATATGTATATAACTGAGTTACATAACTGAATATATATGTATATAACTGAGCTGTACAGAGGAAATTAGCACCCCATTGTAAATTGACTATACTTCAATAAAATTTTTAAAAAGACATCCTCAGTGAAGTAGACTGTTCTGATTCACAGAAACCCTAAACTTCAAGGTCACTCTGCCTTTGTGCACTCAAAGGCTCCCCAGAGGTAGCCCGGGGAATGCTCAGGGCAGGGATCCTGTTTTCTGGATCCTATATTTGTTTTTATTCCAGGTGCCTAGTGTGGGTTCTACCATACAATGGAAGCTCGATAGTTGTTTACTGAAAAAATAAATGAACACATTCTAGATGCAAATTTCATGCTTACTATTTAAAGGCTTTAAAGAAACCTGGGAGAAATTATTTTATTTGATTAATATCTGTTTATTTGGCTATGCTGGGTCTTAGTTGTGGCATGCAGAATCTAGCTCCATGACCAGGGATTGAACCTGGTCCCTAGCTTTGGGAGCAAGGATTCTAGCCTCCGGACCACTAGGGAAGTTCCTGGGAGCAATTTTTTTTAAAGATTAATTGCAACACTTTATTAAACGCCTGCTGTGTTCCATGCTGGATAGGTGCAGTCACTTGTTATCACCACAACAAGCTGTTGAGAGCTTGTAATCTCCATTATAGAAACACCACTTAGGCATCAGGCTTATTTCTAAGTCTCTCTCCCTCCTTTAGAATGTAAGCTCCCCCTGCCTCAGGCTCAATTTGGGGCCTGTTTTGTTCCCTGATACATTCCAAGTACCCAGAGCATAGCCTGGCACAGATTATGCACTTTAAAAGTGGTTACTGAATAAATGGACGAACAACTATGACTCACAGAGTCCCATATAGTGAAGGCTGGGGAAGCCTGGTGTGCTTTGTGTTCACGGGGTCGCAGAGAGTTGGACATGACTGGATGACTGAACAGCAAGAACATGAGTCCCAAGAGGATAAGTGACATCCAGGTGGAAGAGCTGATATTTGGGTTCCAGCCGGTCAGGCCCAAAGTCTGTGCTCATTCTTTTATCCCTCCCTATCTCCTTTCTTTAGAGAAGGCGATGGCCACCCACTCCAGTACTCTTGCCTGGAAAATCCCATGGACGGAGGAGCCTGGTGGGCTGCAGTCCATGGGGTCGCTAAGAGTCAGACACGACTGAGCACCTTCCCTTTCACTTTTCACTTTCATGTATTGAGAAGGCAATGGCAACCCACTCCAGTGTTCTTGCCTGGAGAATCCCAGGGATGGGGAGACTGGTGGGTTGCTGTCTATGGGGTCTCACAGAGTTGGACAAGACTGAATCAGCAACTTAGCAGCAGCAGCATCTCCTTTCTTGTCATCTGAGATCTTAGCAGCAGACAGAAAGGAAAAGGCAGCATGTGTCTTGATTCACCCTGTGGTCTCTGGAACCGTCTGAGCGGGAAGTCGGGCTGTCTGAGCACTTAGCAATATAACAAATTGCTGTTTAGACTCGCAATTATAAATTCTGATACAGTAATTCCCCGCTCTGTGAGAAATCGAGATAGGCAGGATGTTCATGCCCCAAGGCTTTCAAAAGGGTTGTAAAATATTTTTGGAATATATCTAGTGCTAAGTTGCTTCTGTCATGTCCGACTGTTTGAGACCCTATGCACTGTAGCCCACCAGGATCCTCAGTCCAGGGGATTTTCCAGGCAAGAATATTGGAGTGGGTTACCACTTCCTACTCCAGGGGATTTTCCAGACCCAGGAGTTGAACCCAGGTCTCCTGCATTGGCTAGTGGGTTGTTTTTTTTTTACCAGTATGCTGCACTTTAAAGAAACACCTAGAATCCTGTAGAACTCCATCTATAGTTTTTCTGATATTTTGCTCGCAGACATTAAAATGCTCTAACCCAGATGGCAAGGAAATCTAAAAGAGAGGGAATATATACATATGTAAAACTGATTCACTTTGCTGTACTGCAGAAACTAACACAGCATTGTAGAGCAATCATACTCCAATAAAACTTTTTTAAAAGATGCTCAAAGACTCTGATGAACCTGGGCGAGACCATAAGACTCTGTAGCCAACAGCAACAGCTTCAATTTCTGCCCAGTCCTGAGCCAGTTACTGTGCTAAGAAATCAGTATTGTTTGATCTCATTTAATCCTCAAAATAGAGCTCTTATACTAGTACTGTTATCATCCTCTGTTTTCAGACAAAGAAAAGGAATTGCAGGTGGTAAGTGGCCAATCTAGGTCTGTCTGGCTCTAGCCCAGGGGCTCACAGTACCCAGCAAGCAATGGCCTGCAGTCATTGAGATTCTAAGGCTCTGGCTTAGACCAATGGGCTGTTCTTTCTAGAAAGTTCTAGGAGCTTCTAATTCTGGGGATACCATCACTCAGCCCTTCTTCTTTCTAAGCATGTTCTTGATTTTGCAGTAACTCTCCTTCCCAGAGAACCAGGTCCCCGATGGAACAACCTGGATGTATGTTCTATAAGCCATGATCTAACTGCCTCACTGACTGCTTGAGGAAGTTCTCACTGCTGCCTGGGTGGCTGCTGCAGTTTCAAGATGAGCTTTCAAATATCATATTGAAGGGTCCTAGGAAGTGCTGTTTGTCAGAGACATCCGCTGGCCATTTCCTATTCCGCACAGGCCACCTGCTCCCTGTCCTCTGCGTGGCAGTTACAGAGATAAATGAAACAAGGAAGAATGGTTGGTGCTGCTTTGCAGGAACCCAAGCACGATCTCACTCTGCCCCTTAGCTAGGAGACTGATTACTAAATCCTGACCAGAGATGCCCAGAAACAAGGAGAAACGCTGCTGATGCTGAGGTTCCAGGGACTCCTGGGGACCCCAGCTGCTGGAAGCCAGATGGCGGTCCACTGGGAGTGCTTCCTGTGGCTTCCCCAGCCTCTGACACTGGGCAGGGCGGGCTCAGTACCCGGGAGAATGAGTCACGGACAAGAAAGCACACTCTCTGCCCTCAGCTCTTTCAGGAGGGCAGCCTTCCACTGATTTTCTGCACTGTTTCCTTCTTTATTTTTAAACCTACTTTCATACATTCTCGCAGGAGAAAGCCTTGTCTGTACTGGAAACAGGAGAAAAAAAAAAAGGCTTTCTGGGACACCTCCACCCAGATGGGAAAACTTCTTGGGTCTGGCAGACAGGAATAGTGGGTCTGATCTCACCCATTCTCCAGGTGAGCGAGAATCATCACAGGAGGGATCAACTGCTCAACCCAGGGTGAGACCTGGATTCCAGCCTGACACCAACACACCTGCTCTGGGATCCAAAGAGAAACAGCCTTAACTTTCTTTGCCTCAGTTTCTTTTTTTTTAAGTTGTTTATTTATTGTTGGCTGTGCTGTGTCTTCGCTGCTGTGCACGGGTTTTTCTCTAGTTGCGGTGAGCTGGCTTCTCACTGGGGCGGCTTCCCTTGTTGCACAGCATGGGCTCTTGGGCTTCAGCAGTTGCAGCTCTCAGGCTCTAGAGTGCAGGTTGAGTAGCTGTAATGCACAGGCTCAGTTGCTCCAGGGCATTTGGGATCTTCCCAGACCACGGATCGTATAAGTGCCTCCTGCACTGGCAGGTGGATTCTTTACCACTGAGACAACAGGAAAGCCCTGTGTGCCTCAGTTTGATCATGGACACTCAGGGAAAGAATATATGAAAAAAAAACATAAGTGTAAGCATAAACTCTCCTTGAATTGAAATCTAATGCAATTGCACAGTAACCTCATTTTATTTATTCTATTTTTAAAGATTTTTTTAATATGGATCATTTTAAATGTCTTTATTGAATTTGCTACAATATTGTTTCTGTTTTATGTTTTTGGTTTTTTTTTGGCTGCAAGGCATGTGAGCTCTTAGCTCCCAGACCAGGGACTGAATCCATACCCCTAGCATTGGAAGGTGAATTCTTAACCACTGGGCCACCAGGGAAGTCCCATAACCCCATTTTAAAGAAGAGAGAGGCAGGGAGCCTCTGAGTCTGATACTTAAAGGCCTGGTGTGTGATCTGTAGGGCAGGTGTCAGGCTTGGAGCCTCAACCCCCTGATTCCTACTTAGTGTTAGAGGCTCAGTCATGTCAGACTCTCTGCAACCCCATGGATCGTAGCCTGCCAGGATCCCCTGTCATGGGATTCTCCAGCAAGAATACTAGAGTGGGTAGCCATTCCCTTCTCTAGGAGATCTTCCTGACCCAGGGATCAAACCTGGGTTTCCTGCATTGCAGGTAGATTCTTTATGGTCTAAGGCACCAGGGAAGCCCCAAATTACTTAGAGTAAGCAATTGCCCACACTAGAAATCTCAGTCTCTAGTGCTGTGGGCTTAAGTCAAAAGGGTTTTCATGGACAATGAAGATTCTTTAATCAGATGTTCAAGATCCTCTGTATTAATTTATGCATTCACTGAACAAGCACTAATTGAAGAGTTATTTGAGTCCAACTCTTGTGCGCAGAGCTGGTAATAAAGCAGTAAGGTGAATGCAGGCCCAGGCCTTGTATACTTTGTATTCTAGCCTTGCCTCTTTGAACCCAGATGTCTGTGGAGAGAGAAGCAGGGAGAAAGCGTGGGCCTGGCTGAGGCCAGCCAAGTGTGGGCACTGCTTTCTGCAGGGCCAAGGAGAGGCCCTGACGTGAGCAAATCCTATTCAATCTCATCAAGGCCAATATTGCTCTTCATCTTTCATCCTATCCTACATCCTGCATGGAAAGCTGTGCCCAGACATGATTAAAGCTCCTGGGAGAGGCAGAGCTTCAAGTCCAGCAAAGTGGTTTAATCTCTTTGATATAAAAACACAAGTGGAGAAAGAATCAAAAGAGGAAAACTCAAAGGAAGTTGTATTTCAGAGGATGCATTCGTTAATCTGACATCCATTTAAATGCACCTCTGTATTAAGAAGTTCAAAAAATATCTCCCACCCAACCCCTAGTGAAGAAAACTCTGTGTCATGGGATGCTTTAGGAAGTCATGGACACAGCAGCTTGATAGAAACTGTACATGGGGACCAGCAGGGTATCCTGAAGACAGTCAGCCCTGGCCTGGGAGCCTTGTCTCAGACTCAGTTTCCGACTGTGAAATGGGCATAGCAGGCGATATCCTCCTTTCTGTCTTAGATGTGCTGGGTCAAAGTCTGAGTTCCCTCGGATTTGAGATGAGATTGGAGGAAGAGTATTGGGGGTTTCCCAGGTGGTGCTAGTGGTAAAGAATCTGCCTGCCAGTGCAGGAAATGCAAGAGACACAGGTTTGATCCCTGGATCGGGGAGATCCCTTAGAGAAGGGAATGGCTACCCACTCCAGTACTCTTGCCGGGAGATCCCAGAGGAGCCTGGAGGGCTACAGTCCATGGGGGTCACAAATAGTCGGACACAACTGAGTGAGCATTGGAGGAACAGTATTGGAGGGGAATATGTTCACTTCTCAGACTGAGATAATTGTATACTATGCTATATGAATCTATACAGTTGTACTGCTTACTAAATATGAAAAGACTCCCTAATTGGCTGATGAATAAGTTGCCCCAGTGTCCTCAAGGACCCTCAACGTAAGCAGGGAGAATAAAAAGTCTTATCAGTGGAGTACGCACTGGAAACAGAGAGGGCACATGAAAGCAGGCAGAATTCTGAGAGGCCCCCACGACTCCTGCCCCCAGACACTCCCGATGCATCCCTGGCTGTGGGGACAGGATTCTCACTCCAGTAATAGGGCGGTGTTCTGGTTCAGATGACTCTAAGCAAGGAGGATCATCTGGGATGGGTCAGACCTCATCAGCTGCTGCAGCTGCTGCTGTCGCCTCGGTTGTGTCCGACTCTGTGCGACCCCATAGATGGCAGCCCACCAGGCCCCCCATCCCTGGGATTCTCCAGGCAAGAACACTGGAGTGGGTTGCCATTTCCTTCTCCAATGCATGGAAGTGAAAAGTGAAAGTAAAGTCGCTTGGTCGTGTCCGACTCTTGGCGACCCCATGGACTGCAGCCCACCAGGCTACTTCGTCTATGGGATTTTCCAGGCAAGAGTACTGGAATGAGTGCCATTGCCTTCTCCAGACCTCATCAGATAAGCCCTTAAAAGGACTGGGCTCTTCCTGAAGCAGGAGACTGAAAGCACAGGAAGAATTAGATGGACAGAACTTCCCTTTGTGGCTTTAAAGAAGGAGGAGGCCACATGGCAAGGGATGTGGCTGAACCCCAGGAGCTGAGTGCATCCCCTTGTTGACAGCCAGCAAGGAAACAGGGACTTCAGTCCAACAACCACAAACAAGGAAATCTTGCCGCAACCACAGCAGCTAGAAGAGAACCTGAGCTCCAGAGGAGATGCGCCTGCAGGCTGCCTCCTGGAGCCTGGTGCAGAAACAGCAGTGAGAGAGGCTGGGGCCAGCAGAGAGCAAAGTCTGGGGGAGTCTCAGGGGGTTTGAAGGGTAGGGTGGTGGTGGCGCTGGCTCAGAATCTGATGGTGGAGCCCCTCTTGGCCCGGAAGGAATCGGCCAGTGGTCCCAGCCATTCAGAGCCTGGGCCCAAACTGCACGGATGGGCTGGCTCCTCCCAGGGGGCCAGCCCTGGTTTCCCAGCTTTCATAATTACTAACCTTAAAAGCAAAAAAACAAAACAAAGCTCTATTTAGTGCATTCTGAGACTTAATGGCGAAGAGCTCAGAAGTACACATCTTAAAAAACTTATCAGGTAATTTGTTTACAAATCCTCTCATTTTGTAGCTACTTTTTTCTTATCAACTTAGGCGGTAGTCTATTTTTTATTTCCTGGATGTCTGGTGGTTTTACTCTTTGAGTCCACGTTCAAAAAGTATCTAGGTGACAACATATGTGATACCACACGTGTGAAAGCCCATTGGAAACTGTGACGCACAAGATTCATTCATTCATTCAGTGAGTCAGTGACCCTCCAATGAGCATCACCTACAAATGTACATGATGGCTCAGGAGAGGGGGTTGTAGGCGATGGAGCAGCACGTCACCCCTTCTCTTTGCTTTCCATGCACAAATGTCTTGTTAAAATGCAGATTCTGATACAGTAGGTCTGGGGTTCCTAGACTCTGCATTTTTTCCCAGCAGCCCCCAGTGACCTTGATGCTGCTGGTCCTCAGGCCCATCTCCCCCTGCTTGCCCCCTGTGATCAACTGGGAGCCGGATGACATGCTGACCGATGCCTGGGTCCTACACCCTGGGAGCCCGACCCAGGCCATTCTAACGGGCAAGAGAGACTGAGGACCCCTGCTCAACGTTCTATCCTCATGGAGCTTACACACTGGTGGGGACACACAGGCAAAAGAGCCACAGAGAGTGACAGAGGGACGAAGGCGGGGTTCTTGATTCAGCTTGGCCTGAGCGAGTGAGGAGGCTCAGGAAAGACTTGGCGAAGAGGGTGCCCAGTGAGTGGAGTGAGGTGAGCCTTCTTGACATGAGATACAGGAGCGGACAATCACAAAAGCTCTCGTACTGGGACTTTGCTGGTGGTCCAGTGGTCAGAACTTCATGCCTCCAGTGCAAAGGGTATGCATTTGATCCCTGGTCAGGGAACTAAGATCCCACATGCCATGTGGCATGGCTAAAGAATGAAAATGAAAAATTGGGTCTTTAAGTAAATTAAAAAAAAAAAGGAAAAGAAAAGCTCACATACTAAAACATCTGTGACTGGCCATCTCTGTGATGGGTGCCTTTTATGCAGTGTCTCATTTAATGCTCAAACACATCTACTAAGTCAGTTTTAGCAGCTTCATGTTCAGATCATAAAAGCAGAGTGATTAAGTAACTTACTTAAGGCCGTTCAGTTATTAAGCAGCAGAACTGGACACATTTGATTCCAAAGCCTCTAAACGGAGCTCTGAAACACCTGGCTGAGGAGGAAGCCGACACATCCTGATCTGTGCTTGGAAACTAGTTCATGATTTTGCCCAGGCTGCCGCATAGAGCTGGGGCTGACACTCCTCTCCTCCATCCACCCTCTGGCTTTTGTCCCCAGCTAAAAGCCCCCTATTTGTGCTTACAGCGGCTCCTGGACTTTTTCTCACTACAGCAGTATCCGCTCACACAGGTCTCTAATCACTCCAAGGAGACAAGGGGGCAGGCAGCACACAGTGTCCTGGCATAATCCCCGAGAGCTCCTTTGACTCCCAGAAGCATCCCTGTCTGGATGCCCTGGTCCCTTCCAGACCAGAGACCACGAGCAGGCAGTCACTCATCTCACCTTGAGCGACTCTGGCTGGATGTTCCTTCATTTCAGGTGTGTCTGCCTCTGCCAGGAGTTGGGTGAATACCTGTCCCTCCTGAGTGAGGAGGGCACGCTGTGGTGGACCAAAATCTAGGAGGCTAGTGCCCCACTTTGCTGCCTCCAAAGGCAGGTGAGTGAGGTCAGTGAGAGGACTGCTGCTTCTCTGACCACAGACACACCGCATGTGCATACTGGCCAGACAATCCGCTCGCTCCGTGTTGTTTTCGTTTCATTGTGTCTGACTCTTGTGACCCCACGGACTATATGTAGCCTGAGGGTAGGGTCATCTCCTTAGAAAGCAAGAACTCCAAAGTCAGGGAGGATTCTTACTGGCTCAAGTGCATGCACGGGTGCTCAATCACTTCATTCATATCCAACTCTTTTGAGACTCCATGGACTGTAGCCTGCCAGGCTCCTCTGCCCACGGGTTTCTCCAGGCAAGAATACTGGAGTGGGTAGCCATTCCTTTCTCCAGGGGGTCTTCCCAACCCAGGGATTGAATCTGGGTTTCCTGCATTGCAGGCAGATTCTTCACCATCTTAGCCACCAGGGAAGGCCATGGTAAATGCAATCACCAGGGAAATACATGGTAAATGCAACCAAAACTTCCTCTGGGTTTCGGCGACACTATAGGGAGTGGTGGGGACTGCGGTGAGTACACATGCTCAGAGGGCAGCCTTACTCAGCTCCAGGTAATACTCTCGTGCAAGATTGTGGAGCTGCTGCTGCAAGTTGAAGAACTTTCTTTTTCCAGAAAAGCTAGAAATGAAGACTTTTAAACAAGAAATCTGTTTTTCAATGTTGACAACTAATTGAACAATTTTTGAAACAGCAAGCAAGCCAAAGAAAATCCATCTGTGAGTCAGATTCGGTCTGTCAGCAGCCAATTCATACTCCTGGTTTCCCCATTCAGAGAGAGGCTCCTCCCCATATGGACACGTTGGCTTGGACTCTGAGTTAGGCTGATTGTAGTCTTAAGGGTTGTGGTAAAGCCAATAAATTCTCCTCCAAGCTCTCCTGTTTGCACTAACGAGTCTTCCATGAATACAGCCTGTCAATCTTCAGTACAAAGGAAGCCAGGAGGCCAGTGCAGGTGTCACACGGGAGAAATGGGGCACTGGCTCAGTTCCCACCATGCTCCTAACCAGCCTCATCTCCCTGCCCACAGCTTTGTCCTCTACAGTCCCCTCTGTTACGCAGAGGGCTGCCATGGCCCTGCTCTTCTCACCATGCACCCTCTGTCTACCTGCCTTCTCCTCCCAATCACTCATCTTGCAGATATGCTGCAGCGAGCAGGGACCCAGGGAGGCATTACATCCTCTGCTTCACTGACGGCAGAAGTGGCTCCCAGTGGGAAGAGATTCTGACTATAGACGTTTCGAGAAGGTGGTGGGAGTGTCCTCGGAAGGTGCTATGGCGGTGGGGCGTGAGGTAGTTTCTGGCTGGGCTATAGTGGATGCTGACTACCAGCCCCGAGGAGATCCTGGAATAGGAAGCCTGTAGGGCTCTGCGGGAGGAGTAGGGCAGGCCCAGGTGCTGGTTTGTGCCCAGGACGTTCCTTGCTCTCTAGGGCTCATGGAAAGTGTGCTCCTTTTAACCCTGCTCCAGGGCTTCCCTGGTGGTTCAGTCAGTAAAGAATCTGCCTGCAATGCAGGAGACCCAGGTTTGATCTCTGGGTTGGGAAGATTCCCTGGAGAAGGAAATGGCAACCCACTTCAGTCTTCTTGCCTGGAGAATTCCATGGACAGAGGAGCTTAGTGGGCTACAGCCCACGGGATCCCAGAGAGCTGAACCTGACTGAGCGACTAACATTCTCACTTTTCATTTTCAGACCCAATGCCCAGGAAAGAGGATGCCACAGCTCACTGGATGTTGGCACCGCTCTCTCTGGGATGCACAACTGTCCTGTGACTGCATGGGGGGGCGGGGCACGTACCAGGAGAAAGGCAGGGGGCTGCCAGTGGGATAAGGATGGAGGAAGAGTCCCTGCTGAGGGGGACCCTTGCTCACTCGATGACTTGCACACCGCGGTCCTGACTGCTGAGCTGCAGAGGCCACTGCAGAGGGGTTGCTGAGTAAGGTGGGGGCGCTCGGGTGGGGAGCACCATGCTGCATCCCACTTTCAGAATGACCTTCCTTGGGTAGCTGTCGCAGACTCCCAGGTCCCACGTGTTCAGGCATCTCCGCCTCCCTCCCAAGGGAGCCCTTGAATCCGGCCCCTTAGCACAAGACTAAGGGGATTCAACACAGGACTACTGTTTAGAGCAAAATGCTCACTGCGATGACTTGCACACCGCAGTCCTGACTGCTGAGCTGCAGAGGCCACTGCAGAGGGGTTGCTGAGTAAGTTGGGGGCGCTCGGGTGGGGAGCACCGTGCTGCATCCCACTTTCAGAATGACCTTCCTTGGGTAGCTGTCGCAGACTCCCAGGTCCCACGTGTTCAGGCATCTCCGCCTCCCTCCCAAGGGAGCCCTTGAATCCGGCCCCTTAGCACAAGACTAAGGGGACTCAGCACAGGACTACTGTTTAGAGCAAAGTCAAGGTGTGTGTGGTTGCAGGGTTGGGCTGCTCCCAGGCTAAGTCAGCTGTCCCTAGGTTTGACTTGGACACATCCTGGCCAGAGGCAGCTCCTTGGAGAGCATGTATCCTGTGTGGGCTGCTTCACATATGCCCTTCATACTCGTTTTGGTTTTGTTTTAAATATGTGTTCAATTTTTTTCCTGCAGTGGGTTATACTGACTTGTTTCTTGGGGGACTCTCCCTGGAAGTGATATGTTTGTGTGTGTGCATGTACTCGTCTCTGAACCAGGATCCTCACGTGTATGAACACACCTAATCATCTCCACAACACTGTGGAGTAAGTGCAATGCGCCTGTTACACAGATAAGGAGACTGAGATTCAGAGAAAGTAGGGGATGTGCCCAGGGTCACGTGGCTGGGAAGCTGTAGGACTCACACTCTCCCATTCTTCCACTTGATGTCCATCCAAGCCTGGAGCACTAGACAGAGTGCGATCTTGGTCCTGAATTATAATCCCAGCTCCCCTGGCCACACACATTCCCCTGAATTACACACTGTTTCATAGATCCCAACCCTGGGTCTCTTTCCTGTATGAGAAATGGAAATATCCACAGGAATCATGATGTCAATGAAATACCTGCTATTTGACCAAGAAAACTGTACACCACCAAACACCAGTATAAGGCACTTGGCCCCTAATCCAAATTGTTACTGGCTGAGGAGAGGTACAGGCTTCCCAGGGGGCACTAGTGATAAAGAATCCACCTGCCAGTGCAGGAGACGCAAGAGATGTGGGTTCCATCCCTGGGTCGGGACGATCCCCTGGAGGAGGAAATGGCAACCTGCTCCAGTATTCTTGCTTGGGGATTGCAAAGAGTCAGACACGACTGAGCGACTGAGCAGGAGCAGGAAGGGCAGGTATGAAGTATGAAGTAATACCAGTATTGTTATTACATGGACTTATTATGGGATAATGATGGTAATAGGCATCTCCATGGGGCCTTTTCAGAACTCTTGGACTGGCTCAAGAGAATCGAATGACCTTAGTCCCACTTTGTAGTTGGCTAATTGTCCAAGGACACACGTGCTGGTTAAGTCACTCCCTCGATGATGACGCTGGAGACATGGAAATGGCCTTCAATGTTTGGAGTAAACCAAATGCTAGAAGGTTTAACAAGGGGTCTAGCAAGTGACTCTGGCCCTTGGCTGCTCAGAGAAGGGTGCACTGGATGCAAAATGCGTGAGCTGGACCCTCAGAAGCTCGGGAAGCTCAGACTAGT
>SJXQ01009609.1:58491-119440 GCA_006408695.1 Aepyceros melampus | reverse complement strand
AGAGGAACATGTACCTTATTTGAAGCACAGTAGACTAATTCTAACTTAATTGATCATGAAAGACACAAAAACACGAGGAGTTCATGATACAGATAATAAGTAAAGAGAAAAAGATTAAATAGTGTTTCACTGAGGGGTTTTTAATGGAAAATGGAATTCTCATCTGAAATGAGAGTGGACAGATCTCGTATTTGAGTAAGGAGTTCAATCCTTTGGCGGAAATAGAGACAAAAATACATTCATTAATTTTTAAAAGGGCAAAAATCAGGACTAATTCGATGTATGGATTATGGATTTGAAAGGCTTAATCACATGTACCTCTCAAGCAATTTAACATTTTGTAAGTCCCTAACTGTTGGGCTGTGCATCTGTGGAACCGCAGTTGAAACTGAGGTTCTCATTTGCTTAAGATGGAACATTTGAGCCTCCTTGGCTTGCTGCTGTGGGCCCTTGTGGGCCCTTGCATCTGTGTGTGCTAAATTGCTTCAGTCATGACAGACTCTTTGTGACCCCATGGACTGTAACTGCCAGGCTCCTCTGTCCATGGGGAATCTCCAAGTAAGAATACTGGAGTGGGTTGCCATGTCCCCTTCAGGGGATCTTCCCAACCCAGGGATTGAACCTGTGTCTTACAATGCAGGAGATCCTGCATTGGCAGGCAGGTTCTTTGTAACTAGTGCCACCTAGAAAGCCCATCCTAAATCTATTCATCGTAACACTCCGCCATGGCTCACTGGTCACAATCCAAATTCACCCTCCGGCCTCATGGAGTAGATGTATGAAAAATCACAAATAAAAACCATGAAAATCAAATTAATTGCTTTTACTTTTTCCCCACATTTGTGTCTCTCCAGTACTTTCCCCTCCTAAGCTGGCTAGCTCTCTGAAAGTTAGCAGAATCGTGATAATACATCCTTTTCACCATAAACCTGCACTGTGAGGCTATTGTCTGCATTAAATAATAAAGCAGATTAATAATTAAATCAAAATGAAAAGCCACTTGTTTCCCCTCAACAACCCCAGGGACAGATTTCCTGGGTTGGTGCCGATTTGTCAATGACGATCAGACAATGTGAGATACAGTAGCACGGAGAAGACAGTATCAAGAAAGCAATATAAAGTGAATACAAATAGACTTATATACAAGTGAAAAAGAGGGACAATGACAGAAGGTGAGAGGACCACTGAGAAAGGACCAGAGACTCAGTTCAGTTCAGTTCAGTTCAGTCGCTCAGTTGTGTCCGACTCTTTGCAACCCCATGAATTGCAGCACGCCAGGTGCAAGACAATAATAATCGTTGAATCCCACTGGGCGCGTATCGTGCACCAGATTGTATTCTAGATGCTGTGTGCTCTGTTGCTCAGTCTTGTCCAACTCCTTGTGACCCCATGGACTGTAGCCCGCCAAGCTCCTCTGTCCATGGGATTCTCCAGGCAAGAAAACTGGAGTGGGTTGTCGTGCCCTCCTCCCAGAGGTCCTCCCGATCCAGTGATCGAACTCAAGTCTCTTACGTCTCCTGCATTGGTAGGCAGGTTCTTAACCAGCTGAGCCACCTGGAAAGCCCTCTAAATGCTTTATACTCATTTAACCACTTCAGAAAAGATGTGACATAAGTCCTGCTTCCCCTGTTTATAAATGAAGAAATACAGGCAAAGAGGAGAATGAATAAACTGCCTCAAAGCTAGTGTCATATGTCTGGACATGAACCCAGACTGACTGGCCACAGAATCACTTGTTATGTCTGAGGAAAGCAAGGAAAAGTGAGCTCCCCATGTGATGCAATAAAGAGGAGCGAGCGGAACATCACAGGATTAGTGACCAGGAGAAGCGGCGAGAAGAAAAGAGACAGAAAGTGCTGCAGAGGAAGGAGCTGAGCATGAAGATCACAAAGGATGAAAGGAAAAGATGCAGTGATGAGATGAGAGAGAGTGGGGGGGCGCGTGGGGGAGCGGGCATCAGAACACGAGTTGGGAAGAAGAAAGAATGGAGAAGATAATCAGTCTATGGGAAATAAATCTGTCTTACTTGCTCTTCGCTATGTCATTATACCCATTTCACAGAAAGTAATATGAAGGTCTGAGTCACACAGTCGCTGGCAGACCAAAAAGAACTGTGTTACAAAATGGGCTTCCCAGGTGGCGCTAGTGATAAAGAAACCACCTGCCAATGCGGATAGTGTATGAGCCCCGAGTTTGGTCCCTGGGTCGGGAAGATCCCCGGGAGGAGGGCACGGCAACCCACTCCAGTATTCTTGCCTGGAGAATCTCATGGACAGAGGAGCCTGGCAGACTATGGCCCATTGGGTCGCAAAGAGTTGGATACGACTGAGAAACCAAAGAACATCTGAAACAGTGGAGACACAGAGTATTCACGGATGAAAAGACAACACAGTAAAGACATCAATCCTCCTCAAACTGACATATAGATTTCATGTCACTCTTAATCAACATCCCACAGATTTTTTGTAGATACAGAGAAAATTATTCTGAAATTTAGATAGAAGGGTGAAAGAACTAGAATATAGAAATCCATTTTGAAACAGAATAAAATGAAAGTAGCTAGTTTACTGAATTTATCAACTTACTATAAAGGCACAGTGATCAAGACAATGTTTGTGGAGCCCCTTGGAAAGCTATCCTTGGCCCTGTGGGCCCTGTTGGCCCCTGTATCTGTCTGGTGGTGCTTCCCCTTGTTCCCCCCAGTGCTGTGGCATGTCCACCTCCCCCAGTTAGTCCTGGGAGAGAGAGAGCTCTGGCCAGGGCAGGCAAATAAACCACACCAGTTCCTGCACAAGGTTTGGCCTCCAACAGGAGCTCCATAAACAGTTTTGCAGCAATCTATGACAGACTTTTTAAGTCCATACAATAAAGGGCACTTTCCGAAGTGACTGAGGCAACCTGACTTGGGGCTGGGGAGGTGGGGGTCTGTGTCCCCTGCTGTCTGGCAGGGTCATCTTCAATAGCCCAGGTGTGCCAGCTGTCATAGCCTTGCTTGTACGATGTGTTGCACCTGGGCATCCGTGGACCTGATAACCCCGCTGGAGGGCAGCTTCCTTGGGCAGAGGTGGCACCTCGTCCCTGCTGATCTTATGACTCCCACCCCCAGCCAGGCTCTGGGTATCAAGCACTCAACAGCCCAACCTTGGGAGAGGAGCAGAGTCTAAGCACAGGACGAGGGGCACAGGTTCAGCCCCAGATGGACTTCTCCGCTCTTGACTTTCCCTCCCTTCATTGATGAGCAGCAAGAAATAACACAGGATGGTAGCAGTAGGGTCTTCCTGAGTTTACAGCTGGGAACCTGAGATGTAAAAGAGGACGCAAGGGCAGGCAGAACACGCAGCCCCAAACAAGCAAGACTCAGGACGTGAGAACAGGAGCCTGAAAGCTTGTCCTTGCCACCATTTCTCTCTGAACCCCTTCCACTTCCCTTTCACTCTCCCCACCAACCTCCCTGGCCACCATATGGGTTGACCCTGTTGACCAGGAAGTGCTGTTGCCACCTGCCAGACCAATCAGCCATCCCCAACCTCTGCCCCTCAGCCTGCTCTGCTCTCGAGTGATGATGGAACCTAACATGGATGCACAAGCCAGGATCTCCAGGGTCATGTGTTAAAGGTTTGGCTCTGACATTTAGCTCAGCACAGCCCTTGGCAAGTTTAACTGCCATCCTGGGCTCTGTGGACTAGAATAGCTCACTTATCAGAATGTCAAGGTAGGAGGCACCAGATAAGCTGGGGTGCCCTGGCAGAGGCCAGTACCCAGTCAGCAGCCAGGGCTCAGCAAGGGGAAGCTGTCCCCTCTGTTTTAAAATTAGTCCAGAGAAAGCCACTCCACAGGTCTCTTAGAGAAACACATTCAGCTTTTTTTCTTTTCCAAATGTCTCCCTGGAATCCTTCACGTTTGAACTCCCATTCTTCTAATATTTAGGGAAAACAGGACAATTCCTTCATGGCTGACCAGTCTTCTAGACATCTGAGGATGGCCCCCCGGTTCTCAGCGACCTGACTGTAGCTCTGATACGGTGAAAATTTCATCTAAAAATGGCTCCTTCCAACCTAATGGTTTCCTGTGCCCCACCCTTCTCTCCATCACCCTCCCATCTGCAGCCTAAATATTCAACCAGGGTTGCTCAAAAAATGCAAACTTCTGCTAACATTCTCCTAAGTGGAAAGCATAACTTCCTGCCCGAACGATCATTTTCCAAGGTTTTCAAAAATTAATTTTCCTGGCACATGCTAGGAGATCAAATCAATGGTTGCTGAACTGATTTAAAAACAAACAAACAAATAAAAAACAGACCTGGGTGCAGATTTCAAGTATGTGAATGCATAAGATGTTCCTGATGGCTTTGACCACCTGAGTCACGGAGATCCTGGCCATTTAGGTTGCAGACAGGAGGGAAGAAGACGGTGCCCCACTGTCTGTGTTGCGCTCAGCATCCTCAAGAGCCAGCTTGGCACCTGTAGTGTCTCCTGGACAGGAAACCCAGGCAGACTCAGGGAGAAAGCCCCAGAGGGTTCCCGCGGTACATCCTGATGGGTAGGAGAATGCTGGTGACAGGACCACACTGATTCTGCTGGACCCACAGACGAAAGAGCTCTGCCTGGCTCAGGATGTGCCCAAAGACTCAGGGGAGCCCAAGGCGAGGAGTCCCACTGGGATCTGACTCTGTGGTCAGAGAAGGCAGCAGGGGGCTTCCGGGATGCCCTGGGACAGTGCGGGTAGGGAGGGTGCGGCCCTTCTCCCCCTCCCATTTCATCCTCACCTCCTCCGGCTGCTGCCTGCCAGAGCTCACCCATCTCTGCTTAATGCCGGCGGGCTGCTGTGCAGACACTAGAGCCTGTATCTGAGTGATGCCCTCTCTGTCCAAGAGCCAGACAGAGAATCTAGAACACAGTTTGGGGAGATCGGGAGCCCTGTGCTTTTGCAGAAAGCACAGACCATTTCTCCTTGGAATGCTTCCTCTTTCATCAGTGGCCCTGGTGCTGTTCTAATCAATACTGTTGTAATAATTTATTATCAATCTAGTGATTAATGAAGAGAGACTGAGAAGTAGCAGCCACTTGATAAAAGCCCCCAAACATTCCTTCCCAGGTAAGAGAATGCTTGTCTTTTCTCTAGCCTTAGGTTCCGAGTGAAGTTAGTTTCAGATTGTGTGGGTTCAGAATGGTGGAGGGGGGTGGAATGCCGTGAGGTCAGGGGAGGCTGGGAGGAATAGTGCGAAAAGCTCTGAATGGAGAAAGAAAACAGAAGCTCATCACGTATGTAAAATGCTTCAGGTCATACAGGAAGTGTTCCACACTCCCTGATATTATTGCCAAGAAGCATCCCCCACCTACACCCCAGGACTTCCTCTGAGGTCCCTGCCTCGCACCTCTACATTGGAGTGAGGCCATTTCAGGCTGGATCAATAGTTGAAAGTCACAATCAGGCCCACCAGGCTTCTCACATCAGAGTCCAGCCAAGGGGCTTTCTCTCCAAGGCCCACTTCGTTCTCCCACCAGATTCTAGGAAGCCTCAGGGCCTCAGTCAGTCAGTTGATGGGATTTGCTCCTGGGTTTTGAGAAAAGTGTGGATGTGGGAAAGCCAAACACCTTTCAGGCTTGGTGTTTGACAGTGGAAACCATCTGGATTTGAAGCCAGAGGGCAAGCATGTAGAGGTTAACGGCTCTGCTACTTACTAGCACTCAGGGCACTCCATGCCTCGGCCTCTCCTCTAACACAGGTGAGATGAACACGTCAGAGGACTGGAGTCCAGGAGAATGCACAGGAGTCTGTCTAGCTCAGGACTTGGTTCCTAAATATTAACATCTTTTCACTGACTCCCTCCCACATGGAGAAGTACTTTGTGAAGCAAAAAGCCCTATAGTGCATAGCTTACTGATGAAATAGTGATACATGTTGGAGTCTCTCACCTGTAAGGTGTGTACCTTCGGTAAGCTACGTGGCCTCGCTAAGCTGCCTTTTTCCACCTGTAGGATGAGGATGTTGGTACCTGCTCTGTTAAAAGGCTCAGAAGAGGGCAGAGAGCCGGGCACAGAGTGACATAAAGCCAACACCCAAGGGCCTGCGGATCTGCTGGCATTTGAAGGGACTCCCAGAACAGGTGCTGGGCTGGCCTTGCCTGACCCGATGCCTGGCACAAGCCCTGGAACTTTGGGGGCCAGAGCTGGTCCAAGGAGCCGGCAGCACATAGGCTGCCCCACAGGCCAGAGAGGAGAGCCCTGGTTGGTGGGGGTAAAAGCTACGTGGCCTCGCTAAGCTGCCTTTTTCCACCTGTAGGATGAGGATGTTGGTACCTGCTCTGTTAAAAGGCTCAGAAGAGGGCAGAGAGCCGGGCACAGAGTGACATAAAGCCAACACCCAAGGGCCTGCGGATCTGCTGGCATTTGAAGGGACTCCCAGAACAGGTGCTGGGCTGGCCTTGCCTGACCCGATGCCTGGCACAAGCCCTGGAACTTTGGGGGCCAGAGCTGGTCCAAGGAGCCGGCAGCACATAGGCTGCCCCACAGGCCAGAGAGGAGAGCCCTGGTTGGTGGGGGTAGGGGATGCGCCACAGGTCTTCAGAGAGACACTCAGGGTTGGGGAGCATGGGAATAATGATGCCACTCTCTAGACCCTACACTTGACCTTGAAGCTTTGACTCCTGGCCTTTCTGAACAATTTGAAAGATGTTTAAAAAGAGACAGGCAGGCACACAGGAAGTGACCAGGGCAGCAGGCAGGTAGAATCAGCAAAGCCTTGTTGCCAATTTGGCCAGAATTGAAAGAAAGCAAGACTAAGCCAAGGATCTAAGGCTGGAGGGCTCACTGCCCTGCCGGGACTCTTCACACCCCCACTTGAAGGCAGAGCTGCTGCCCGGGATGTGGGAGGAGAGATGACCCCTTCCCACTGCCCTGGCCTCTCCCCTACCCAGCCGATGGGGGCTTTGGGAACCTGGGTATCTGCTCTAGAACAGAACAGCCAAGTTCACAGCCCTCTGAGGGCTAAGCTCCCAGCCCAGGGTAGCCTGCCTGTTCTGGAGAGCTCAGCTCTCCTGGCTGAACTTTGGACCCATCCAAAGCCCTTCCCAGTCCCTGCAGCTGGCTCCCAGGACCGCCAGGTGAGGGTGAAGCCAGCTCCTCCCAGACAGTGGGCACCCTGGGAGCGTGCACTCCGCCTTCCAGAACCGGTGAGCTGGGGAAAAATGGAGGAGGAAAGAAGACAACTTACTTGTTGAGATCGGAGCTTCCAAGTCCCACTGAGGCTAACTTCTAGGGTGTCCCTCCGAGGCGGTGCAGGGGCGCTCAGGGCCCTGAAGGGGACCCTCCAGCACCGGCCTCACGGGCTGCCTCGGACTCTGCGGAGAGCCTCTCCCTGCGTGGGTCCTGTGGGCAGAGGCTTCTAAGCCATCCCGTCTCTCGCCAGCCCCCTCCAGTCTCAGCCACTAGTCACTCCCTTTCTCCAGCGACAGCGGCGGGAGGCGCTCAGTCTCTCTCCCTCCCTCCCTCCGTCCTTCCCCCCTTCCCTCCCCTCCGCCCTCTTCTCTCCCCGGCTCCTCCTCCCCTTCTGCCCNGGCCGAGATCCATGCGCGCGCGCAGGTGCGTGTGTGGGAGCGTGTGCACGCGTGAGAGCGCGCGTGTTTAGTGGGTGCGGTGCAGCAGACCGCAAGAAGGAAGAAACTAGGAGAGCAGAAATCTTGGGTCAGCTTTGGAGGGGCTGCTCTTTCACTCCGCGGTGCGTTGAGGGGGCAGCTGGAAAATTTAGTCGCACTTCTTAGATGGGAACCTAGCAGGCGGGAGGCTTTCCTTGGGATGTTGGAGGGGCCAGAGTCCTGGCGCAGCATCCACAGCCCCGAGACCTTGCTCCGGTGGGTGGAGTGAGGGTCCCCGGGTTCCGGTGACTCACAGGCTGGAGATGGGGCGGGTCTAGAAACAGAAAACAGCCCGCTGCTCCTGACTGTCTGCGCATCACTGGCGGTTCTCTCGCCCTCTCTGGAGGCAGGTGGCCTGTGGCCAGGTAGGAGTAGCAGGAAGCTTTCCTTTGGAGCAGTCCAGACGAAGAGCCATCACTTGACAGCCTCCTCCCTTCCCTCCCTTTGAGGTTTCCTCCTCACCTTGGGGAAAAATGAGCCCCTGCCTTCCATCTGTAACTTCTGTGAGTTGCAGGGAAGCCTGCTGGGAACGTCAGACCTGGAAAGGGAGGGCTGCTGTCTGGGCAGGGGTGGCAGGCTTCTCTCAGGACTGGTCCATGCAGGTGGTGGTGGGGGGCCTCCCTGGCCCGTCTCTGCCATTGCCCAGCCTTTGGGGACCCACGCCCCTGCCCTAGACCCTGAGAGTGTCTCCCCACCTTGGGGACAGGTGAACCCGATCAGGTGCATGAGACCGAGTCTACCAGGGCAGGGACTCTGTCCTGTACTCTGCTGTGCCCCCAGCACCTCGCACAGCTCTTCCATGAATATTTATCAAGTGAATACTGGCAAAAACAAGAAACCTGGTTTATTAATTACAAAGAGGTGACAAATGCTTGGGGCTGGATGCACCAAACCTGTCCCCTCCTGTAAGTGCAGCAACACGGCAGCGCAGCGGCTGGGCAGTTTAGCCTCACCATGGCAACGTGATGGGAGCTCCTTTTGCCCTGGATCAGTGTGCACACAGCCCACCACCCAGGCACCCTCCCCAGCAACAGAGCTCAGAGCAGCCCAGTAGGTTGCCTGGACCTCCCTCTCCTCTCTCTGCACAGGGTCATTATTGAGTAAGGCTGCTGTGGTTCTGAATAACCAGGAAATCTCATCCCTTAGTGGATGTAGCCTGTCTTCCTGCTCATCCATCACAGGTTGATCTTATGGTTTATCGCCCTGAGAAGAAAATTCTTCAGTCCTTCATTTTCTAGTTCTCCAAGAGGTCTTGATGGTGCACTTCTGTGGACCACGTGACACACACTTTAAGCATGTCCTGAGCCCAGGAGATGTTCTGTCCTGGGTTCAGCATAAAGACCATGGCATTTCTTCAGTCCTGATGGGGGAAGCCTGGCTTATTGTGAAGCAGAATGTAGGGTAATACCATTTTATTTTGTAAATGTTCTCACAGTGATAGACCTTGGGCTAGGAGGCAGAGAACCTGGGTCCAGTTCTCAGCCTAGACCTGAAAAAAGAGAAGTAGGATTCTATTCCTGACTGCTTGTTACAGATTGAGGTGAACCTTGACTTTTTCATGCTCAAATCCTTCAAAGAGCACAGGTGACATTTGAGCATGGGGGACTCAGTTGCAGAACTACTCAGGGGGCTTGGAAGGTATAAGTGCATCCTTCATTGTCTGAAACTGATGAGGCCAGTGTTCAAAAGCAATGGAAAATTCTCGCGTGTCATCATGGTAATTAGTTCACAGAACCACTGCCTCCGTGCACCCTTCCTTGCTTCTTACCTTCCTCCGTCGAGCAATAGATGAATTCACAATTAAAGTTTTCTCTTCAGAGTATGACACACAGGAAATTATTTTTTCTCCTATTTATAGAAATTCCATTTGCATTTATGAGGCTGGTAATGTCTCATAAATATTTCCAGCCAGATAAAATATTAATTAAAAGAGTTTGTTGAGTTATACTCTGAAGTCCTAACTAAGACTCTTCTAAGACAAATATTTTAAGTATTTTTCTCTCATGTCAGGAGAATTCTTTATACATTAGCTGTGCATCCAGCCCATCCATAAATAGCAGATATGTATCAGTCAATGATACGTCTCTCTCTCATGGTTTCTTTATGCTAAAACCACCACTCCCCACATATACATTATATGTGTGTGTGTGCGCGTGCATGAGTAGTCACTTCAGTCATGTCCAACTCTTTGTGACCCTGTGGAGCCCACCGGGCTCCTCTGTCCATTTTCTTTCTCCAGGCAAGAATAGTGGAGTGGGTTGCCATGCCCTCCTCCAGCAGATCTTCCCAACCCAGGGATCAAACCCAGGTCTCCCTCATTTCAGGCAGATTCTTTATCAACTGAGCCACCAGGGAAACCAAGGAATACTGGAGTGGATAGTCTATCCCTTCTCCAGGGGATCTTCCAAACCTAGGAATCGAACTGGGGTCTCCTTCATTGCAGGTGGATTCTTTACCAGCTTAGCTGCCAGGGAAGCCATATACACACACACACACACACACACACACATATTCAATGAATGAATATTGACTGTATGTAAGTTAAGGTCCATTACATTTGGGACACTTTGATAAGCACTAAAAAATATAATGATGAGCTTTGATCTAAAATATCTAACAGTCTAATTGGGAGGGTCAGCCTATGTGCAGACAAATTAACAACTTGGGATTTTAATTCCCAGGTGCTAATTGATGGAATGGTGTGTAGAATTGATCATAACACTAACAGAGCCTGGGGGTGGAAGGCTCTTTGACTGCAGTGAGAAGTGGAGCATGAAGAAGACTAGACTGGAATATGAGGAGGGGGCTTGAATGGAAAAACCTTGGGAAGGTAAGTGCTCAGGGACCCGCAGTGAGGGAGAGATTGCTACTAGGCTGAAGGGCAGGTGAAGTGTGAGAAGCGATGACAGGTGGCTGTAATTGACTGAGTGCCTACTATGTGCTAAGCTCTTCTGCTTCACAGAAGACAGTGCTCTTAAGCTTCTTAATAACCTCCTGACGGGGGTAGTGTTATCATTCTCAGATGAGAAAAGGAGGCTCAAACAAGAGAAATATCCTCTCATTGGCACAGAATTTTTTTTAAAAAAGCAACATATTTTTAAAAGACTTTATTGAGTTTGCTACAATATTGCTTTTGTTTTATGTTCTGGTTTTTTGGCCCTGAGGCATGTGGGATATTATCTACCCCACCAGGAATTGAACCTGCACCCCACGCATTGGAAGGCGAAGTCTTAACCACTGGACCACCAGGGAAGTTCCTCATTGGTATAGTTTTTAACAGTGAATTTCAGAACCCAGTTTTGTCAGATTATGCAGTCATATTCCTAACTGCTAGGTGCTGAATTGTGTGTCTCTGCCCCAGATTCAGATAATGAAACCTTAAGCCCCAGTCCTGCAGACTGTGACTGTCTTTAGAGACAGGACGTTTGAAGAGGTGATTAAGTTAAAATGCATCTGTTGTAACAGGCCCCAATCCAATGGGGCCTGGATCTTTATAAAGAGAGGAAATTGACACACAGGGAGACACACAAGCATAGTCAAGGCTGTATGAAGGCTCAGGGAGAAGACAGCTGTCTGCAAGCCAGGGAGAGAGGCCTCAGGAGAAACTGAACCTGCCCACACCTTGATCCTAGATTTCCAGCCTTCAGAACTGTGGGAAATTTCTATTGTTGAAGCCCCCAGATCTGGGGCATTTTGTTAGAAGGACCCCAGCAAACTAATGGAGAAGGCAATGGCACCCCACTCCAGTACTCTCGCCTGGAAAATCCCATGGACGGAGGAGCCTGGTGGGCTGCAGTCCATGGGGTCGCAAGAGTTGGACACGACTGAGCGACTTCACTTTTGCTTTTCACTTTCATGCATTGGAGAAGGCAATGGCAACCCACTCCAGTGTTCTTGCCTGGAGAATCCCAGGGACTGGGGAGCCTGGTGGGCTGCCGTCTATGGGGTCGTGCAGAGTCGGACACGACTGAAGCGACTTAGCAGCAGCAGTAGCAGTAGCAAACTAATGCAGTAACATGATGGATGGAATGCTGCTTCTCACAAGGATGTTGCATGCCAAGCTATGGAATTTGAACTTTACTCCACAGATGGGAAGTATCTGTTGAAGATTTCTGAGTCACAGAGAATTATGAAAGCCATTTCTGTGAAGATTTTCCTGGAGGCGGTTTGCATATTATTCACTCATTCACTCATTTCAGTGAGCACCTGTTTGGTGACCCCTGCCATGGCAGAGACTGCATTTGCCGGGGTCACCTCTGAGTACCACTGGTTCCCAAGCTTGCATAGCTTCCCATGTTGCACGGTCTAGGATAAGGGTCTGGAAGCACATGTGTAGGCTCCACCCAGATGCTGCCCTGTGGTGACAAGGGCAGTGGGTGATGGGACCCGAGGATCGCAGTATGGTCACAGTCCAGCCGCATCAGCACCACTCCCAGGACCCATGTAAGAAACGCAGAATCCCAGGCTCCACCCTAGTCTTGCTCTAAGAGAAGTTTCACTTTAACAACCTGTTTGGTGACCCCTGCCATGGCAGAGACTGCATTTGCCGGGGTCACCTCTGAGTACCACTGGTTCCCAAGCTTGCATAGCTTCCCATGTTGCACGGTCTAGGATAAGGGTCTGGAAGCACATGTGTAGGCTCCACCCAGATGCTGCCCTGTGGTGACAAGGGCAGTGGGTGATGGGACCCGAGGATCGCAGTATGGTCACAGTCCAGCCGCATCAGCACCACTCCCAGGACCCATGTAAGAAACGCAGAATCCCAGGCTCCACCCTAGTCTTGCTCTAAGAGAAGTTTCACTTTAACAAGATCCTCCAAGTGACTCCAGTATTTTTGCCTAGAGAATCCCATGGACAGAGGAGCCTGGCAGACTACAGTTCATGGGGTCGCAAAGAGTTGGACACAACTGAAGTGATTTAGCCCGCGCCCATACACACACACACACAGATACACACACACCCTGAGTAACTCTCATGCACACTAGGGTTTGAGAGAGAGAGAGAGAGAGCTCTAGGTAGAAGATGCAGCCGAGAAAGATTCAGCAGACGTCAGTGCCTATCAGGGGACCAGGGAGCAGAGCTGGGCTTGGAGCTGAGCCGGGCTAAGCTTCCTAGACTCTCTGGGGACCCTGAGACCTGCCTCTTCCTGAGTACAAGGTACCCCTTCTACTCCCCTCCCTAAGGCTCTGATCACTGTCTGCTGGGGCTTCCATTTCCTGGGTTTCCTCTCCACATGCAATCTACCAGTTCCTTGTAGAGGTGGGACGACCTTGCTTCTTCAAATCCTAGAAATTCCCAGTGCCTGGCATCCTCTCATTCAGCAAACACTGAGTCTGCTGATGGGAATACTAAAGGCAGGAGGAACAGGGCGCTTGGAAATTGTAGATGCGAGCCTGATTTCAGACCAAAGGCTAGGTGAGTTGCTCACTTGAAATTGTTGAGAAGAGGAGGAGTGGGTGCCTGGGGTTGAGGGAGTTGGGGACAGAGGTGTGGATTTTGGTATGCCATCTATGGAGAGGAGCAGGCCAGTTTAGACACCTAGAAGAGGGCAGAGAGGGAAAGAAGTCAGACCTGGGACCATGCTCATGCCTGGGGGTGGGGGAGGATGACCAGGTAGGGTTAATTTTAAATTCCCGCTGGATCTGCTTCTGTGACTCTAACCCTTTTTCATTATTATAATGTCCTGCCTCAGGGAGATAACCTGAGCCACCCACCTGTGAAGGACTGTAAGGAAGGGAAACTAACACATTCCCCTGCCATTCTAGGGGACAGCTGCAAGGATCAAATAGTCTTTTTGCTTTGTTTCTTCACCTCCCCCCATCTCTGATCCATAAAAGAACCTGGCAACCAGGCCCTGACACAATGGTTATTTTGAGGTGCCAGCCTGCCATCTTCTTAGTCAGGTGATTCCTAAATAAAGTCCCTCCCTGATCCTAACACCTTGTCTCAGATTCATTGACTTATCTTGTGGCGAGCCGAGAGAGCTTGGACTCAGTAACAGGAGAAGGAGACAGAGGTGGGTCCAGAACTGGATGGAGAGGTGATCAGAATGACTGGTGTGGCAGCCACACCCCAAAAGGATGAGGGTGTCAAGAAATCAGAGCAGGTGCTGTACCACATTCCATCTTTAATGAAGTATTTATTTAATGGTACTCATCTCATGAAAAGTGCTTGTGCTCAACACTGCAGGGGGATAAGAAACGTGTGCCCACAGCTCCCTGCTTATGCAGAGCCAGAGAAATCAAGGACAGTGGAGTCGAGGGAAAAAGCCACTGCTCTGCCTACCAGACACGCTAGCGACTCTGCAGGTCCTGCTGTGTGCCTCCTGCTCCTGCCTGATTGCCAGGCCTGTGGCCCTGCCTCCCCGGGTAAGCACCCACCTGTTGGGTGAGAATCCCAGGATACCTTTCATGGACTTTCATGGAATTCCAGTTGTAACAGAACTGTAGCTTCAGCTTTTCCGACACCAGCTCCCGTTCCTGAATTTCCTACGCCTGAATCCGGGCCCAGGTGCCCCAGGTCGACATTTACCACAATTGGCTACACAGTCAATTTTATTGAACCAGTATCTGTGCACCTAGGAGCTAGGGCACTCAACCACAAGAGGAGTCTGGGTTTTGTCCCCAGCATCCAGCTTTCAATTATTGCAACACTAGGAGAGAATGACTTTTTTTCTCCTACTTCACAAGTAAGTAAGTAAGTAAAGTCACTCAGTCGTGTCCGACTCTTTGTGACCCATGGACTGCCTGCTTCACAAAGAGGGATACTATTTGAAGATAAAAGAGAACAAACAACTTTATTTCTTTCTTAAGTTTATTGATCAAATCTCACTTTATTCTGGGAATAAATCTCACTTTATCCTGGGAAAACCCAATAGAATTACTGACCAGCAAGCCCTGGACCGTCACTGGCAAATTCCACAAGGGGCCAATAGTACCATCTAGTGGCTGAAAAGGATTTCTCAGTAGCTAGAATACATTCGGAGAAGGCAATGGCACCCTACTCCAGTACTCTTGCCTGGAAAATCCCATGGACGGAGGAGCCTGGTGGGCTGCAGTCCATGGGGTCGCTAAGAGTCTGGCACGACTGAGCGACTTCACTTTTGCTTTTCACTTTCATGCATTGGAGAAGGCAATGGCAACCCACTCCAGTGTTCTTGCCTGGAGAATCCCAGAGACGGAGGAGCCTGGTGGGCTGCCATCTATGGGGTCGCACAGAGTCGGACACAACTGAAGCGACTTAGCAGCAGCAGCAGCAGAATACATTATTGCCTCATTGATCTCAACCTTCAGTTTTGGTTTTATTAAAGTTGCAGATGCCTTTATTCAAAGCATCACATTGTTCTAACTAGTTTGATATGAAAAAGTCAGACCTCCTCCTCCCCCTTCTCCCAGAAGCTACCATCTTTCCTCTTGTTTGGCTATCTTTTCCCCATGGTTTTACCCCTTGTGTAATTGCTGCCTGTGTGTTCAGTTGCTAAGTCATGTCTGACTTTTGGGACCCCATGGACTGTAGCCCACCAGGCTTTTCTGTCCATGGGGTTTTCCAGGCAAGAATACTGGAGTGGGCTGCCATTTCCTTTTCCAGGGGATCTTCCCAATCCAGGAATGGAACCCAAATCTCCTGTTTGGCAGGTGGATTCTTTACCACTGCTGCTGCTGCTGCTGCTGCTAAGTCTCGTCAGTCGTGTCCGACTCTGTGCAATCGTAGACGTCAGCCCACCAGGCTCCGCCATCCCTGGGATTCTCCAGGCAAGAGTACTGGAGTGGGTTGCCATTTCCTTCTCTACCTTTACCACTGAGCCACCTGGAAAACCGAAGTGCTATGTCTGTAGTAATCCTTAGATGCTTTGCCCTTGGAGACTACCACTGGAGATGGAACTTTTTAATAGCTCTCTCCTCCCCATCCCTACCACCTGTGCACACTCTTCCCATCTTCCATGCTCCCAATAGGTATTTTTTCAATAAATACTCAGGTTCAATGTGATCATGACTAAAAAATTCTACTCATAGCTGATCCATGCAGTAAATCAGATTACTTTTTATTTCCTGCACAACCTTTTGTCGACATCACTAATTTTCTTGGTTTTCTTTGCTCTCATCATCAATCTCAAGAAAACGTCTTCACCTACAGCTTCAGTCTCTTCTCAAAATGTCCAGTTATGTGAAGTGAAGTGAAAGTCAGTCATGTCTGACTCTTTGGGACCTGGGGGACTGTAGCCTGTCAGGCTCCTCTGTTTATGGAATTTTCCAGGCAAGAATACTGGAGTGGGTTGCCATTTCTTCTTCCAGGAGATCTTCTCAATCCAAAGATCGAACCCGAGCCTCCTGTATTGCGGGCAGATTTTTTGCCATCTGAGCCACTTTGTCTCTTGGAGAGATCTCGCCGGGAGCCGTCCACTCCCTTTGGTCCAGATGGGTTACTCTCTGCTGGTACACAGTTGGCCCCTGGCATCTCTTGTCCCTCAACTCCCCACCCTCCCACTGCCCCCACCCCCGATTGCATCCCCTGTTTCTGTGTCTCCTGCATTTTTCTTTCTTGGTTCACGCTTCCACTTTGGAGGGATACATTCTGCAGCTGTTTCTTGGTAAAGAGAGCATTTGAAGTAAATTTTTTGAGACTTTGCTTATGTGAAATAACTCTGTTCTACTTGATTGACAGCTTGGCTACACATAGGATTCTAGATTGGAGATCGTTTTCCTTCAGAACATTACACGGATGTCTTGGTTTTCTTTCACCTTTCCATCGTCCTGTTGAGATATCCACAGCAGGATTCACACCTGGACCTTTTACCCGTCCTCTCTTTCCTTTCTGAAAACAAGCGAGACCCTCCCTTTGTCTGTGGTGTTCTGAGATTTCAGAGAAATGGGGCCTGGTTGGTGTAGAAATATTTGTACCTGTGTGCTAGACACGAAGCAGCTCTTTCCTTTTTTAAGTTTTTAGCTGTTCTTCCTGGCATGTGGGATCTTAGTTCGCTCAGAACCAGCGGATCAAACCAGCGCCCCTGCGTTGAAAGTATAGTCTTAACCCCTGGCTCACCAGGGATGTCCCAGCGAGGCAGTGCTTTTCATCATCACCGTGCATTCTGGGAAATGTTCTTGCCAAATTTCTTTGATGGTTTCCTTCTTCCTAGTCCATTCTCTCACTCTGGAATTCCTCTCGCTTAGAGTTTGAAACTCAGAAAGCCCTCATTTCCTTATCTTTTCTCTCCCAATTTCATCTTTTTGTGTTTTCGTCTACACTCCTGTAGATTTCCTCAACATTTTCTTTTACACTTCTGAGATTTTTGGTTTTGCTTTCCTATTTTTAATTTCCAAGAACCCCCGTCTCTCATTCTAAATCTCACTGTTTTGGCAGGGTCCTTTCGTCTGTGGTTTCTTCTCCCTGTATAGCCTCCGTTTCCTCCAAGATGCTTCATCGTGGCCATTTCTTTTATCTTCATGTCTGTTTGCTTTCACTCCTCAGACACCTGGTAGCCTGGGCCCTGAGGATGGGGCCTGACAGCTCTCAGGCTCTCTGGAGGACGCTCTGTCTGGACATTTCAGTGCAGGACCCCCTGTTAGTACTTTTTCCTTCTGGAGATATTCGGGTTCCTCAGGACCAGCTCTCTCAGTCAAGTCCTGAGTGCTGGCCTCTGGAATCAAGTTGGGGACTAGATCTGAGGGCTTTGATATCTGGGTGTGTTTACTTAGCTTTGCTTTTCTCAGAGTATGAAAGCCCATCCCGAGTGGTGTCACGTCAATCCACTCCACCCAGAGGCGCTTTGCTTTACCCTAGGGAATAAACCTCCAGTCTTGTGCCAGGGAAGCTGGGAGAGACTTCTTGCCTGGGGCCAAGTCAGGGAGAGGATCCTTCTTAAGCAGACTCGATCAATCCTCCTCCTTCTAGCTGCCTGTTCATTCTCCCTCTCCAGTGGCAGACTGCGCTACACCTTTTTGAATTCTGATGTTATAATTGTGCTGGTCCTGATTTCTTCCTGTCCAAGCATAGAATGAGTCAGTTTTCTGGTTTTCAAAAATATTGCTGCTATTGTCTCCTGTCTGGTTCTTTTTACTTTTGAGGGCTAACAACTGTTGAAGAACTGTTATTGGATTAGGATTTCAGATGAGAGTACAAGCAGAAGCATTTCTTTAAATCACTCTCTTTATACTCACGTCATTCATTCATTTTTAATCATCCATCCTGCAGACATTGGTTTACCCCTAGCTCTGCAGCAGGTACTGTGCCAGGTTCTGAATGTGCAATGATGAATAAGATCATAGCCCCTGCCCAGAGCGATGTCTCCCCTTATGGTAGCAGATAAATAGTGATGCAAGTTTATAGAGAAAGGGTACACAGCTGATGGTGATGCTCAGGTGTCTCCGTGGATGTAAAGTCGGCTGTCTTCCAAGAGACCCTAGAAAGTGACATCACTTACTAAGTGGTCCCCAACCTTTTTGGCAGCAGAGACTGGTTTTATGAAAGATAATTTTTCCACGGACTGGAGAAGGAGGATGGTTTGGGGATGATTAAAGTGGGTTACATTTATTATGCACTTCATTCCTATTCATATTGCACCACTCCACCTCAGATCATCAGGCATTCGTTCCCGGAGGTTGGAGATCCTGACTTAGAGCATTTGCGAAGACCCCCACTGCAAGTTCAGTCACTTAATTTTTGAGCACAACCATCTCCCAAGAACACCGGTTCGGGTCTGACTTCCTAATGTCTAGACCAGAACACTAATTCATTAATTTGCTGTGAGCACTCTGTGCTGGGAACTAGAATTCACATGAAGTCAACACATCTCTCCCTACACACGGGGAGGCAGAAGGGAGGCCAGCTCGTGATGGGAACCTTGCTAGGTGAGCCTGGAATCCAGCACAGGGCATGAATTGTAGATCAACTAGGTGATTATTGGTCTTGGCTGTTGAACAAGAAGCAGGTCATGGTCAATGGACTGGAATGTGGGAGTCTATTGAATGAGCTTGCCCTTCCCTAGAAGGTGCATGCTTGACAGTACCCCTGGGGATGTTCTTTCATTCACATCCATCGGCTCACTTTTTGCATGAAGATTTTTCTCGGGGAGTTCAAACTCTCCCTGTACTCCTCCTCTCTCTGGCCACAGCTGCTCAAACCCTCCCCAGATACCTTGGCCACATGAGATTGTACTGAGCCAGGGGACCTCATCCTTTGCTAGATGACAGGCTCTGAATGAGATGTCCTGAACCTCTCTGATGATGGTCACACCTTCTGTGGGATTGAAGAATCATGTCAGGTGGCTGTTGAGCAGTCACAGAAAAAGACTGCTCTGCCTCTGTTTCTAGTGACCTCAGAAAACACCCACTAGGCATTTGTTCCCAGCAAATTCAGCTCCCCTTATCCACAGAGAACCTGGCCGTCATTTCGCTCCAGTGTCTTTTTGTGAAAGAAGAACTCAAGCCCCGAAGCTGTTGGAGAGTGGTGGGTAGGACCTTTCTCCTCCACTGAGGATTTGCCAGTGAGGACTGGAGGGCACCTGGGGAGGGCACTCATGGCTTCTGGTGAGAGAGCCGGGGAGGAGGGGCAAGGTCACGACGGGGCTGAGGAGGGCAGGCTTGCAAGATAGGGGTGGTGATGAGAACAGACCACATCACCTCTATTCTAGGGCAGCTGCCGTATTGAGGACATAATTCTTAACTGGACACAGAGACACGAGGCCACGAACATCACTTGCCTTCTTCTGTAACTACCTACCCTTGTTTAAATGATCACACAAGGCCATGGTCACAAAATTGCTTTGCAAAGGATCAAATTGAAAACAGGAGCTACTGTGATGGTTGTTTTACAGGTAATGGGGAGACGCTTTTAAAGAGCAGAATTCATTGGGATTCTCTCTCTCTCTTTTTATTTATTAAGAAAGGGCAGAAATGGTATGGACCTAACAGAAGCAGAAGATTGTAAGAAGAGGTGGCAAGAATACACAGAAAAACTATACAAAAAGATCTTCCTGACCCAGATAACCATGATGGTGTGATCACTCACCTACAGCCAGACATCCTGGAATGAGAAGTCAGGTGGACCTTAGAAAGCATCACTATGAACAAAGCTAGTGGAGATTATGGAATTCCATTTGAGCTATTTCAAATCTTAAAAGATGACGCTGTGAAAGTGCTGCACTCAGTATGCCAGCAAATTTGGAAAACTCCACAGTGGCCACAGGACTGGAAAAGGTCAGTTTTCATTCCAATCCCAAAGAAAGGCAATGCCAAAGAATTCTCAAACTACTGCACAATTGCACTCATCTCACACACTAGTAAAGTAATGCTCAAAATTCTCCAAGCCAGGCCTCAATAGTACATGAACTGTGAACTTCCAGATGTTCAAGCTGGTTTTAGAAAAGGCAGAGATCAAATTGCCAACATCTGTTGGATCATCAAAAAAGCAAGAGTTCCAGAAACACAACTACTTCTGCTTTATTGACTATGCCAAAGCCTTTGTGTGGATCACAACAAACTGTGGAAAATTCTTAGAGAGATAGGAACACCAGACCACCTGACCTGCCTCCTGAGAAATCTGTAAGCAGATCAAGAAACAGCAGTTAGAAATGGACATGGAAAAACAGACTGGTTTAAAATTGGGAAAGAGTACATCAAGGCTGTATATTATCACCCTGCTTATTTAACTTATATGCAGAGTACATCATGTGAAATGCTGAGCTGGATGAAGCACAAGCTGGAATCAAGATTCCCAGGAGAAATATCAGTAACCTCAGGTATGTGGACGACACCACCCTTATGGCAGAAAGTGAAGAGGAGCTAAAGAGCCTCTTGATGAAAATGAAAGAGGAGAGTGAAAAAGTTGGCTTAAAGCTCAACATTCAGGAAACAAAGATCATGGCATCTGGTCCCATCATTTCATGGCAAATAGATGGGGAAATGATGGAAACAGTGACAGACTTTATTTTTTTGGGCTCCAAAATCACTGCAGATGGTGACTGCAGCCATGAAATTAAAGACGCTTGCTCCTTAAAAGAAAATTATAACCAACTTAGACAGCTTAGTGAAAAGCAGAGACATTACTTTGCAAACAAAGGTTCATCTAGTCAAAGCTATGGTTTTTTCCAATAGCCATGTATGGATGTGAGAATTGGACCATAGAGAAAGCTGAGTGCCAAAGAATTGATGCTTTTGAACTGTGGTGTTCTGAACTCTTGAGAGTCTCTCGGGCTGCAAGGAGATCTAACCAGTCAATCCTAAAGGAAATCAGTCCTGAATATTCATTGGAAGAACTGATGCTGAAGCTGAAATTCCAATACTTTGGCCACCTGATGCAAAGAGCTGACTCACTGGAAAAGACCCTGATGCTGGGAAAGCTTGAAGGTGGGAGGAGGAGGGGACGACAGAGGATGAGATGGTTGGACGGCATCACCAAGTCAATGGACATGAGTTTGAGTAAGCTCCGGGAGTTGATGATGGACAAGGAAGCCTGGCATACTGCTGTCCATAGGGTCACAAAGCATTGGACATGACTGAGTGACTGAACTGAACTGAACTAACCCTGCATCAGCATTCATGTTACACAATTGTTCCCAAGCCTAGGTCAGGCCCTATCTGTGCTCTCTGTTCACTGATGAGTACCCCAGCCACCCAGCACCTCCATTCCCAGGCCCCTGAAGCCCCCCAACCCCAGACCACCAGGGACAACTGTCTCTATTCGCACCTCACAGTGTAGGGAGCATGGTGTGACCTCTGCTGTGCATTCATTGGTGTAGGACTTAGAACTAAACCAGGATTCCTAGTTTCTGCTTCTATTTGATTTTAGTATTATGCATAATAAATGAAATAGTAAGCAGTGTTTATATAGTACTTAGCATTAACAAGGCACTTCCACTTGTAAGGTGAGTGCAATTTGTCTCTTTTTCAGATGAGGAAGCTGAGACTCCACAAGGTTATGTAACCACCCCAATGTGACAGCCAACCTCAAACTCAGATTTTCTGATTCCAAGTTCAGTGTTTTTCCTACTACCTGAGCTCTCTGAGGCTGCACCCTGAACTTGAGGCTCTTATTCTAAGGCCCGTTTCATCCTCCTGAATACAGTCCTCATGACCTGGCACCCAAAGTTGCTGTGGGGCTGAGACACAGCAGGGACCCAGGCTGAAAGGTCAGTGCCACCTGCTTTTTGGAATCCATATTTTTGAAGACTTCTCTTGCTGTCTAGTGGTTAGGACTCTACGCTTTCACTGCCGAGGGCCTGGGTTCAATCCGTGGTGCGTGCATACCAAGTTGCTCAGTCATGTCCGATTCTTTGTGACCCCATGGACTGTAGCCTGCCAGGCTCTTCTGTCCGTGGGATTCTCCAGGCAAGAATATAGGAGTGGGTTGCCATTTTCTACCCCAGGGTCAATCCCTGGTTGGAGAACTAAAATCCCACAGGCTGCATGCCACAGTGAAAAAAACAGAAAAACAATGTTGGTGAGTGGAATCCAGGTTCTTGACATGCTAGGAGAGTTGGGCTTCATGGTTTGTCCTGTAGGCATGACAGGTTCTGACAACCATCCCAGGACATCCATCGTGGGTGGATCTTTGAGCAATGAGGTGCAGGGCTGGTCACCCCATGGTAGGAAATGATTGTCACATCTGCCACTTTGCCACAAAGGCATCAGCTTCAAGGTCGCTGGACTGGCCAGGCACCCATGCTGCACCACTGCAGAAGTCGGCAGTTTCCAGAGCCAGGGTTTTCATGCCTGAGGCGAGAAGCTGACCCCCATAAATGTGCGAGCGTGGGAGAAAGTGCTTGCCAAGTCCTGGCTTGAGGGGCATCTGCTCCCTGGGCAGCCCTCCCCGACCCCCCCGGGCGTTCAACAAACACAGGGGTGACTGGCTGGGATCGTGTGAACTCATTTGTCTTGACTTCTGATTTTATGGCCACATGTGTGAGCAACTGAGAATCTGGAACAAAATGTCCAGGACACTGGACTGAAATCCTAGAAAACCTCAGGCCAATGTTGCTGCCACATTGAATGAAGGGGTGCGGTGGGCCCTTCCCTCTGGGCTTCCAACAGATCTTGGAAGGACCCCTGGTCTTATGCCCACCCACATGACCCCAACTCACCTTTGTTCTCCAGCCTCCAAGCTACTTCTCCTTCATCCACTCCCCACCTTCCAAGACCACCTGGTATAATTCTACTCCCACCCCCCCAATAGCATCCTGCTAAGCACCACCAGCTCTTGGAGGCTCCCCCAGCTAAAAGTAAAACTCTTCTTCCATTTATTCATGATGCTTCCCACACATTTATGCCTTATTGTGCCCGTGATGTCTTTTCCTCTATAAAGCCTTAAACTCTTGAAGGCAGACACCATGATTTATTCATGTTGTAACTCCCCAAGTGCCTGGTGCTGTGGCTTCTGCAGAAAGGCCCTCAACAAGCCTTTAGTGAATGAAACAGAATTGTCAAAATTTTCCCTTTGTTCCGTCCTATTTTTTTTAATGTCCTTTGACCTGGAATTTCTCATAAGGCAGTGTATGTGCTACCCTCTTCAAAAGGCAGTCAGTGTTTCAGAGGAAAGCCTTTCATCTCTTGCACACGGGCTTCTCAAAACCTTTCCTTGGGAAGCCTGTGTGACGGTGCTCTTGCCTTTTTGTCACCTCAGTGGGATAACCTACTTCTCTTCTGGGGCAGACGTGTTCACATTGTACCATCTCTTTCACAGACACTGGTTCTCTTAAAAGAAAGGAAAAAAAAAAACCCAAGGCACAAAGATGAAAGAACATCTTCCAGCAGAGGTCCCTCTGTCCTCCTCACTCAGGAGCTGGAGGCTGGTCTGAGGGGCGATGTGTTTGCTTGTTGTGGAATGGCCTTTCCTGCTCTTCCTGAATCAGAGGACGCCAGCCACATCTGTAGGCGGCAGTGGCCTGGGACACAGAGCATCCCCTCCCCCTTATGTGCAAGGGAGACAGCTTGCAGGTTTATTGTGGCTGTTGTTTAGACGCTCAGTCGTGTCTGACTCTTTGAGACCCCATGGACTGTAGCCTGCAAGGCTCCTCTGTCCATGGGATTCTCCAGGCGAGAATACTGGAGTGGGTTGCCATTTCCTCCTCCAGGGGATCTTCCCAACCCAGGGATCAAACCTGGGTCTCCTGCATTGAAGGCAGATTCTTTTACCCACTGAGCCACCTGGGAAGCCTCTCCAAAGACCTACTGTTTATGTAAGTTGCTCCTCTTGGAATATTAGTCATGAATGGAATAATATCTTTTTAATGCTCCAAATTTCTTTAAAGAAAAGGAAAAGAAAAGCGCCCAGGAGCTCTGGTCCCCCAGCTCAGGTGTGGAGGTTGGGGCTCCAGGCTGTGTTTGAGGAGTTAATTCCTGTGAGCACCAGCAAAGTGGGACCTGGGTAAAGCCAGGGAGAAAGGCCCTCTGCTCACTGTCCCAGGCTGCCAGGCCAAGGAGGACTGTGTCTGTGACCACAGAGGTGGGAGAAGCAGCAGATGGTGGAGCAGGAGCAGGACTTCCCCATGAAGGCAGGAGGAGAGACTGAGAAAACAATCCATGTTGGTTCTATGGAAGATGCAATATTCCATCTGATTCACCTTCCCTGAGAAGGGAATGGCAATCCACTCCAGTATTCTTGCCTGGAGAATTCCATGGACAGAGAAGCCTGGTGGGCTACAGTCCGTGGGGTCACAAAGAGTCGGACACGACTGAGCGACTAACACATAGCATTATGACAAGATGCCTGGAACTGGGAGAGGCAGCAGCCCTGCCCTCCTCGTTGCCTAGCAACAGCCTCTTTCTAATTCCCAGCTGGTCCCCAAGGGCTATTCTGAATGGGGGGCAAGGGGAGAGGGGGAACAAGGTAAAATAGCTACCTGGTCTCCATAATGAGATGCTCTGGCTCCATCCTGCAAGGGACCTGACTTGCAAATGAATGAGGCATTTAAGGAATCCTTTGTTTTCCTCATCTTGAGTGCAGTTCTGCACTGACTGGAGAATTAGCATTTAGCTTTGCAAGAGGTGTGTGTTTGTGTTTCCGTTATCTGGAGGCTGATTGGGAGAATGAAAGGCATCTCTGTGACTCCTGCTGACCCAGGGACTCAGTGTGGCTCCTTGGCCTCCTGCTCTGAAATTGAAGACGAGAGCCCTGGTGCTGAATTGTGGAGGACAGAGGAGTCAGACAGGATGGAGTGACTGAACAACAACAGCCTTGTGAGGTGTTGAGTGGAGACCAGAGGGTGAAGGGTGCCTGTATTGACCTCCCATTACTCCATGAGTGCAGAGTGACAGTTTACTAGGCGGACTGCTTTCTGATGTTCCAGTGGTGACCAGCAATGGAGTGAGTGAAGGCCCACAAAGACCACCAGGGCAGGGGGAACACTGACCCCAGTGTCACACCCATAAGAGAGTGTTAGACACGATGTGTGAGCCAGAGCGAGATGACCCTCGAAGGTGGGAGGGGAAGAAGGAAAGAAAGCAGACCCTGGGGTGTGTTGATTTCTGGAACACTTTCTCAATGCCAAGTGCGTGCCAAGTCTGTCGCCTCCATGACCTCACTCTCTAGTGTAGACTCCAGGGAGAGAAGCTAGGACCTTGTCCCCAGGTGAAAAGTTGGTGTTCTAGGGCTTCCTTCCCAGGCGGCTCTACTGTAAATCTTTGGCTACAGAGTTCTACACTGAACTGGAACTATGGTGGGAGATGATGGCCAAGGGATGGTCAGATCAGCCTGAGCTGTGACCACAGAGGATTCATGGAGCGAAGCTTTGAAGGGCCCCTCCCCAACCCGGCAGCATTTAGCCTTCATGCATGCGTTTGTCTGGGAACTCAGCCGCAGCACACTGGGTCCAGTACAGTTCCATAAACAGATCCCTCATAATTAGCCCTGGCGGCTCAACACCTCTGCTGTATCCTGCCCACTTACCCGCCACGCCTCCTCTTGTTGGATCCGGTTCTAAGTAAACTGTGTTCTTTGAGAGCCATTGCATACAGATGAGTTGGCAGCCGGTCTGAGCTGACCCACAGACTCATAAAAACTCACAGGGCCCCGGGCCCCTCCACCCATGCCATCCAAACTCTTGGGACCAAAGGTGCAAGGACTCACTCACTTCAAGGACCTGGCTGCTCTCTCGAGGACCAAGGAACTGAGCTTTTGCCTCTGCATTCATGCTGGCAATCCAAGAGGTAAGCAGAGAAATGCCATATTGCCCCTTTGGTGAAAGAAGAAGTTAATTCTGGTGGAAATTTAGTCTTCGTTTCCCCATTTCAAATCTAGACAGGACAGTTCTCTGTTCCCAGATTATAAAGCTGTGATTTTAACTCCGTCACTTGGTGCTGTGGGTCTTCTGTCTGCAAATGAATGATGAGCCATGAGCTTCGTCCTGGCTGCCCTTCGTGGTTCCACAGCCCTGAGTGTCATGCCTAGCTCCACTGCCTCCTCCTCATGGTGGTGGAGACCTGCATGGACTTGTGTCCCTGGCAGATTTAGCCCCTGCAAGGGTGGACCTCTCTCTGCCTTTGCTGTCATTTTGGCAGAGGGTAAGGTGCTAGTCCTGGAGGAGGCCAGTATTCTTGCCTGGAGAAGCCCAAGGACAGCAGAGCCTGGCAGGTTACAGTCCATAGGACTGCAAAGAGTCAGACACGACTGAAGTGCCTTAGCATGCATGCCCACAAAGGTGCTAGGAAGGTCCACTGTGGAAGAGGCTGAAGCCTTGTTTGAGTGGAACATGTTAGTATTAATAGGACGCTTGGCTTACCTGCACCCAAATGCCTTTCCTTCATTGATGAAATGTTGCATGATTCCAAGTGAGTCATCTGGGACCCTCCAGGTTTGTTCAGCGTCGGCTGTATGGGTTCTCTGATGGTGCACAACACCTGTTCCCTGTGCTCTGCTTTCTACGAGCCTGAGAATAAGCAGATCTGCAGTCCCCTTCTCCAAACAACCATGTTGTACAGATGCTGTGCATAGCGGCTCCAAAAGTATTTGTCTTTAGCAATTGGCAAGCTTTAGGAAGAATGTGTTTGCTTTTTACTGTAGCTGGGCACGCAAAATGGAGCCAGGCATAGTGATGGGAAGTATGCTTTTTTTGACAAGGACTTAACTTAGCCCACTGACTGATGCCCTTCGGTCGTAGGCTTAGCTTGTCTTGCCTTACTCTGGCCTGTTTTTTGAAAATGTATGCTTACTAAGTTAACTTCAGTTTTTCCAAACACGGTGGGGGGAGGGAGGGGTGCTTTGTGAAGTAATGAACCATTAAAAAAAAATTTATTTTAATATGTAAGGCACGAATATGCTTCCCGCCCCCTTCCCTGTCCCTCAATAAGGAGAACCTCAAGTCAGCTCAGGTGCAGGCTAAATCTGCAGGTCAGCAGAGGGAGTGGATGACTTGTAAATGGTTCTCTGAGCTTTGATGCTGTTGGTGGTGTTTTTTCTGTTTTTTTTTTTTTTTTAATACATAAGATGCTGTAATTGCCAAGAAATGCTCTACAGAGCTGAGACTCAGGATTTCTCAGGCATGGCATGTCTTTTTTCCTTTTCCCAGCAATTCATTTTTATCTTTGCCAGGTTACAAATCTATCCTGCACCTTTTCACAGCTCAGTGATTTCCCAAGGAATCAGCTTTGATCACATGCTTTGCCTCTTGCTTGTCCCGTGGTTTCCATGGCGTGAATGCTTCTTAATTCTTCCTCTTAGAGTTCTCCCTGGGATTGCTTATAGGGCCTGAGTTTGACCCAAATCCTACACCTCTTGGTTCTACAATTCAAGATGCTCATCCTATTTTCTTCTCTTCATTATTGCCCTCTCATTACTATCAATCTTAGACGTACAGATATTTTTCCTCATTTGCCTTTCAACAAGCTTAGAATGAGCACCCATTATGTTCAGGGAGCTCTGCAAAGTCCTGGGAAATTATTGAATAGCCCTTGTTCTCATGGCAGTTACTGTTTAGGGCTTATGTACATGGAGATAGACTGTTACACACTTGAGTGGGGCAAGTGCCCAGTGTAGTCATGATATAATCAGTGCCTGAGTGGAAGGGTGGTCCTCAACTCCCTGGGTGGGCAGGATGGGACTGGTGGGGGCAAGAGGAAGGACATTCCCAAACACAAAGTAGTATTTACAAAAACACAGAGGCATGAGAAAACGTGGCATAGGCAGGGAGTGTGGAGCTAGCGTGGCTGGGGTGGGCGGGGAGGGGAGAAGAAAGCCGAGGCTGCAGGGCGAGCGCCCGTGATGAAGGACCTTGTGTACAATACCCAGGAGAGCAGCACTGTCTTGAAGGCAGTGGGAAGCCACCTGAGGTCGTATTTCCAACTTAGATGATTGCCAGGAAACCAGTTGGGAAATTACTAAAAGGCAGAATGCACAAGATTTAGGGCACACTGGCTGCGAGGATGAAGTATAGCCCTGGACATGGGAACCTGAGGGTTAGCTTGTCTCATTCTGGAAATTTCCCGGAAGTCCAAATGATGAGCGAACTTTGAGTAGAAAAAAGCATTTTCTCTATACTTACCCTCAAGCACCCACCATGGCCTCTTGGGCCCAGAGAAATAAATTAACAGGTTTGGACCTCATGGAAGGTGGGCACCGTGTAGGCTAGGGGGCTGAGATTGCCAGGAAACCAGTTGGGAAATTACTAAAAGGCAGAATGCACAAGATTTAGGGCACACTGGCTGCGAGGATGAAGTATAGCCCTGGACATGGGAACCTGAGGGTTAGCTTGTCTCATTCTGGAAATTTCCCGGAAGTCCAAATGATGAGCGAACTTTGAGTAGAAAAAAGCATTTTCTCTATACTTACCCTCAAGCACCCACCATGGCCTCTTGGGCCCAGAGAAATAAATTAACAGGTTTGGACCTCATGGAAGGTGGGCACCGTGTAGGCTAGGGGGCTGGCCTTTCAGAAACCCCCACCTCAGAAGTGAAATCCCTGGTCATTTGTTTTCCTCCATCACCAAATTGAGCACCCGCCTGTCTGCCGAGAAAGCACGTCTTCAGCAAAGTGAGCCTGTGTCTCCTTCTCCTCGCCCCTAGTGCCCAGCCCTAGACGGGGCATTGCTCTAGGTCTCTGCTGAGCCCCGCTGTCAACCCTTAGAAGGCAGGGCAGAAAATGTGTCCTTCCCGACTGTGGAGCAAATGGCTGAGACAATATTAGAAATAATCACAGAATCACTGAGCATTAGAGGCCTCTGTAAAGGTTCTAAAAGGTTACTCTATGCACCGTTAATTGCTGCAAAGCATTCCCCACTCACACTGAGCAGATGCTGAGATGAGTCTTCCATGTGGGTTTTTCCTATTCATGCATGCATGCTGAGCCAGTTCAGTCGTGTCCACTTCTGTGCGACCCTATGGACTGTAGCCCGCCAGGCTCCTCTGTCCATGGGATTTCCTAGGCAAGAATACTGGAGTGGGTTGCCATGCCCTCCTCCTAGGGATCTTGCTGACCCAGGGATCAAATCCATGTCTCTTAATGTCTCCTGCTTTGGGAGTCGGGTTTTTTAACCACTAGCGCCACCTGGGAAGCCCTATTCCTATGAGTCGGTCTATTTTCAGCCCATTTTGCCCAGGGAAGTATGGGCTTCCCTGGTAGTTCAGCTGGTAAAGAGTCTGCCTGCAATGCAGGAGACCCCGGGTCAATTCCTGGGTCAGGAAGATCCCCTAGAGAAGGGATAGGCTACCCATTCCAGTATTCATGGGCTTCCCTGGTGGCTCAGATGGTAAGGAATCTGCCTGCAATGAGGGAGACCTGGATTCAATCCCTGGGTGGGGAGATCCTCTGGAGAAGGGCTTGGCACCCCACTCCGGTATTCTTGCCTGGAGAATCCCATGGACAGAGGAGCCTGGTGGGCCGCAGTCCATGGGGTCTCAAAGAGCTGGACACGACTAAGCGACTAAGCACAGAGCACAGCAAAATGATGGCGAGAAAGGGAGGGTAAGTGAAGTCAGAATTCCTGAGTTTCTTTCCAATGGGCTACAGGGAACAGAATGACGCTGGTAAGATGATTATCCCTTGCTGGGGTCAGTGGAGGCACTGACATCTCAGGCATGGTCACTCACTCTGGGCCCTGCTGGCCGTGAGGGGAAGAGGACAGCATCTGAGTCCATGTGACCCCCATCCTATCACAGCATCTGAGATGCTCGGGGCTGGCCCCACAGGCAGAGTCCACCTGACCCCAGGATCCACCAAACGTCGCTCCCCCTTCCACTCTACAGGTGGGTGACACGCCATGGAACAATGAGATCTCACGGCTCAAAATTCCTGGAGGAAACAGCACACTGGGCTTTAAGGGTGGACGCACTCATATTAGAGTAGCCACCTTCAGGGGCCCCTAGGACTTCTCTTCCTGGAGATGAAGTAACTCCTGGGGTCCCCACAAGGACTCAGAGTGTTTCAGCTCAGCTTCTGTGAGGCCTGAGAAGAAGACTATGCCAGAATATACTTTGTGTTGCAAGCTCAAGCCCAGTTGAGTGAATCTGTTCGCATAGAAATTAAAGTTTGCCCAATAGTTAACTGAGGATAGTTGACTACGTCAATTACTTGTAATGGCTCTATTTGCCACCATCACTTTCCTCCCATCAGCTCAGCCTTTTCAGAGGTGGAGGTGATGGTCAGCCTGACAAAGGCGTTAAGGAGTAGCTCCAAGGGACCATCCACCTACCTTGATCTCAAGGCCAATGAGATCATTAAAATTATATAGGTTGAGAAGACAAAGTACCAGGNCTGCAGGAGGAGAAGGGGGCGACAGAGGATGAGATGGTTGGATGGCATCAGCAACTCAATGGACCTGAGTCTGAGCAAAGTGTGGGAGATGGTGAAGGACAGGAAAGCCTAGTATGGTGCAGTTCCCAGGATTGCAAAGGGTCAGACATGATTGAGTGACTGAACAATAGCGCAAGAGGGTACCTCTGAGAAATTCTAACTCAGAGTGCTCACCTGAACCATTCTGAGCAACCCTTTGAGTCTAGGTTCTCACACTGCTTTGTCCTAAACCACTGGGAGTGAGAGCTGTGCGGACACTCACCACTGTCAAGACAAGGGCAAGATGAAGTCTCCTGGGGAAAGGGGCTGGCTGAGAAGTAGAGAGAAGTGTGTCCTAGGTTTGGATTTTATGTACCTTTTTATCGCACATGCCTTCCTCTGGCCTCTGAAGCTGTTTGGAGTTTTGGATTTTTACAGACAAAGATGCTTCTTTAAGGAACTTCTGAGTGGGAATGTGGGGAGGGGAGGGAAAAGGGCCCAGGGCAGGCTTGTGCCCAGAGCGATATAAGCAGAGAGATTCATCACTCAGGGCATGGAATGGACAAATTCCTTCCCAGTAGTAGACTCTAGTGACAGTGAAGGGAAGCTGAGAAACAGGCTGTCATTTGAGAAGGTCGATGAGAGATGTGGGCTAAAATTGCTGTTTTCTCACACCTGCTGAGGTTAGGTGACAGCAGATTCAAATCTCAGCCTGAGAATGTGGGTTAGGCATCAGGAAGAAGCTGGGTGTCCAGGTGCTGAGCGGTAGGGATGGGTTTCAGAAGGAAGTATTTCTTTACCCAGACAGGAACTCACACCTGGCTCTCAGGGGAGGGGTTCAGGGGCAGACCCCCTCCAGTCCTGGGAGCCCCTCACTCTTGATCTCATGTCCTTGCACCAAGTAGGTGAGTCCTCCACAGTCCCACTCTCTCTGGTGTTTTGAAGGTGCAAGTATCTGCTTCTAAGTTTAAGCCTGGACCACGGAGGAACAGCCACTTCTGACCATCCCCCCTGGCCAAGTTTTTCTTCAAGCAGCCTGGGTCTACCCCATAAATGAGCCACCTCAAAGCTTCCTTCCTGTCCTAGAGATCCCAGAGATGCTTTATCCCCTCACCAGCCCCTCACTGCCTTATTGTTGTTGTTCAGTTGCTCAGTCGAGTCCTACTCTGTGACCTCATGCACTGCAGCACACCAGGCTCCCCATCCTTCACCATCTCCTCATGTTAGTTTGCTCAAACTCATGTCCATTGAGTCGGTGATGTCATCCAGCCATCTCATTCTCTGTCGGCCCCTTCTCCTCCTGCCCTCAATCTTTCCCAGCATCAAGGTCTTTGACACTGAGGCTGCTCTTTGCATCATCTAGCTATTCAGTTCAGTTCAGTTCAGTTCAGTCGCTCAGTCGTGTCGGACTGTTTGTGACCCCATGAATTGCAGCACGTCAGGCCTCCCTGTCCATCACCAACTCCTGCAGTTCACTCAAACTCTTGTCCATTGAGTCAGTGATGCCATCCAGCCATCTCATCCTCTGTGATCCCCTTCTCCTCCTGCTTCCAATCCCTCCCAGCATCAGGGTCTTCCAATGAGTCAACTCTTTGCATAAGGTGGCCAAAGTACTGGAGTTTCCGCTTCAGCATCAGTCCTTCCAATGAACACCCAGGACTGATCTCCTTTAGGATGGACTGGTTGGATCTTCTTGCAATCCAAAGGACTCTCAAGAGTCTTCTCCAACATCACAGTTCAAAAGCATCAATTCTTCAGAGCTCAGCTTTCTTCACAGTCCAACTCTCACATCCACACATGACCACTGGAAAAACCATAGCCTTGACTAGACGGACCTTTGTTGGCAAAATAATGTCTCTGCTTTTCAGTATACTATCTAGGTTGGTCATAACTTTCCTTCCAAGGAGTAAGCGTCTTTTAATTTCATGGCTGCAATCACCATCTGCAGTGATTTTGGAGCCCAAAAAAATAAAGTCCGACACTATTTTCACTGTTTCCCCATCTATTTCCCATGAAGTGATGGGACCAGATGCCATGATCTTAGTTTTCTGAATGTTGAGCTTTAAGCCAACTTTTTCACTCTCCTCTTTCATTTTCATCAAGAGGCTTTTTAGTTCCTCTTCACTTTCTGCTATAAGGGTGGTTTCATCTGCATATCTGAGGTGATTGATATTTCTCCCGGCAATCTTGATTCCAGCTTGTGCCTTCCAGCCCAGCGTTTCTCATGATGTACTCTGCATATAAGTTAAATAAGCAGGGTGACAATATACAGCCTTGACGTACTCCTTTTCCTATTTGGAACCAGTCTGTTGTTCCATGTCCAGTTCTAACTGTTGCTTCCTGACCTGCATACAGGTTTCTCAAGAGGCAGGTCAGGTGATCTGGTATTCCCATCTCTTTCAGAATTTTCCACAGTTTATTGTGATCCACACAGTCAAAGGCTTTGGCATAGTCAATAAAGCAGAAATAGATGTTTTTCTGGCACTCTCTTGCTTTTTCCATGATCCAGCGGATGTTGGCAATTTGATCTCTGGTTCCTCTGCCTTTCCTAAAACCAGCTTGAACAACTGGAAGTTCACGGTTCACGTACTATTGAGGCCTTGGCTTGGAGAATTTTGAGCATTACTTTACTAGTGTGTGAGATGAGTACAATTGTACGGTAGTTTGAGCATTCTTTGGCATTGCTTTTCTTTGGGCTTGGAATGAAAACTGACCTTTTCCAGTCCTGTGGCCACTGCTGAGTTTTCCAAATTTGCTGGCATGTTGAGTGCAGCACTTTCACAGCATCAGCTTTCAGGATTTGAAACAGCTCAACTGGAATTCCATCACCTCCACTAGCTTTGTTCATAGTGATGCTTTCTAAGGCCCACTTGACTTCACATTCCAGGATGTCTGGCTCCAGGTGAGTGATCACCCCATATGATTACCTGGGTCATGAAGATCTTTTTTGTACAGTTCTCTGTATTCTTGCTACCTCTTCTTAATATCTTCTGCTTCTCATAGGTCCAGACCATTTCTGTCCTTTATCAAGCCCATCTTTGCATGAAATGTTTCCTTGGTATCTCTAATTTTCTTGAAGAGATCTCTAGTCTTTCCCATTCTGTTGTTTTCCTCTATTTCTTTGCATTGATCACTGAGGTTATTTTTGTTCTATTCCAAAGGCTCTGGGGCACTTCTCCCTAGGGTGCCAGCCGTGCAGACCCCATTCCTGCTTGGACTATCGTCCCCCTCCTCAGCTCTCTGGGGATGCTGTTCTGGGAAGCAGGCCTCTTTAATCCCCTTGTCTGCCTGCTTCACTCTGGACAGAACTTGGGCAGGAGCTGACGGTGCAGTGGGTGCTGTTTTTGCTGGCTTAGCCCTACGGATGAGGGGACTGCAGGGACGCCAACAGCCAGACCACAGACAGGCTAGTTTCCAAATGCAGACACTGTAAAGGCCATGCATGTTTTGCTGGTGACAGAGACCAGATGCTGAACCATTTCCAGGCCTGGCTGTGATGGGGGACGGAGAGAAGGCAAGACACCTACAGAAAGGTGCTAGTCTTGCCTCTGCGCTGTGGACACTCCCCAGTCCCCTGCCCTAGAGTTCATGAGAGTAACCCTGGGCAGTGGGGCTGTGGCAGGCGGGGTGGGGAGGGCCCAGGCACATCTCCACAGGTCCTGTGTGATACCTGGTCCAATGGGAATACCTTCTCTGTTGTTCATATAGAACCTTCTAGAATCCCTGATGTACTACTAGCAAAGAGACTTTCTGAGTTCTTTTTTATGTTGCCTCTTCCTGCAAGTCACGTCTACATTGAAAAATTCTTCATTATTTTAATTAAAATTTTTTATTGAAATATATGGTTGATTTACAATGTTTTGTTAATTTCTGCAAAGTCTGTCAATTTCTGCAAAGTGATACAGTTACAGTTACACACACACACACACGCACATATATATATATATATATATATATATATATATATAGACAAAGGAGCCTGGCGGGATAAAGTCCATGAGGTCCCAAAGAGTCAGACATGACTTAGCAACTAAACAATAACAACATACATAAGAACATTTAAAAATATATATATATACATACATTTCTTTATAAATATTCTTTTGCATTATAGTTTGTCACAGTGTTTTGAATATAGTATACTATAGTATATTATACAGTGCTATATGGTAGGGCCGTGTTATTTATCCAGTCTATATATAATAGCTTACATCTGCTAATGTGATTGCTTTTATTTTAAATGGTCCATATGGAGAAGATTCTTCATTGGAAACCTGATGCACATCGTATCATCCCTTCTGTCAGAGTTCTTCTTGTGTCTAACTGAACCCTCTCTTACTACGATTCTCTTGTGCGGCTCATCACTCATGCAACTTGGACTCTCCCAAACACTACATTGTTTCATTGGTCTGATGGCCCGGGAGGTAGGAGTGCTATGATTGTCATTTGACAAACAGGAAGACTGGAGCTGGGTTTGTGCCATCCTGGAGTGGAGGTAGGCGAGGTCTCCTAGTTCTGCCTGAAATGCTAAGTCTTTGAGCAAAACCTGGGCTGGAACCAGCAGGTGCGGTCAGCACCCCCAGCCTGGGGGAGGACCTGCACACACTCCTCTTGGCATTGCCACCCCCACCATCTCGGGCTTTCAGTGGCCTTCTACTCACTGCTAACGCCAAGGTCACCCCTTGTTGGGGCAGCTTTCTTAGCCCTTATCTCCATCTATAATGACCCCATTTATTTAGTTTCTTTTTGTTATCAGTCCTGCGCTCTCCACCTCCCTGAACACCAATCACCAATTCTGTTCATGCTTTATCCCCACTCCCAGCCTGGAGCCGGGCATGTGATAGACTCTCAGTAGATATTTATTGACTGCAGGAAAACAAGGAAGGAATAAGCAAAGAAAGAGCAAGCGAGGAAGGAAAGAGAGAGGGAAATGGAGGGAGGGTCTGTCTCTCCCCAAAGCTCTCCTGCCTCTCCTTCCTGACCTTAGATCAGAATTCACTCAATCTTGATGGAACTTCTGGTAGGAGGATCCAGGAAGGCCTGGGTTCCCATCTCAGCTCCACCCACCTGAGCTGTTTAGCCTCTCCATACTTCAGTGGCCCCACCCCATAAAACAGGGACCATTACACCTATTTCATGGGGTCACTGTGAAGATCGAATGGTCTAGTTTCTACCAAGCCGCTACCGCAGGCTCTTGCACATGCAGACATGCAACAAGCATGTATTCTTTTCCCTCTGGGTTGATCTCAAGCTTCCCACCCCCATTCTGTAAAGCAAAGTCAAACCCTTTAGTGTGCCTCCAACCACATTAGAGAGGAGCCCTGCCTGGCTGGAACGGAGACCTTTTAGGGAATACACCACCAGCTTTCCGACCGTGCCACAGAAAGTCAATTAAAAGAGACACATTTTAATAAGTTTCTTCCAATTATTAAGTCAATGGGCACATATCACAACAGAGAAAGCTACAGTGAGCTGAATGCATACTTTCTAGGTCTGGTTTCCTTGCGGCTCATTGTTAAAGAATCCACCTGCAATGCAGAAGAGTCAGAAGACATGGGTTTGATCCCTGGGTTGGGAGGATCCCCAGGAGGAGGGCACGGCAATCCACTCCAGTATTCTTGCCAGGAGAACCCCATGGACAGAGGAACCCGACAGTCCACAGTCCATGGGATGGCAAAAAGTCAAATACGACTGAAACGATTGAGCTCAGCACAGCTCTGTGAACTTGGGTTGATAACTTGGCTTCTCTGATCTTTTTTTCCTCTACCTGAGGAAACTTGTCAGAGTGAGGAGAGAGAGACATCAGGCTATTTCTATAGCCAAAGCAAGAGTGATGGTGGTTTGGACTACAGTGGGATTGGAGAAGATGGAGCCCAGAGAGCAGAGAGGTTCCGAAAGTATTTTGTAGGAAGAGCAGAGAAGACTTGCCGATGGATTGACTGTGGAGATGAGAGACAGAGAAGAATCGAGGTTGAATGAAGTTTTCCTTGATGGTTGTGCCATTGACAGAGCTGAGGAAGGCAGAAATTCAACAAGATAAATAGATAATAAGCTGTAGCTGGTGCTAAGAAAGAAAAGGGGATTCCTAGAGACATTCTTTGGGAGTAGAATTTAGCCCAAGATGCCCGGTGGAGATGCACTCACATGCCTACCCAGGGGTCACACGACTGACCTCCCGCTAAGAGTGTTCGGAGGAAGGACATGCCAGGCGTCAGTCACAGTCCTGCACCCCAGCTGCCTCTGCTTCTGGAAGGCTGGTCACGCTAACCTCAGAGGAAATTCAATTGGCCTGGCATAATCAGACCTTCGTGGTCTAATCTAATCTGATTGTTTTATGGGCGATGATTTTCTTTTTGATCTTCAGTCCTTTCCCCCCAACTTTGTTATTTTTCCCAAGCAGCCAAATAAACAAAGTCTTCTCCCTTTGGGCTTATTATGTACAAAAATGCTCCTTGCAGGCCCCCTTAAAGCAACCCAGAGCCCACTGCCTCCTCCTCCCACAGATTCTGAGGGGAGAGCCTTCTGAAAAGCCAGGGGAGACAGGGCTAGCAGAGGCAGAAGAACACTTCCCACGGCTGGCATCTCCCCCAGGCGACACACACTCCCGCCCCTGCATTTCCTCTGCAGCTCAAGGGGCCCTTCCGAGTCTGTCCTTGGGTCTGGCAGGAGAGCCGGCCACCTGTTCAAATTCAGACCTGGGAGTTCCAATTATTCCCCAAATGCCAAGTCAACCTCTGGCCGTCTCTTCGAGGAGGCTCCTCATCTCTGCCAGGCACGGAAGGAAGCTGACCTCATTGAGGTTTCCACGTTCTGGATCCGCTATGGGGTGCTCTTACCCTGGGTCCCATTTCCGCCTGAGAAACAGGTGTTCTTAACTCCACATTCACAGAAAACACTCTGGTGCAGAGAAGCAAAGCCATTTATCCTGTTCACAAGTGGAAGGAGTAGGCTTTAAATGAAGTCTACAACACCTTACAGCCTGACCTTCACTACCACAGGGGCACCTGTTCATCCCCATCTTTGCTTTGCCAACCCCACCCGCTGTTGCAGTGATTCTCTCAGTCTCAGCACCCATGGCTTGGTCCCCACGACCCCACAGACCCACAGCCCACCAGGTGCCGGGGAGCTGGCATTCCGGTCAGTGCTAAGCCCCTGGTCCATCTTTTGGCAATTCCTAGTGGCAGTCCTTCTGGCTGATCCTAGGGGCAGTGCAGGGGAACCCCAGTGAGGGGGACCAGACCAGAACTAAAATGATGTTGTGAAAACCCATCAATGAAAAAGGGTACAGCTCTTGGCAGTGTCATGGACAAGAAAAGTAAACCAGAAAACGGAGGCTTTGGCTCTGCAATTTAGGGCTGGGCAGAGCAGCAAGATAGAAAAAGAAGAAAAGAAAGAGAGAGAGGAAGGAAGGAGGAAAGAAGCAATCATAGCTCGCAGTAAGCTCCAGGGTCTGTATGACTCCTAAACTTTTCTTAGTGACTTTCTGTTCTGCTTTTTCTCCAGGTTTAATCGATTACCTTGGGAATTTCGCCCTGTAAAAACACAGCAGTCGACTCAGACGGGCATCCGGGCATCGCAGAGCTAGAATTCAAGTCTGACTCCAGATCTGGTGTTTCAAGCTCAGAGAGTCGGGGACACCTGCCTGTGCTCTCCAGGTAGACTAGCCCCTTTTTTGGTTAGGAATTAGCATTCATCACAGGACAGGGGCTGCACTTTAGTTTCTTTGCCCTCGAAACATCGTTTATTTATCATGGTCCAGGCTTGGTCCTGATGGTGCATCATCAAAGAGGTCATGGCAATCCGTAGAGAGAGAATGGCCGGTGTTCCGGAAGCATATAGGGAAATCTCAGCTGGGGCCTGAGAAAGGGGCCAGGCCAACCTCTAGGTGTCCACAGTAGGCAGTTTTCTGTCTCTTCCTTGAGAGGCCCCCTGAATTTGGACTCCACGCAGCTCTCCCCATAGCTGTCACCAAGGAAAGCCAAGAACCCCACTCGTGCTTCAGCCCCCCTTCTCCACCCTCCTCCATGTGTGTGAGGGGCGGAGGGAAGGAATACTATGGGAATGTGGAGCCAGGAGGGTTTATATGGTCTCGTGGGCTTCTGGCTAATCTGTGAGGTCGCCACGTCTCCAGAGAGTTCAGTCTAAGTAAGAATTTAATAGCTCAGGTTACTGACTCCAGGAACAGAGCAAGGACCATGGGCAAGGAAAAATACTCCAGAAAAAAATGAAGATTAAAAATTTATCAAGTGAAGGGGAGGGCGGGAGGGAATGGAGCTGAGTTCCTGTGAGTGTGAGAGAGAGGGACAGGGAGTAGGGGTGGGCATGGCCCGCACAGTGGACCTCGGTGCAGCCTGACAAGTTCAAGGCTCCATGCATCCCATCAGACAGCGTTGAGTCCATGCGCCTTCCATGCTTCGAGGACAGCAGACCCGGCTCCCAAGCCAAGTCCTTGGCTGGACTTCTAGCCCTGAGAGCTGTGCGGGAGAGTGGACAGAGCTGATGAGCTTCAGACTGAACTGCCAGGTCAGGGGCACGGTGTGGGGAGCCCAGGTCAGGGTGGACGGCGGGCGGTATCTCACTGTGCCTCGGCTGCTCCAATGGTCACCACTGGCTGGGGTGGCAGGGCCGAGGATTTGTCCCACACATGCTGGGAGAGGCGTGGTCCCTCCTTTTGCTGCCAGAGCCTGTGTTGACGGGGAGAATCAGCAGAAGCATCTTTCTGTACCTCCAGGCTCTTGTGACCAAGGAAATATTTTGGGTGTGGTACCTCCAGAATCACCATGGCCACTTGCTGTAGGAGGAAGGGGCCAACCAAGTTCAGCTGAGGACCCCATAAAGGCCCAGGGGGTGCTTCTGTCTGGCGCTTGAGGAGGGAGGAATGGGATTAAGAAATAGAGAGATGGGACGTGGATGGTGGACAGTTTCCTGAGTCCCCACCAACCAAGAGGTCCTTGATGTGGATTTTTCCTGTACAAATTCTATTGAAATAATACAATAGGATGTGATAGGATACGTTACAATACAATACAATACGATACGATTCGAATGCGTGCATGCTCAGTCGCTTCAGTTGTGTCTGACTCTTTGCAACCCTACGGACTGTAGCCCACCAGGCTCCTCTGTCCATGGGATTCTCCAGGCAAGAATACTGGAGGGGGTAGCCATGCCCTCCTCCAGGAGATCTTCCTGACCAAGGGATCAAACACATGTCTCTTACATTTCCTGTACTGGCAGGCAGGTTCTTTACCACCTTGGAAGCTGAGCAATACAATGCAATTCCCATACCATGCAATCCATCCATCTAAAGGGTTTCTGGTATAGTCACAAAGTTGGGCAACTATCACCACCAACAATATTAGAACTTTTTCATCACCTCAAAAAGGAACAGGGTACCCATTAGCAGTCACTCTCTACTTCCCTTCCCCACCCCTACTGAGAGCTATTACTCTAACTATCTCTGTGTCTAGATTTGTTTATTCTGGACATTTTTACAAAGGGAATAATACTATATCTGACTTCTTTCACTTAGCACAATGCTTTCAAGGTTTTTCCACATTGTAATTCATTCTCTTTTTACAGTTGAATAATATTCATTGGGGGCTTCCCTGATGGCTCAGATGGTAAAAGTCCTATCCGTAATGTGGGAGACCTGGGTTTGATCCCTGGGTTGGGAAGATCCCCTGGAGAAGGGAACGGCTATCCCTTCCAGTATTCTGGCCAGGAAAATTCCATGGACAGTGGAACCTGGTAGGCTACAGTCCATAGGGTCACAAAGATATGACTGAGTGACTTTCACTTTCACTTTTCAATATTTCATTGTATGGACAAACCTCATTTATTTATTGATTCAGCAGTAGATGGACACTTGAGTTTAACTTTCTGGCTGAGACGAATAATGCCCTATCAACTTTCAAGGAGTGGTTTTTGTGTGGATGTGTGTATTTTCCATTGAATCCCCTGGGCAACAAATAGGTGTTATAATCACTGATTTATTAGGAAAAGTTGCAGCTCAGAGTGGTTAAGTACCATTTCTGAGATGGAAAAGCTTCTTGTGATTGGGTTTGATTATGCTAGAAGGGCAAATAAGAGGAAGTAAGGTGGAATTTCACTTCACCTTTTGCAGGACATTATACACACCACTGAGTGAGAAAACAAGAGAGGCCTGAGGGGACATGCGTCAGCAGGGCTGCGTGGGCTCCTGACTTCTGGGGGGCAGGTCTCTTTGCCCGCCCTGGCCCGGCTCTGAGTCTGGGAGATGCTCTCCTCCTTCTCTCACTCACCTTCTTGTTTTGGTGGCAGACTCTAGTCAAGAGCAGCTCAAGACAGCTGCCAGAGTCGCCCACCAGTCTGTGAGGAGGCAGGTGGGAGGTCTCTGTAGCCTCATCCCCACTCTGAGAGGGTCTCCTGGGGTGGGCCCTGCCCATGACAAGAAGAGCCCCAAAGAGAGGAATTCAGCAGGGACACAAGGGCGGTTCTAGGGCAGAGAGCACCCGGCTGCTGGCTCTGCTTCCCTCTGCCTCCAGGGCTTTCCCAGAAAGTTCTTGGACGTGGGAGGCTGGCAGGCATGCAGGCGTGCCGCCCCATTAATGCAACTCCTGTGCTCGGCGGAACCAAGCCCATGCTGGTAATCATTGACCCTCCAAGCTCCCCTGGGCGGAGCCACGGCTTCCTATGGTAGAGCCTTGCCCTCCTCAGCACCTTTCTGGGAAGAGCAATGCTACTGCAGCTTGGATGCTGGGGCAGAGAAGCCCAGGAGTCAAGGCATCACAGATAGTGAAGTACTGGATCTTTCATTCAACATCTGGCTGTAACTTGAGAGAGAAATCAGAGCTGGAGATTGCATTCTTGAAGGTATTAGTGACTGGATCACTTTCCAAGTTCAAGGGCCATCTGAGCTCTTTCTATTCATCTGTTATAGACATGGATGGTCCCCTTTTTCAGATGAGGAAATTGACACACTGAGACGGTGGGTGTGGTACCCAGTGTTAGGGCCACAGAATGATTGACCAACTCCAGATTCAAACCCCACACACCCACCTCTTACATCCTGCCCAAATGGCCCCTCCCCAGGGCTGTGACAGGAAACACAAGCTAGAATATGGGACTGGAAGACATCCAGATGCCCCCTCCAAACTCAGTTCTGTGCCTTCTCTTTGCACGTTTCTTGGTGCGGGGCTGGACCCACAGGAAACCCTTCACCTGTGGTACCGCTTCATGACTACTAGTCCCCCAGGGCCAAGCTCAAGGCATCAGTTGAATTACTCCACTATTTTATAAGGCATTGAGGTTTGGGGTTCTATGTGTTTTTGCAAAAACAAAGTGTACTTTCTTGATGCAGACACTCAGTAAAGCAGGTTCAAGCCCTCTAGTCCACATAGAATTCATTCCTTTTTGGGCTGGAAAGACTGAATTGATGTGATACCAACCCAAACCATAGAGAACTAGAAGGATCAGACTAATAACAGGGTCTCTGAATACATAATAAATAGAACTCTTGGTAAACATTAAAACTCTTTTATTAAATACCAGTGCCATTTGAGGTGGGTACTTGAGAAAGGTGACTTAAAAATCATTTTATCACAGATGTGTCTAGTTTTCAGACAAAACAAACTACACACCCCCACAACACATGGATTGTACAAATCACATAAGTGAGAGGATGATATTTTCATTTGCAAAAATGATTATTTTCCTTATAAACTATTATGTAATATAACATAAGCTGCTGCTAAGTCGCTTCAGTTGTGTCCAACTCTGTGCGACCCCATAGATGGCAGCCCACCAGGCTCCTCCATCCCTGAGATTCTCCAGGCAAGAACACTGGAGTCGGTTGCAATTTCCTTCTCCAATGCATGAAAGTGAAAAGTGAAAGTGAAGTCGCTCAGTGCCCGACTAGTATATTATATATTAATATATAATATATTATATGATATATATAACATATGTAATGATATATATAATTATGGACAAAGGAGCCTGGTGGGCTACAGTCCATGAGATCACAGAGTCAGACACAACTGAGCAACTAACACACACACATGTATAATAAAATATATTATAAAAACAAAAATACATATATAATCATATAAATATAATATATAATAATTCAGTAAAGGAGTGCTTTAAATGTCTAATATTCTCTGTAATGGCCTACATGGGAAAAGAATCTAAAAAAGCGTGGATGTATGTATATTTACAGCTGATTCATTTTGCTGTAAACCTGAAACTAGGACAATGATGTAAATCAACTATAGTCCAATAAAAATTTTTTTTAATTCAAAGAAAAAAACAAACACATATCTATAGTATCCTAGTGTATATATCATATGTTACATGACTTACTATATGAAGCAATTTCTGTTCACATACTGTCTTTGTTTTTGACTGCTCAAAACATTTTGGGACACTCAGGATCTTACTTCCCTGACCAGAAATTGAATCCATGCTGCCCCCTGCAGTGGAAGCACAGAGTCGTAACCACTGGACCACCAGGGAAGTCCCTCACATACTATCTTTTGAGAACACCATCTATTGATTTTGGTTTCAGCCTAAGATTATATTGGTTTCCCAGGTGGCTCAGTGGTAAAGAATCCACCTGCAATGCAGGAGACTCCGGTTTGATCCCAGGGTCAGGAAGGTCCCCTGGAGAAGGAAATAGAACTCACTCTAGTATTCTTGCCTGGAGCATCCCATGGTCAGAGGAGCCTGGTGGGCTACAGACCATAGGGTCGCAAAGAGTTGAATGTCACTGAGCAGACACACACTCATGAGATTATATACCTAGATTTGTATAATGATATTTTCATTGTAATGAGTTTTCTTTTGAATAGTAACTAGAATAAAAGGCTATGAGACCAGAAGTCTCTGGATCCTCTGGATTCTGAAATCTTTGGATCCTTGTGTTAATGTTCAGTGATAGGTTCACCAGAAACTAGAATCCAACATTTGGGACAGTGACTCTCAGGAGGTGTGGCGTGAGAGCATGAAGGAGGTCTAAGAACTGACCTTTTCACCCCATTTGTCCCCTGTGGTTCTGGGACAGACTGAAGGGAATTTCACCTGGGATTCTCTGGGGACCCCTCCTCCCTCTAGACAATGATCATGCTTCTTGTGTATTCAGTTCAGTTCAGTCGCTCAGTCGTGTCTGACTGTTTGCGGCCCCATGAAGAGCAGCATGCCAGGCCTCCCTGTCCATCACCAACTTCCGGGGTTCACCCAAACTCATGTCCATTGAGTCGTTGATGGCATCCAGCCATCTCATCCTCTGTTGTCCCCTTCTCCTCCTGCCCTCAATATTTCCCAGCATCAGGGTCTTTTCAAATAAGTCAGCTCTTCGCGTCAGGTGGCCACTGTATTGGAGTTTCAGCTTCAGCATCAGTCCTTCCAATGAACACCCAGGACTGATCTCCTTTAGGATGGACTGGTTGGATCTCCTTGTGTGTTACTAGGTATCTTCCCTACTGTGCTTTCACCCCCAGTCTGGAATGCGGCAAAGGTAACTTGGTGGATTCCAACTAGAATCCCAAAGCCAGCGACTCTTGGGTCACTGCAAATTCCAGTTACACACAAAGCTTTAAAATCACCTTCTGCACTTCTTCAGACAGAGTCAAGTGGCTTCAAGTCCACACGGGCTTCTCAGTAAACAAGCCAATGGACTATTCAGGCTGCACTGTGGGCTCCTGCCCCCAGAGGTCTTGCTTCAGGGCACCGTTTTCACTATGCTCTAGAGGGCGCTGTTTGCACGGGATGCCGATAGGAGTTCCTCCACCCAGTTCTGAATGGCCATCGCGCACTCTGCAGAGGCTGTTCTCAACCCTGGGCTTCTTCTCTTCATTCATGTTGAGCTGTGCATCCTCACTTCCCCCTCAGTTTATCCTCTTAACTCTGCCTCAATCCACGCACACCCAGCAAAGCAATGCCTTTTCTGGGTAAAGTGCAGAACTCCCTGAAGTTGAGAAGATAGACTAAGATAGACTACTTAGAAAATCTTTAGCATAAAAGTCAAGAAGACCCAACTCTGTGACTGTGAGTTCCATGAGTTCCTCTCGTCCTCTGGGGCTCTCTCGCTCTGCAGTCAAAACTCCCCACAGCCCCCAGGGGTGTGTATTTTCCCTTCAGAACTCTGAGCCAGGCAGAGATGAAGTGAGCCTCTTTAGGTCTTTTTTGCAGAGCTGAGACATGCTAGCGTTTCCAAAACACTTGAAAAAATGTTTTTGAAGGACAGTAAGAAAACAAAATTGGCATTGCGCATAAAATTAGTGTCCGCTCCCGAAGTGCAGGTTCCTGACTCCACAGCAAAGGCAAGTTCCCACTGAAGATGGGAGAGACACCTGGCTTGGGGTGAGCCTAACAGACTCCCAGGAGGACTGGGAAATGTCACATCTCCTGACGCCTCCTGCTGGGTGCCCATCCAGGTGCCAGGAAGTGATGCAGGTCTTTGTGGGAAGAGCAGAATAATCTTAGGATGACCAGCAGCCCTTATAAACTAGTTAGCTAGATAAAATTCAAAGCCTGAACTTGAACATTTTAACTCCTTTTAATAACTTTTTTTTTTTTGGCTGAGCCATGAGCCATAGGAGATCTTAGTTCCTTGACCGGAGATTGAACCTGTGCTCCATGCTGTGAAAGTGCAGAGTCTTAACCACTGTCCCACCAGGGATGTCCCTTAATGACTTTTCATATTTAAATTTGGTCCTTCATTTCACATCCTGATACAAAAGCATGCACTGTGTACATATGTGTGACTTCTGGAAGCAGTAGAATGGAATCACTAATTGTTGTAAAAGTGGCTTTGTGACTTCTCTTCCTGTGCTCTTCTGCTTTTGGGGGCATCAGTGTCTTCCAGCCAAAGATCACCAGGCACACTGCAGTAGTTGAAAAGGTTGGCTTGTTGCAGCTAGTGAGAACACGCACCTCGAGGAATGGTGAGGAGCTCCGCTTGAAAGAGTTTTAGAAAGCAACATAAATAGAATTTGGCCTTAATCTAGGTGATTTGGGAGAGTAAACGGAGCAATACTCTGCTCAGGATTCAATGTTAAGAAGTAGGGGTAATTTCGTGATTATGTTAACAAATCTCATTATCAAGAAGGAGAGAAGAGTTGGTGTAAGGCTAATGCTGTTATTGGCGAAGAAGCAGTGATCACTCGGTGCCAGGATCAGGGGGGAACATTTGGTCGTTTTTGTGGTTTGAACCATGTTCACATTTCTGTGTGTTCAGACATGATTCTGATGTTGATGTCTTGTGAAGCTGTGTTCAACAGGAGAACACAAGACCCAGCTGTGAGCCCCAGGACAGCCCTCAGCAACAACCAGGCCAAGACGTAGTGCCAGGCTGGCTCCCATCTGTCCGGGGCTGCTTTCTCCTCTTTGACTGCATCTGTGGATTGTCAGTGATATGATCGAATCCGGGGCAATGTTTGTAGTAAGAGAAGCAGAGCGTCACCCCTGGCTGCACGCCTCTCTCCGACTCTGCCAAGGAAAATTCTCTCCCTCTCCTGTTCCCAAGGCTTCCCAGATGGCACAGCGGTTAAAAAAAAAAAAAAAAATCAATCTGTCAATGCCAAAGACTAGAGTTCTATCCCTGGGTCGAGAAGATCCCCTGTAGGAGGAAATGGCAACCCACTCCAGTATTCCAGACTGGGAAATCCCATGGACAGAGGAGCCTGGTGGGCTACAGTCCATGGGGCCACCAAGAGATACAGCTGAAACAGCTTAACAACAACATGACGACAATTGTGTTCTCATCTCTTCAGGATAAGTCTTCTGCCCTGATGATGGACAAAACCTTTATAGGAATGTTGGGTTTTCTATGGAGCTTCTCTTCCACAGGGCAGGACAGGCTCTGAAGTCAGGACACTTCACAGACATTGACATGTTGTCAGAACCTTTGTCACCTCTCTCCCAGGAGCTTTGCCCCCATCTGGCTGTCATCTCCCCAGCACCGCCCATTTGACTCTACAGAGCAGACCCTAAGTAGCCTGGGTTGGTGATGCCTGATTAAGCTGCTGTGCATGTTTAAATTTCTGAACCAGTAATGATGATCACTACTATTTATTACGTAATTGCTGTGTTCTAGGAACTTTACATATGGGATTGCATTTAAAACATACGACAGCCTTTGAGAATATTTTACAGCCATTTCACAGGCGAGGAAGTTGAGACTCAGTTAGCCTAAGTGGCTTGCTCAGGTTGCCTGGCCATCAAGTGACAGACTGGGGTTCAAGTCCGTGTTTGCACTTTCCCAAGATGGATTTCCTCCTCTCTGCTGCTGCCTTTGGTTTTTGCCAGTGCCATGAACATCCTGCACCAGGGCTCCCACTCGCTCTTGATCCCCATGCATGGCAGATCTCTGCAGTTATTCAGGGGATGATGCTGGACTGGTAGGCCCCAGAGATCTCTGCAGAAGCTGGTGGGCCTTAAGAGAGTACCAACACTCCCACACCCTGTGATTCCCTGGCTTTTGTTCCCAACTTCTCTTCTCTGGAAGGAACCAGGCACCCCGGAAAGTCTGTGCCGCTTTCCCACTCTGAACACAGAGGATGAGATGGTTGGATGGCATCACCAACCCAATGGACATGAGTTTGAGCAAACAGACTTGTGGCTTCACAGGGAAGAGGGTGTGTATTCCTCACATGGGAAAGGTGAAGTGCAGCCCCAAATCAGGCCTGGAAGAGTCCTGTGGCTTGTGACCTTTCACATGCCTATGAGCCCAGAAAAATCGTTTCCAATGGCCTTGGTAAGTTCTTGTAAGAAGAACTCAGGCTGAGCCCAAGTAAACACCCTGGTAGAGCTACAGATATCTGAGGTGACTTCTCTGGGAATACTGAACAGAAAGGCAACGATGCCCTCTGTCAACAATAGTTCTAGATGTCAGCATCCCAGGAGCTGGCTGGCTGGGTGCTCCTTAGGCAGTGAAGGTTTGCAAATTTAGCTGAGTGGCCATCCTCCAACAGCTAGAGGCCGTTTTCATAGAAAACAGGAAGTTCTCTGCGGTACCAGTCAGATGCATTTTGTGCTGAAGAGTATAAACTTGACCTTCAGCCTCTTTTATCTGCTCTCTGGTGTCCTCAACACCTTCAGGGCAGCAAAGATGCTACCCTATAATGACTGGTTAATGACTAAGTTACTCTGTATCCCTGAGCAACTTCACAGTAGGAACTGTTGCCTCTTTTACTTCCTAGTGTAGCACCTGGCAAGCAGTGAGTTCAATCAGTGGAGAGATTGCTTGACTTCATTAAGAAGGCAGAGACTTCATTAAGAAGGCCAAGGCACATAATCCCTTTCCATGCCCTGCTACCCACAGGTCCTCAGGAAGTGTTGGTTCATGTGGTTGATCGGCAGGCTGAATCCAGTGAGAATGAAAGTTGCTCAGTCGTGTCCTACTCCTTGTGACCCCATGGACTGTAGCCCGCCAGGCTCCTCTGTCCATGGAATTTTCCCAGCAAGAATACTGGAGTGGGTAGCTGTTCCCTTCTTCAGGACATCTTGCCAACTCAGGACTCGAACCCAGGTCTCCCACATTGCAGGCAGATTCTTTACTGTCTGAGCCACCAGGGAAGCCTGGCTGAATTCAAGCTGTCAGTTTTCATGGAAGCTTGAATTTCTTCTCCAGCAACACTGCAAAGGGTCTACAGAAAGTCATTGGACTTCTGTTCTCCGGCTCCATAGCTTCTATTTTCTACCTCTAATAGATAATTTTGACTCTCAGGAACGTCCTGAGGGAACTCAGGCTGTGTGTGAGCTGTGAGTGGTTGGACCAAAAGGCAGCAATGGTAGCTGTCTTTTCATCTACAGAGAGTAGCGATAGCCTTTGTAATTCTAAAGAAGAGCTAATAGAAGCGATGTCTATTTTGCCATCTTCTCTCGGGTACAGTGACTGCTGAGCTTGCTGGGGTGAGACAGAAGCAGCATTATATCCACCATGGGGAAACCCCCAGCTCCCAATGGCTTCTCCTTAGGGGGTTGCATGCAAAAGAACAGCCTGGGTCCTGGCCCTTTAATTGTCATCCGGAGCCCAGAATGCAGGCACCTCACTTAGAAGGCAGAGGGGTTTGGTGACCAGTGGTGTTGTATGCAAATGAAGCCTGCGTTTCTATGGAGAAAAGGAGATGCAGGAGGAAAATGTGTTTATCTTCAAGAATTTGCAAGGTTGTTCCCCAGAAGAGAATGACACTTATTTAGAAATATCATGAGTGGTCCTTGAGGCAGAACTAGATCAAGAGTTCTTGGTATCAGTTTCTCCTCTAGGTCTAGACGAGAATATCTCGCAAGGCACACAGGCGCTGAGTGCACTGGCCCTTGCTGTCGGCCAGCCAGGTGTCTCCCCCAGCTCTCTGTCACCTATGTACCCAGCAATTCTTTCAGTTCCTCTGTGCCCCTGCCCTGGTCACAAACACAATTGCAGTTACAGCGCACAGAAATGTCTCTTCCAAAGTATGGTTGGAAGGGGAACCATGTGAGCGATGGCACGTTCATCACTTTTGCATGCATTGTCTAATTGACTGAGTACCATCCAACGAATATAGAGTTCCTACTATGTGTGACTGTAATGCCATGTCCAGGCTTTGGGTCTCCATAGCACTTCTCTGCCTTTCAAATAAGATGCTCCCAGAACATCTGCTACCCTGGCAGGTATCATACTGTTTTTGATGGTTTATCAGCTCATTTGTATCTCCCACCTCGACTAGAAGCTGGATGACCGGCACTGTACCTATTTGGTAAAAGATTGTCTGGCACACATGTTAGAATCCACACATCTCTGCTGCTTTGTTGTTGTTCTGTTGCTCAGTGCATCCGACTGTTTGCGACCCCATGGGCTCCATTATGCCAGGCTTCCATGGCCGTCGCTGTCTCCCAGAGTTTGCTCAAACTCATGTCCATCGAGTTGGTGATGCCATCCAACCAACTCATCCTCTGTCACCCCCTTCTCCTCCTGCCTTCAATCTTTCCCAGCATCAGGGTCCTTTCCAATGAAACAGCTCTTCCCATCAGGTGGCCAAAGTATTGGAGCTTCAGTTTCAGCGTCAGTCCTCCCAATTAATATGCAGGGTTGATTCTTTTAGGATTAACTGGTTTGGTCTCCTTGCAGTCCAAGGGACTCTCAAGAGTCTTCTCCAACACCACAGTTCAAAAGCATCAATTCTTCAGCGCTCAGCCTTCTTTATGGTCCAACTCACATCTGTACATGACTGCTGGAAAAACCATAGCTTTGACTAGAGGGACTTTGGTCAGATAAATCAATTAATGGACACAAAAGTGAGTTTTCTGTTGGCTGAGGTATTTTTGCAGGGCATGGATGACCATCTAGTAGAGACCTTCAAGCAGAGATGAGCTCTCTGGTTTTATACAAACTACGTGACCTTGTAATTGCTCTACTTCCCCCTTCGATTGTGAGCTCCTTGAGAATAAGAACAGATCTCTATTTGGTTTTGAAATCCTACACAATGAGGATACACTCAATGTTTGGAAAGTTCCTACAAAGTCTGTTTTTAAGAATGCACTGTTGACCAAAAAACAATGCTGGAGCCCTGAAGAAAAAAAAAAATGGCAATAATATAATCCACTTGCTTTGCCAGGCCATTAAGAAGACCTTGGTAAACATTAGCTAATGGACAGCCCTATGCTTGCTATTAAGATTTACTGATTTTTTAGAAAGTAACCTAGAAACTGTGCATGTTACATAATCTGGGGCCAATCTCTAATAACTCAATAGTTTAAAAAACATATATTGGTTTCTGTCTAGGGTGGGATTAAATGCCATTATCTACTCAAAGGAGGATGTGAGCTGTGTGTAATGAGTCTGCCATGAGAAGATGGGGTTGGTCAGAGGAAGAATTTATCCTGTATTCTCACATTCTCTAGGTATAATTCCTCTTACTGTTTAAATACATAAATCAACAGCATTGACTAACTCAGTGCATATACAAACTACTTTCAGTAAATGCCAGATTTTACAAGATCAATCCAACAATAAAGGCTGCTTTTAAATCTCAGTTTCTTACATAACAGTGAACGTTGTGTAGAGAGATTAATGGGGTATCTTGTTGCTTCCTTGTGTGATCTTATTTTTGTCTTACAAATCTGTACTTCTCTTTGTCTATATTATCCGCCTGTATGTTTGTGAACACTTGGAAATCTCAGTTTCCCAGTGTGTTTCTGAGATAGGCTGGGAGATTGACAATAACTGATTGTTTCTGGTGAAAGGCATCAGGCACAAGCTAGGAGAAAGAGCGAGAGGGCTACAGAGGGTGGCAAAGGAGAAGAGGAAAATGCTGGAACAGAATCCATGCCTGCTGCTCAAGGACCTGAGCTGGCAGCTTGTCATGTCTTAGCATGACGGTATTCAAGCCATGTGACGTCTGGAAAAAAACACATACCCAGCTTGGGGCTTGGCCTGAGAACAACCAATTGCCTTAGTTTCCATCGCACAACTCTACTATCAAATTAACGTTTTAAGGCTAAAACAATTTATCGTCAGTTCGCTGGCCAAAGCATACAGTAAATTAAGCTGGGTTTAGAAGAAATCAGCCTGCTTACGGAGACCAACTCCCAAAACTTCTTCCTTGCTATTTTCTGCCGTGGATGTTTCGGGATGTTTAAGATGTTGGTAAGTGCAGGCCATGTGGGGAAAGCTTTTTAAGCTGGTTGCTTTTTGTCTGGCTCTTTGCATGGCCAGGCAGATAATATTTTCTTAGGAGGGCAAGCATGGAAACCCCAACTTATCTGAGAGAGTAATCAAGGGGGATTCACTCACTCTACAGAAATACTCTCATGAAAATTAAAATGAATTTAGGTGGACCGGGAGGGCAAGAATGGTCAGGCACAAAAACCCAGGGTTGGTGTGTTAGGAGCTACCACTGGAATTATAATGCAGGACAAAGAGGCTGTAGATTCGACTGAAGAATGTTGACTTTAAAAGAAGTTATTGTTTTTAGATGAAATCTCAGATGGTAAAGCGTCTATCTGCAATGCAGGACACCCAGGTTCAATCCCTGGGTTGGGAAGATCCCCTGGAGAAGGAAATGGCAGCCCACCCGAGTGTTCTTGCCTGGAAAATCCCATGGACCCGGAGCCTGGTAGGCTACCATCCATGGGGTCGCAGAGTCAGACACAACTGAGCAACTTCTCTTCACTTCACTTCACCCTATCCTATGAAGAGCTTTTGGACACTGTCTGAGCCTCCACAAACCTGGGAAAGGGAGAAAGTCCCCAGTGGATAGAAGCAAAATTAGATGAGATGTGTGCAGAGAAAGGGAAGGATTGAGGAAGAAAGAGACCATTTCCCTGGCTGAGTTACTCTTGAGACCATGCACTTGGGACTCTTTGGGGGCTTGAGGTCAATGAATATTGGGTGGGATGAGAGCAGGGCCCTCAAAAGAGAGTGAACTTCTGTCTGCTCTTCTGGTAATATTTTCTTTTATTTATATATATTTGTTTTTTTCTCTTTACCACTTTTACTTGGGGTCTTCTTGTGTTTTCACATGGTTGAAGGCCATGGGCAAGACGTGGTAGAATATCACTTTTGTTTAACTTTTATCACTAAGTTGGTTTCGCTTCCTAGTTTGTATGAATAAACACATTTTTACAGGGGGATTTTGAAATCTATTTTAGAAACGTGTTTGCATTTGATTAAAAATACCACGAAGACACTGCTAACCACAACAGGCACACCTTGGGAGTGGAGTGGGCACACCTAGGGGAGGGGGCCGTCTAGTGTTATGACCCCGGGATATTGAGCCGTGTTGGCTGTTTGGGGGAAATCCCTTCAGTGCTGTGCTGTAAAATGGAAGCTACAATTATGTTTTTAATGAGACCTTTGCTCACGTAGTATTTTGAAGCTCTTAATTCATTCACGGATGATTCCATTGATGCTGATTGAATAAATAGTAAGCCCCCATGGTCTGTGCTAACAGCTAGGATAGAGGAGTGAATAAAACATGGTTCTACCTTATGTAGGATTCATTAAATCACAGTGCTCCATCCGTCAGCTTGGGAGCAGGGGAGAAAGTGGGAGACACTGACAGTGACCATCTTACTATTCCTTCTGGGAATCTTGACATCCCAGGCTTGCAATCCATGGAGAAAATGTCTTAGATCTTGTGATAGGACTTGACTAAACAGTGCTGAGGAACTCTGTTTCAAATAATGTCAAGCATAAAATAAGGAAGTTGACCAAAGCTTGTGTTAAAATGTTCCAGAGAAATCTCACTTTAGAATATAAACAAAGTAATAGCTGAGATACAAGTGAAGTAGAGAGTCCTCTGACCTGGAAGCAGAGAAACTCATGTTCTGGTTGTCATCCCGCCACTGGTCAGGCTCCTGACTTTGTTGCTGTTTTTAATTTTGATTGAATCATAGTTGACTTACAGTGTTGGGTTCATGTTTGCTAGAGTACCTGACTTTGGATATGTCACTGAAATTTTCTCAATTCCTTCATTAGATAAATGAGAGAATTGAGTTGGATTATAATTTCTCTAGCTACAAGGTGATTTAGGTAATGTGTTGTGAAACTTTTCCCCAAAGTTATTTGTTTCTATATATGAACCAAAAATGTAAATAGTGCATCAAGTTTCTGCTGTCACAGATATTTTTGCTTAGCTTAAGGCTAAATTTATTAAAGAACAAAGGAGAGTCAGTTTAAAGAATATTATCAAATAAATCAGAGTACAGGTCATAATTTGTTATCATAAACGTTTTTAAAATTTTATTTTATTGAAGTAGTTGACTTACAATGTTGTGTTAATTTATATTGCACAGAAAAGTTGAATTCAGTTATACATACATATATAGATAGAGATTCTTTTTTATTTTCTATGCCATTATGGTTTATCCCAAATATTGAACATCTCCCTGTGCTATACAGTAGGACCTTGCTGCTATCCATCCTCTATATACTAGTTTGCATCTGTTAACCCCAAACTCCCTCTCCATCTTTCCCCCACCTCCCATCCCCTTGGCAACCACAAGTCTGTTCTGTATGTCTGTGTTATAAGAAATATTTTTAAGGTTGGGCGTGACTAAGGTCAGAAAACACGTGGATATATATTCTCTTACGTTCCATGTCTATCTCCCTGTAATTAGTTTTCCTCTTTATCTTTAAGCCATATGGTCTTATAGTAGAGAGTTTTTACTGGAAATAGCATTGTGGGATCCAGAATAAAGTTGTCAGCTTGCCCAAGTGATCAGTCACACAGACTGTACTGAATAGCCTTTTCATAGACAGCTCTTCATGTGACTCACTTAGCTCATTAGCGCAATACACATAATTTTCTTCTGTTTTGTCTTTCTTTGATGTGTTTTCAGATCAGTGTGTTGACAGAAAGAATGTTCAAGCATCTTCGGAAATGGTTTGTCACTCGCCTTTGTGGACGTTCTCGGCGGAGAGCGAGGCTGGTCTCCAAAGATGGAAGGTGCAACATTGAATTTGGCAACGTGGAGGCACAGTCAAGGCTGATATTCTTTGTGGACATATGGACGACCGTGCTGGACCTCAAGTGGAGATACAAAATGACCATCTTCATCACAGCCTTCTTGGGCAGCTGGTTCTTCTTTGGCCTCCTCTGGTACGTGGTAGCCTACATCCACAAAGACCTCCCTGAGTTCCATCCCCCTGCCAACCACACCCCTTGTGTGGAACACATCAATGGCCTGACCTCAGCTTTTCTGTTTTCTCTGGAAACGCAAGTGACCATTGGCTATGGATTCCGGTGTGTGACGGAACAGTGTGGCACTGCCATTTTTCTGCTCATCTTCCAGTCTATACTGGGAGTCATCATCAATTCTTTCATGTGCGGTGCTATTTTAGCCAAGATCTCCAGACCCAAAAAACGTGCCAAGACCATTACTTTCAGCAAGAACGCAGTGATCAGCAAGCGGGGTGGGAAGCTCTGTCTCCTGATCGAGTGGCTAATCTTCGGAAGAGCCTCCTCATTGGCAGTCACATATATGGAAAACTTCTGAGGACCACCATCACTCCTGAAGGAGAGACCATCATTTTGGACCAGATCAATATCAACTTTGTGGTTGACGCAGGGAATGAAAATTTATTCTTCATCTCCCCACTGACGATTTACCACGTCATTGATCACACCAGCCCCTTCTTCCACATGGCAGCAGAAACCCTTCCCCAGCAGGACTTTGAACTAGTGGTGTTTTTAGATGGCACGGTGGAGGCAACCAGTGCCACCTGCCAAGTCCGGACATCCTACGTCCCAGAAGAGGTGCTCTGGGGTTACCGTTTTGCTCCCATAGTGTCCAAGACCAAGGAAGGGAAATACCGAGTGGACTTCCATAACTTCAGCAAGACTGTGGAAGTGGAGACGCCTCACTGCGCCATGTGCCTTTATAATGAGAAAGACGCTCGAGCCAAGGTAAAAAGAGGCTACGACAACCCCAGCTTCGTCTTGTCAGAAGTCAATGAAACAGACGACACCAAAATGTAACACTGAGTGTTCAACACGAGTAGAGTGAAATCTTGAAGATACCTAGTTGACTAGAAGCATTATGAAACAATCAACAATTTGGGGTATGATAGTAGGAGGAGAGCCTTTAAAGTCTCCCTGTACAATGCTCCTGAACCCCAAAACCATGATCCTACAAGACACACAGCTCTGCAAGTTAATTGCATGAGAACGTGAGATGGATTTACAGGAAATTGAAATATGGGAGCCATGTGCTCAGTTGCTCAGTTCAGTTCAGTCGCTCAGTCGTGTCCAACTCTTTGCGACCCGATGAATCGCAGCACGCCAGGCCTCCCTGTCTATCAATCATGTCCAACTCTGTGCGGAGCCCTCCAGGCTCCTCTGTCCATGGAGTCTCCCAAGAAAGAGTACTGGCGTGGGCTGCCATTCCCTTTTCCAGGATGGGAGCCATAGGAGCGCACATAAACTCTCCAATAGGATTATTTGAAATCATGCAGTGTTATTGGCACAGACAAAAATCATTGAAAGCCTCATGGACAGGCCAAATGAGATCTTTTTAAGAGTCTCCCTAAAGCAGTTATGAGCTTTATTGAGGATCAGGGGAAAACTATATTCTTACTTTGATTCTACTGATAAGAAAGAAATCACTTTTATTTTAACGCTGGCTCTTATCAAAGGAAAAGTTGCCTCCTGAGTTGGGGGAGATGAACCAATCAATGACAGTGAGAAAAGACGGATGCCCAGCGAACATTTGTGAAGCTCTGATCTTCTCCAGCCCTGGTTGTTGGAGCTTTTGTATTAGTCTGGGTCATGTTGCTTTCCCAGAGCAGGGAAGACCCAGTCCATGAACCTCACATCTCTAGGTACACAATGAGGAGAGGAGCGTGGGACACAGCCTGCTCCACAGCATCCTGACATCCTGCAGTGAAGCCAGCATTTTGTACTTTTAGACAGAAGCTAAAGCACCACTCTAGGATCTCAATGAACACTCTCCTGTAAGAAAGGATGCTTGGTTTGAAAATAGGTTTGATATTTCTTCCCATTTGTGTTCGATAGGAGAAGGTGCTGGCTTCAAATCTGTTAAAACAGTACTTCCTGATCTTCCAAGAAGGCAATGAGGAGTCTGACAGTGGAAAGGCAGTTTAGAAGGGAAAACACTGCTAACGCTTCTGAGAAAATATGTCTTATGTTTTTCGCCTGAGGGTTTGTAACTGAAATGCTGTTTCTAAAGGAGAAGTATGGAAGGGTGGGGAATGGGATGTGACTTCCCCATAAGAAAAATGCTAGGTCTTCCTGCCTCTGAGAGCCAACACCACATCTTCCTCAAACAGACCACTGTGATATCCTTATACTATGTGTGTGTTAGTTGCTCAACTCCCGCCTGGCTCCTCTGTCCATAGAATTCTCAAGGCAAGAATACCGGAGAATTCTATGGACAGAGAAGTATTTTATTTTGCTCTGAAGGAGGGGATTTAACTGTGAATGTCTCGTTCAGTTCCCCACCCCCCACATTATTTTGAATGATTCTGGAAAGGATGGTACCCAGAACTGCATAGGAATCAAAATGTTTTCAGTGTGTTGATTAACATATTAAATCTCTGAAGTTGTGATCTCCTTTCCCCAAGTGTCAGTCACTGTGCATTAGTGTGAAAGACCAACCAGTGACAGTCTTCTTAGGGTGGGCTTTCTCCAGGGAGGCGTGAGGGGTGGCCTGTTGTCTTGACTCCAGCATCCCCAGGACATGACCTCGGGTGCAGACATGCCCCCTTCCCTCGTGGCTCCTCAAAACTCTCTGTGTAAGTCTTGGCACACAGTTGCAGGTACTGCTGGTGTTGTTTTCCCAGGCCTGGGGTGGAGTTTGTTCGGATGCACACACAGTCTCTGGTCCTTCTGACAAAGACGAGTGAGGAGTCTGCTAGGTTCAGAGTTGTGCACTTTGTCTGTGGCCGTAACGGTGGACCCAACCGGTCCATCACTCCATGACTGTAAGTGTGTTGGCGTTGCCATTTAATCTGCTGACAGAGCAAAAGGAAATCAGGTGTAACAAGCTTGAGGAAGCTAGAATTCTCTGCTGATCCATTGCTATGCAGGTTTATGACTCCAGTGTTTCTATAGATTGGAGGGTCTGTTCTGCTCCTTAGCAGATGCTAGGGGATGCTGGTAGTGAATAGGCAATCAATAGGTCATCATAGGCGATCCATTCCTCTTGATTGTTAAAAGAGCAGAACAACCAGAACCTTTGCGAATGACCTTTCTTTCCAGGTTATTTGATGGAAGACTGTCTGCTTCCAAGGACTCCTTCCTTAGGATTAAGGCATTCTACTGCTTGAAGCCTACTTTTTAACGCAAATTCCCATTGAAACTTTTGTTGTGGTCACTGTTGTTTACTTGGTAAGTTGTGTCCAACTCTTAAAACCCCATGGACTGTAGCCCACCAGGCTCCTTTGTCCATGGGATTCTCCAGGCACAAATACTGGAATGGGAAGCCATTTCCTACTCCAGGGCATCTTCCGACCCAGGGATCGAACCCACAGCTCCTTCCACATTCTTGCATTGGCAGCTGGATTCTTTATTGCTGAGCCACCATTGTAATCACATTTAATCTTTAGCAACAGTTAGCATACTTACACTCAGATGAAATAAGTCCCTGAAGGCACCTAAGGGGTGGCTGGAACCCCAAAGCAGCCTAAGAATCATGGACATACGAAGAGAGAGAGTTATGACAGGCACAGGAACCCAGCGAGTAAATAAAATGAATAGGAGACAGAATGTTCCAGAGGGCCAACTTGCCCATAGTTTAATGCCAGTGTTAAAGGCATTAAACTTTTATTCCAAGGTGGTAGCAGGGTTCCCAGCAAGGCCTGAACATACAGGGACTGCTATTGCTACAGGTGTGCTCTATGATTCTATTTACTGATTTATCCATTTTAAAAGGTATTCAACATTTCTTAGTCCTTTCGAGAAAAACTGAACCGCATAGTGCATCACCATATTCAAAGTGTTTTATTGGGTGGGGGCGGGTGGGAACTGATTCCCCTCGAATGGCCTGCTTAGCTCTGCTGCCTGTGGTTTTGACTTGCAGAGTCTGATCCTGGTTTAACCTTCCAGGTCTTAGGGTGGTTCAAGCTCCAATATTTAGAGTTAAGATGTGGGGGACTGTCTAAAATTTTATTCTTCAAGAGAGAAAAGGTGGAAGGAGAAGTTCCTCTCCAAGTTGCCAAATTTAAAGAGCGAGATGCTTGGCCTGAATGTTTCCATGGACAGCAGAGAACTTCCCTGGTGGATCACGGGGACAGTTGAGGAGGTGTCTTCCTTGGAGATTTTGCATGAAACGGGAGATGGGTCCTCAAAAGGATGACTATGACTAGCACAGGGTCGCGTCTCCTGTGCTCAGATGATCAGAATGCAAATAAGGCCTTGGCCCCGCCCCCGGGCCGTTGTCCTCCCCATTCCAGGAAGTACATGTCAATCAAAGCTTGACAGGGGAGATAGAGCTTTTTATTTTGGAAGCCAGAAGTTTGAGAACAATGACTGGAATTTCCTCTTTCTGTCCAGCAAGGGCTGTTTTCACTGGGGAGATAAAAGTCCAGGGGTAGGGAATAAAGGTTATCGGAATTTGCGCTGCACAGAGCTGCGTGGGGGGCGCCACACGAGGAGGGGTTATGGAGGAAATCTATTTCAATGCCTGTCATTAAGTTTCCATTAAAAGAACATTCAGTTAGGAATTCAAAAATAATTTAATCTCCCCAGCCAGATGCACCCAGCTGGACTCCTTGGAGCTGAGCCCTGCAGAGAGGGAGAGTTGCGAGGGGGCTGAGGTTGGCGGGGACGGGGCGGGCAGGAGGCACGTTGAGGGCGGGTGTGGGTCCTTCCACAACTCCATTCCAAGGAACTTCCACAGCCCTGGGTGTTGTTGAGGCCAAAGCGTCTTTCAGGCGAGAGAGGAACCCCAAATTTGTCTTGTGCTATAGTAGGAGAAGCTTGGTACAGGAGCTACTTTCTGAGTTCTTACTATGTCTGAGGTTCCGTTTAAAGCACTTTGTTCACACTATCTGGTCTTCCCTGGTGGCTTAGATGGAAAAGAGTCTGCCAGCAAAGCAGGAGCCCCAGGTTCAATCCCTGAATCGGGAAGATCCCCTGGAGAAGGAAATGGCTACCCACTCCAGTATTCTTGCCTGGGAAATTCCATGGACAGAGGAGCCTGGCAGGCTACACAGTCCATGAGGTCACAAAGAGTCAGACATGACTGAGTGACTAACACTAACTTACATATCTAACTTAATTTTCCCGATGATCCAGTGAGGTGCTATTAGTCCCCCTATTTTCCACAAGAGGCAGCTCAGGTAAGGAACTTGTCCAGAGTCACTAGCTAGTCAATGGCAGCGCTGGGACCCAAACCCACATCTGTCTTGAAAGCCCATGGGTTTAAAATCACTCAAGTCTACATCCTCTAACATGGGTCATCCCCCGGGAGGACTCGCCAGGGCTGCCAGACATCTCCCTGGACCCCATGGATAGTCAGAACCCGTTTCTGGTTCTGTGTCATGCTCTGGGAGAAATCCCATATTGCTTGGCACTGGATTGAGCCCTGGCCAGTGCTTAACAAGCATCTCTGGACTTGGGAGTTCTAGGAATAGCAGTATCTCCTAGGTCTACACACGCCCTAAGTATCTGTACTAACTAGATATATGTTGGTTTATTCAGTCTGTCCGTAATCCATCATTTTAGGTAGAAACTGATATTTTGATTTTGATCGATGGGGAAATGGAGCTTTGGATACCCTTGGAGGGCAGTGTTTATATTCCGTATTCACCTCTCTGTACCTATAGCACCAACGCACTGCCTCATGTAGTCAGTAAGGGGGTTGTGAGTCAGTAAATGAATGAATGAATGATTTGCTCAAGACAACATGGGTAATGATGGCTTTCATTTACATCTGTCCAAAGAATTTTTGACCAAGCTACATTATTCATTTGCAGAGGGTCCTTGACAAATGACTTAGCTTCCTCGAATCTGTTTCCTTTTTAGTAAAAGCGAGCTTTGGAATAGGGTTAGGGGGAGGATTAGATGCAATAATAGATGGAAAAATTTCTTTGTAAGAAGTAACATAGATATGTGGCGTAGTGGGGTAGGAGCATGGGTTTGAAGCTGGGAGCCCTAGTACCCGGGCTAGACCCCTGGCTGCCTGAGGCTTCATGGGCAAAGGACACAGAGAGCTGAGTGGGGCTACGACAGAGACCAGAGGCCTCCTGAACATGGCACAGGCTATGAGTTGGGGGAATTTGAGTAGAACCTTGGTACCCTGGACTTCATTTCAACCCAACAGATGTTTGTTGAGGACCTCTTGTGAGTCAGGCACTGGGGATGCGAGGTTAAGGATGCGAGGATGGTTTCTATCACTGGGATAAAGAATCCTGAGGGGCTTAAACCAGCCTGGGGACCAGAGCTAAATGGGAGAAGTGCTGAGTGTGGAGAACGGTTATTGTTTTGCCTTAGGAAACATGCTTATGTTTCCCAAAAATGGTGTTGACATTACTGCTAACAATAAAACTATTGATTATGGAACATATAATTACTGGGAATTTTAAGAATTCTTTACAATATATCCTACGGGGATGTACAGTCAGCGACATGCTTGTAAAGTCACTTGTGGGAGTTCTTGTCTCTACGTGGCCATGCAACAATCTGACACAGAGTTAGGTCTTTTTGTTCAAGCTTATTTCTATTTATTATTGTTGTTATTTAACATTTTTTGGCTGCACAGTGTGTAGGACCTTAGCTCCCCAAGCAGGGACGGAACTTGCATCCCCTGCATTGGAAGTGCAGTCTCACCCACTAGACTTCCAGGGAAGTCCCTGCCTAAGCTGATTTCTGGAGGTGAGAGCTTGCGCATTGTTTTCCTCGAGGGCTTTAACTGTTTTCTTGGATTATCATGCAAAGACCGGTTCTATGGTTTCAAAATCATGGAACAGGATTTAGAACACTCATTTCTATTCCTGTGGCCTCTCCTTTCCTTGCCTCATATCAAGCGAACCATTCTTTTTTTTTTATTCTGCTGCTGTTTCTTTTTGAAAAACAGAAGCAGTACACACATATCTATTCTTAAACATTCTTAAACAGAAAGGTAGCGTTCTAAAAACACTGTTTACTTAATAATTCATCCTGCAGATTATAGTGTAAGGGCCACTGCTGATAGATAACACCA
>SJXQ01009609.1:0-58225 GCA_006408695.1 Aepyceros melampus | reverse complement strand
GGGATCTTGCTACAGAGGCCCCCTACTCTGCTGTTATGTGCCAGAGAGATTCTGCTTGTGCCTGTTTTGCATTCTTCTTCAATTGCAGAGTGCCTCCAGCTGCCTAGAAATGAGCTGGTCTCTTGGAACCAGAGTTCTCAGTGGAAGCTGATCAACTTGGATGAGCAGCCCTTTAAGAATCAAAACTCCCACAGTCTTTGGTTGGTGAAAAAGTCAGAACTGGTGTCCTCAAGAGAAAGAGCCTTGCTCCCATAGTACCTAATCTGGGGTCTCTGCTAAGACAAGAGGGGATTGTTCCCAGGGCTTCTGGGTCATCACCTCTTGATGAGGATCCAGGGACCCTGTAGGGGATAGAAGTTGTGGAACCTATCACTGTATGTGAAATTTTGTGCATAGGTACTTAGTTCAATGGATGAAATAAATAAGATGCTCCAATGGAAGTATAAAGAACATGCTGAGGGAGACAGAGAATGGGGAAAGCTTCCCAGAGGAGATGGCAGCTGACCTGAGCTTACTGGATGGGTAAGACTTAAAACAGGGAAAGGACGAGACAGAGAGCTGGGCACCAGGTGGGCACGTGTCCCAGACTAACAGAGCAGGAGGCATGGTTGTCTGGGGCCCCGGGAAGTGACGTACTATTTCCATGGCCACAGCACAGGCACAGGAGGGCAGCATCACTCTATGGTCAAAGAAGGCTCACCGTGTGACCCAAGCGTGTACCCTGGCTCTGCCCGCCCACCACTGGGGTCCTCGAGGGGCAGTGACTGATTGCATGGGCATTTTAGGAATCTGTCTCTGGTGTTGATGTGCTGGGTAGAGTGAAGAAATTAGAGGCATAAATTAGCTTCCAGGACGGGGAAGGGAAGTGTTAGCATTCATTTTCCAGGAGGGGAAAACCTGCTCAGAGACCACACGCCGAGGTCACTAGCGATGCAGGGGGAAGCAAGGGCGAGGGCCCTGGGCTTCTGCTTTCAAGTCACTTCAGGGCTCTTTCCTGAAGTCACCCATATACCTCATGCCTGGGGTCACCGTTCTTGAAGGCAAACTCACCAGGAAAGTGGAAGCCAAGGTCAGGGGACTACTCATCAGGACCAGAGGGAGTTAGTCTGGGGACTGGAGAGGCACATCCTTTAACTGCTTTCCTGGGGACAAGGAAGCCACATACGTCTGCTTGGCACTGAGAAGCCTGAGAAGGCGAGTGGCTTGTCCACTTCACAGGGTGATGTGAAAGGTAAGTGGTCCACTGATGAGTGGGTTCTGCACCTCCGGCCCATCTGGTTCTGGCTGCACTCTGAGTGGCAGTGAGAGGCCGCCCTGATGCCAATGGCTCTCTCACTTCCCCACGTTGGTAGTGGTGACCACACCCCACCTGAGCCCGGGGCCACCTCTGAAGGACATGCCCTGCTGATAGAAAATACAGAGGTGATGAAGAGGAGAGGTGAAGGCGAGAAGCCCAGTGTGAAGTTCAGAGCCTTGGAAGACAGACATGCTTGGTCGAACACAGCTTTCCCCATTGGCCGTGTTGTCTAAAACTAGTTCTTTGTTGTTGTTGAGTCACTCAGTCGTGTCCGACTCTTTGTGACCTCATGGACTATAGCCCGCCAGGCTCCTCTGTCATTGGGATTTCCCAGGCAAGAATACTGGAGTGGGTTGCCGTTTTCTCCTCCAGGAGATCTTCTTGACCCAGAGATCAAACTCAGATCTCTTGCATTGCAGGCAGATTCCTTACCACTGAGTCACCGTGGAAGCCCTAAACTAGTTCTTAACGTTTCTGAACCACTTAAAAAAATTTTTTAAATTAATTTTCGTGGAGTAGAGTTTATTTACATGATCTCCCATCTTAGAGGGTCCCTGTAAGGACAACTATATGAAATAATGCATAATGAAATAGTATGTAAAGTATCCAGCGAGGAGCCTGATACAGGCTCCCAGGAGATGGTAGCTTGAGTGATGCTGCCGCCGAGGTGATGGTTCTGATGATGAAGGTAAGGTGTGCCTGGCCCCGTGGCTGGTCTCGCATAGTGCCTTATTCCTTTAGCATGAGCATCACCACTGCTCTTTGCTTTCTTGGTCTTAACCAGAGACAAAATAGCTCCCCTTCCTCCCATCACTGCTTCTGCTTCTACTGCAGACACACTAAATCCTAGAAGCTTAGTGGTGAAAAGACCTTATGAAAACCCTGCTCGACCCAGTCATACGTGGAGAGACTGAGGGTCTTGGGAGGAGATGGTGTGTCCAGTGTGTCTTGATGGACCTCAAAAAGCGTAGGTTTCTGACTCCACCTGTGTTTCAGACACTCTACCAGGTGGCCAGGGGAGTAGAAACAGGTGTTATTACAGCCCTACCTGGAGAGGAAGGTTATAAGGAGGGGAGCATACACAGGAGGTCAGTGGGTCAGTTAGAAGCAAGCCTGTACTGCTTCTGGCCAGCAGGTGGCGCCATCCACTTCCAGATCACAGAAGTGAAAGTGAAGTCGGCCTCCAACAGTTAGCCGGTGGAGGGAGGGCTTTGGCCGACCCAGAGAGCTCTTTAATAACCATTTTGTTGTTTAAACACTGAACGGAGAGACATAAAATATCTGGGCTATCTAATCATTATTGGGCTGTTAAAACGACTGTGAAAACCTTTGAAAAAATAAATGAGATAAAAGTAGAAGTTTATAACTCTAGAGAGATTATGGTGGCAGAAGAGAAAGGCATCTTATGAAGAGTCTCCTAGAGTCCAGTTGCTTTTCATTTTCTCTACAATAAAGCTGAAACAATAGTATTATCTCCATCTTAAAGATAAGAAGACTGAGGCTCAAAGAGATCAAGGTTTTTGCCCAAGGTCCAGGCTAGTGCTTGGTATATACCTACATGCTAAACACCTATGTCTGTTTACTCATTTAATCCTCTTAGCAACACTAGGAGGTAGGAACAATCCAGCCACACAAGCACAGGTCAAGTTATATCAAAATTCACGGCTTTGCTGTCTCCAGGGTCCAATCCTGACCCTTCTAGTTGCTTTCCTATGAATTTGGCAAGTCACTCACCCTCTCCAACCACACAAGGCTGTGGAGATCAATGGGTATCTTCAGTGTTCTTTATAAAGCATGATTCTATTTTACGGGATTATTTTTCCTGCAGGCGTCTAATGGCTCAACTGACATAAAAACCCATACCCAGACATTTGTCGAAGAATTATTTGTAGTGATGAAAGACCTCAACGTTCCACAACAGGGAGATGCTGTGTGGACCAGAATAAGGTGAGATGCTAGCTGCTTTCAACAAACATCTGGGTACACAGCAGATCCCTGGGAACGGCTGGAAACAAAACGCACTTGGAGCACTGTGCAGCTCGGAGTCCAGAGGCAGCAGACAGGAGACACAGTTGTCCAAGGAAAGATCAGACACAGGGGGTCCTAATCTTGTCGGGGGCACCAAGGAGAGCTGCCTGAGGAGCAGACACCAAGGTGGAGACTGTGTGGCAAGGAAAAGTATGATGGGAGGTGGATGAAGAAGGATCATGGTTGGGGAGGGGATGTTCCAAGGAGGCATCCAGAGTTCCAGATGTGACACCACGCTCATTACCAATCACATTTAACAAATGTGATCATTTTACACAATCTCTCAAAAATGTCCCATGAAAGAAGTTTTAATCAAAAATGATAAAATTAAATTTTATAAAAATTGATTCATTAAATTTAAAAAATTAGACTTGAAATACTTTTTTAAAAACATACAATTTTGTTGCATATATACAGAGACATATATATATACACACACACACGGGACTTATATATAAATACATGTTGCATGTTACATATATACACATTGCAGCTTCCCAAGTGGTGCTAGTAGTAAAGATTCCACCTACCAATGCAGGAGACATAAGAAATGGGAATTTAGTCCCTGGGTGGGGAAGATCCCCTGAAGGAGGCAGTGGCTACCCAGTCCAGTGTTCTTACCTGGCAGGCTGCAGTCCCTGGGGTCATAAAGAGACAGGACTAGCACATACACATATGTGTACACACACATAAAGGAAGACTCAGAAACACCCACAGATCCTTCAGTCACTCATTCATTCACCAAATGTGCTCAGAAGGCCCGAAGTTCTGAGACTTTGAGGGTTGGGGGTGGGGTGGGATGCACAGCGAGGAAGATGATTAACGTCCTCACCTTTAGGGACTTACCTTCCAGTGGAGGTAAGTGGAAAAGGAACAGTACATGCATTCCCTTAGGAAGATTCTGCATAATGATACAGGTCGCAGAGCACATTCAAGAGAGGATAGAGAATGACTAGATGGGAAGAAGTGGCTTTAACAGAGTGGGGACAAAGGCCTCTCCCAGAAGCCAACGCTGAGAAATGGCCAAAGGGAAGGAGCCAGTTATGCAAAGATATGGGAGGAGAATATTCAAGGCCAGTGGTTCTCAACCTGGGGGCACTTGGCAGCATGTGGGGAGCTTCAAAAAATACTAATGCTTGCCACTCCCAACCCCTAGATTCTGACTTAATGCCTTAAGGGTACAGCTTGGGCATTAGGATTTTTCACTTTCACAGTGATTTTTCTAAGCTTTCCTGGTGACACTAATATATGGTGAGGCTGAGGACCACTGTCTAGGTGGTAGCAAGTGTATTTGACCATCTTTAGATGGTAGCATAATGGTCATTTTTACTGTCATTTTTTAATATTCTGTATTCTACAGATTTTCTCTTATAGCCATGCATTTCTTTCATAATAATTTGAAATAAAAGATAACTCAGACAATAATCAAATGAATATAACAGAAAAAGCAGACTCACAGATATAGAGAAGAAACTAGTGGTTACCAGTGGAGAGAGCGAGAGGGGAGGGGCAGATAGGGGTGGGAGATTGAGACCCACAAGATATTATGGATAAAATAAACACAGGGATATATGGTGGAGCACGGGGAATATAGCCAATATTTTATAAACATTCCAGTACTCTTGCCCCACAAATCCCATGGACACAGGAGCCTGGAGGGCTATAGTCCAGGGTGTCAGAAAGAGTAGGACATGACTGAGCAACTGAGCATAAACACACACACACACACACACACACACACACACACAGATGGAGCATAACCTGTAAGAGCTGTGAAGCACTCTATTGTACACCTGTAACATATAATATTGTACATCAACTATACTTCAATTAAAAAGGATGACTTAGAGATACCACATTGTAATGTCTAGGGATCTAGGTGAAGAACTAGGCCTGGACTCAATCTAGAAAATTTGAATTCTAGAGCTGCTGCTGAATGAATAGACAGCAGTCCAATCTTGGGCAAATTCTGTTACCTCTCTGGGCCTCAGGTTTTGCTCATCTCTAGAATGAACTCTACAATTTCATGATTCTAGGAACTAGAGTTCTGAAGGAGGAAGAGCTAGCAGACATCTAAACAATTATAAACCTGACTTCGTATAAGTGAACATCTCCAAAAACAGCCAACTCCAAACCTTCAGAGTTTGGGAGAATCTCATCAACTGCTTCTTTTGTTCTTTCATGGAGTTTCCATTTGAACTCCATTTCTGTTTTCTTTTTTTAATTTTAATTACTTATTTGGCCACATCAAGTCTCAGCTACAGCACTCAGGGTCTTTGTGGCAGCCCACAGACTCTATTGGATTGCGGCTTAGTTGCTCCTTGACAGGTGGGGGTCTCAGCTCCCTGACCAGGGACTGAACCTGCGTCCCCTGCATAGCAAGGCAGATTCTTACCACTGGACCACCAGGGAAGACCCTCTGCTGTTTTCTTATGTCAGCTCTGAAGGAAGCTCGAAAGGATGAACTACACCCTTCTCTTCATCCTGTCTCTCCCAGCATGACCTCACTCTGCTGCCCACCCCTCGCAACACCCTGACAGTGCTTCTGCGGCCCTGGTTAGAATCATCTGAAGCCAACGGGCAAAGTGCCTTCTATTCGGCTCCCATCTTTAGCAAGACTCTACCCACACTTCCCAGAATCACTGTCTTGCTTCTTTTGCTTTCCCCCCAAAGAACAGGATCCCCAGGAGTCGGGCACTCAGACTCTTCCCTGGCCATCCCACATTCTTAGGAACTTCATCATCACAAGGTGAAGAGGAAGGAAAGGCAGGAGGCGACACTGTTTGCTTCTTGTTCTGCTTCCTGGTTTCGTTCTGGCTGTGGTCAAAGGCACCAGGGTGTGAGGCTCACCCCAGGGCTATGTGGTCAAGATTTCTGCTGACTAAGGGGACAGCCAGGCTCTGCTGTGGGCAGAGCCCTGAATTCACATTCCTCTCCTGACTCCAGCCCCAAGGGGCCATCACTTCATTGCTGTGGGTCTCAGGGGAGGTCCAATTGACAAGAGCCGATGGGGAGCATCTCTTCCTGGCTCTGAGTTCAGAGTTTTCACGCTGGTCACCTGAAATTGGCCATGTAAAAGTCTTTATACTCTGGAGACCAGCAAATGCTACGCATCAGGGCCCCTGCTGTCACCTCACCTTCCAATGCAGGGATCCCTGGTCGAAGAACTAAGATACAGTGTGCCTCAGGGCAACTAAGCCTGCAACTAGAGAAGTCTGCACAAGCAGCAAAGACCCAGCACAGTCAAAAAAAGAAACACAAGTGCAGAATCATTGGACCTCGCTGCCCACCTCTGGAATCAGAACTTTTAGATGCCCCAGGTGACTCCAAACACCTGTACACTGGGGTTCTAGAATCCACAGATTACACGTCCTTCGAGGTTATTTTTTAGCTCTAAAACAGTCTGCTTCTGGTTGTCCCCTGTTCACAGACTGGAAACTGACTGCAAATATCAGACATGTCGACTATGCCATCTTTTTCTCGCAATTCTGGAGACTGCCTTGCCTCAGAGACTGAGTTGTGGTGAGGTCTCCACCTTGACCAGTAATTCCTGCTGCTAGTCTTAAGTGGGTTTGATCCTGGGATGGGAGGACTTGTAACTAGCCTGTCCTCCTGAGGCTTGGAGGGGGAGCACGAAAGGTCACCAGGATTTCCTTCGGAAAAGGCTTCCCAAGAAAAAGCTGAAGAAGCACAAGGCATGGTGAGGCCCCCAGCGTGTCCTCCAGGGCCTGGGAATCGGTCCTAGCTCTATAGGGGCTGGTCTGTGGACTGATGCTGATGCCACGTTGGCTTCAACGGCATCCCTTGCTGTGATCTGGGGAGCAGAGGGAATCAAAGACACACAGAGATGCCCTGGAGCAGACACCATTATATTGAAATTCTACAGGAGCACTCACGGTGGCTCAGACAATAAAGAATCTGCTTGTAAAGCAGGAGGCCCAGGTTTGATCCCTGGGTCATGAAGATCCCCTGGTGAAGGAAATGGCAACCCACTCTCTCAGCATTCTTGCCCAGAGAATCCCATGGACAGAAGAGCCTTGTGAACTACAGCCCTTGGGGTCACAAAGAGTTGGACAAGACTGAGTGACTAACTTAGCACACTCGAGCAAACAGACCACTAAGCTGAAAAGCACCCCCCAGGAATGTATCCTTCATTGACACGAGGGGCTGCTTGGGTTAGGGGTCTATGGCTGAGCGGGAGGGTAGCAACGGGTCTGTACCCACCTCCATGGCTGTGGACCACGTGATCCACAGCCATGGACCCCTGTGATTTGACCTTAACAGGAAAGTCTTACTGCATCTTATTTCTATATCCTTAGGTTATCCCTTTGTCTCTCTTTTTCTGCCCCTAGCTGTTCTATCTGCCCTCCAGATTCCTCTGAGTTAGGCCTTTCCTGCTTCCTATGGCCCATACCTTTTCCAGTCTCCAGCCCTCCACCCTTGGCTTTGGACAATGCCCTCTGGATGGCCAGGGGCACCTTCCCCAAAGCCTCTTCAAGATGTTGGTTATGGCCCCAGGCTCTGGTCTCCCTACACTAAGAAGTGGGACCCTCTCTGCTCACTTTAACCTTCACCCGCCATCCACCCTTGACCTTCAGAAGCAGGGGAGGTTTGGGATCTGAAGATGTAGGTAAAGACTACTCAGAGCCAGGAGGAACACTCTTGGTTGGGATGGGGGGATGTCAATGCTGACCCTGGGCAGGATGCAGGGACCTCATTTGCCCAGAGAATGGGGAGAGGGGACCCAGTAAAGGTCAGACGAGGTTTCAGCTTCCTTCTGATCTGTCCCCCAGGTTTCACTGCCAGTCACCATCATCTTTCCAAGAAAGCCACATTATCACTGCCAGGTCACGTGAGGCGGGACCAGTGAGGGACTTGGCGTCCAGCCTGATCTCAGTGGCCCCACCAGGCAGGGGTGCAGCCTGGCACCCGCGCGCCCTTGGCCGCGCCTCCCCGAGCGGCTCCGGCTGTCTGCATGCCTCGCTCCAAGGCAGCGGGGTGGATGGCCAGCATGCAGCCCGACCGGCAACTTGAAAATACAAATAAAACAGGGAAAAGAAATAAATAATAAAGACTGCGCCAGAAAGCCAAAGAAAATACAGTTCCCAGGCTCGGGCAGGCTTGGGGCCTGCAGCCTGGCCCGGCCTCGAGCCTTTGGCACGGGAACCGGGGCGCTTTGTGCAGCCCTCGGCCACCCCCTGCGCGCCCCTTCCTAATTGCAGAAACACAATCCGGGTTTGCGCCCGACGCGCCCGGCGGCCGCAGGCCGGAGGGGCCGGGAGCGCCCCGCCCGCAACAGGGCCCGGCTTGTTCTTTGTGCGGCAAATATTTATTTTGGTTCGAGTGGACCCCTTTCCACAAAGACCACCTGGTTGTGATCAATAACACCTATTTTCAGATAATCTGCCGCTCTCTCGGCAGAGCCCACGGAACTCACCCAAACAGAGACCTTTTCAAAGGGAATTGTAAATGGGCTGGATTCACAGCGGCCGGGAGGGGGGCCCGGGTGAGGGGCGGGGGAGCCCGCGGACCTGGGTGGTCAGGCCAGAGCCGGGGGAGGCTGCCAGGTGGCGCGCTCCTCTCAGGCCTGGCTCTCCACCTGGGGAAGGGGAGGGGGCTGCCCGGTCTGGGCGGGACGGCTTCCTGGGACCTTTCTCAAAACAAATTACAGACTTTTCTTTGGTGGTCAAGTGTTACCAGGGAGGTAAACGTCTAGAAACTCTGAGAGCAGCTTCCTCTTCCACCCCCAAAGAGCATCTCACTTGTCAAATTAGGATTCAGGGTTGAGGTGGCTGTGGGACTTCCCACACTTAGGTGTTAAGTGAGCCTGGTCTCTCCAGACAGCCACTCATACAAAGATGCATGCCCATCAGCCAGGGGATCCCAGTGGCGCAGCAGGGAACAACAGACAGAGACTTGCCCTCGTGGAGCTGACATTCCAGCCTGGCAGGCTAGTGGGCTCGGTCATTAAGTCGTGCCTGACTTTTCTACCCCATAGGCGTAGCCCATCCCCACCTCGGGCTCCCCAGTCCCCAGGATTTCCCAGAGAAGAAAACTGGAGTGGGTTGCCATTTCTGACCCAGGGATGGAACCCGCATCTCCTGCATGGCAGGTGGATTCTTTACCACCCAGCCACCTGGGAAGCCCTTCCAGCGTGGAGAGACAAACAAATCAACAGGTAAAATATTTGGTAATGCACAGGGAGAAGGAAGCTGGTGAATAGGTGTTTTGAAAACTATAAAATGCTCTGTGTGCCACCCTCAAGGTGGAGAAGGCTCTCCCTGTGGGCTAGCTGGTCCCCCCGGCAGGCGTCAGGTGAGTTACGCAGATGAGTTGCAAAAAGACTCAGAGGGTGCTGCACACCCCTGATGTCTCAGGTAGAAGGCCCAGCAGGCCGGAGTCCGAGTCCAGCTACTGACAAATGAATTTCAGAACCTCTGAATCCTCAGGACGGAATTAGGCTCAAGCCCATCTTATGGAGTATCGTGAGGTGATATGAAAATTTAAATGAAAATCAATAGCACACCTCACTCAGTGTTAAGTTAGTTCCTCCCAGCCCCGAATGCCATGGTTCAGTCTGGGCCCAGTGGAGGTGCAGTCTCTTTTTGTAATGTGACAGTATAGAGAGTTTCTGGAACAGAATTTAAGATTTGGGGGGATACAGATTGGAGATCAAATAAGTCCTGGACACTGGGCCTTGGCATCCCTTCCACGGGAGATGCTATTCGAGGTGGTCCTGCCCTCGGGTCATCCTCATTCTGCCATGAGGGATGGCCCAGGCTGGCCAATCCAGTTGCCCGCTGTGCCCACAGCCCCACTTGCTTTGGGGAAGTCTGGGCTGCTGAAACAGGTGCCCCTCCCCTCCCTGTTGCCACCCTTGGGCCCTGAGCTGAGGACAGTCAATCCATAGACTTCAAGTGAACCGTGAAGGGTCAGAGTCAGGTGACGGTAATTTGCTTGGTAAATCTTCTCTCTCAAACATTTTTTTTTTAATGAAATTCTCTCTCTCCTTTTAAAACAACATTTGTTTGTTTTTTAATTTTTGGCCACAGCCTGTGGCATGTGGGAGCTTAGCTCCCTGACCAGGGATCAAACCTGCACTCACTGCACTGGAAGGCGGAGTTTTACCCCTGGACCACCAGGGAAGTCCTTCCCTTAAACACTTCAACTTGGTTAAACAGAGAGGTTGAGGCCTGTGGTAGTAGGGTGATAGGTGGAAAGATGTGGGGAGGGCGTCTTAGTCATAGGGATGTAGGATGCTCTCTCTCACACCTATGGGACCCCAGTGACTTTCTTGTTGGGACTCTACGAGGCTGACTGTCCACTTTTAGGAGGTCTCCATCACCCCCATCACCTTGGATGTTTTACAGTCAATTTCCAGTTTTCCAGGAAGCCTGAGTGAGCACCTGCCTCTTACAATGCACAGAGCTCACCTTCCCTGAAGTCTGTCTCAACAACACACAGAGGCTCTTCAGCCCTTTGTGGCCAGGCTGGGGAGAGGCAAGGGCAGACCAAGGTCACGATGATTGTGAACGACTGTGTTAAAACTGCAGCAGGTAAAACCGTTTCAAGAGTGTTCCTTCTTTGTAAGGGCCTCCATCTGTCTAGGGACCCATGTAAAATTCTGAAAAATCACTTCTTGTTCCTAATGCTTTCTTCACCCTGAGAGATGGCTGGAAGAGTAGGCAGGACTGACATACGTCACCTTTGTGCTGGTTGGGTCAGGCTGGGGCTACATTGATGTCACTGGTTGACATCAAGAATGTGGCCTTCTTGATGTACAGATGGCCAACAGGCACGTGAAAAGATGCTCACCATCACTAATTATTTGTTGTTGCTTAGTCACTATGTCATGTCTGACTCTTTTGGGACTCCATGGACTGTAGCCCATCAGGTGCCTTTGTTCTTGGGATTTCCCAGGCAAGAATGCTGGAGTGGGTTGCCAGTTCCTTCTCCAGGGGATCTTCTTGACCCAGGGATCAAACCTGTGTCTTCTGCATTGGCAGGTGGATTCTTTGCCCCTGAGCCACCAGGGAAGCAACACAAATCCAAACTATAATGAAGTATCATCTCAGTCAGAATGGCCATCATAAAAAAATCTGCAAACAATAAATGCTGGAGAGGGTGTGGAGAAAAGGGAAACCTCTTACACTATTGGTTGGAATGAAAATCGATACAGCCACTACGGAGGATCATATGGAGGTTCCTTAAAGAACTAAAAATAGAGCTACCATATGACCCAGCCGTCCTACTTCTGGTTATATACCTGAAAACTATAATTTCAAAAGATATATACACCCTGGTATTCACTGAAGCACTATTTACATTAGCCAAGGCATGGAAACAAATGAAATGTCCATCAACAGAGGAATGGATAAAGAAGATGTGGTGTGTATATACAATGAAATATTACTCAGCCATAAAAGGAGTGAAATTTTGCCATTTGCAGAGACACGGATGGACCTAGAGACCGTCATATGGAGGGAAGTAAGTCAGAAAGAGAAAAACAAATATTTATATTAATGCATATATGTGGAATCTAGGAAAATGGTACAGATGAACCTAGTTGCAAAGCAGAAAGAGCAATAGACGTAGAGAACAAACATATGGACACCAAGGCGGGAAAGGGGCTGAATTGGGATGAATTGAATTGGGAGACTGGGATGACATATATACACTACTATGTATACTCTTGCCTGGAAAATCCCATGGATGGAGGAGCCTGGTAAGCTTCAGTCCATGGGGTCGCTGGGTCGGACCTGACTGAGCGACTTCACTTTCACCTTTTGCTTTCATGCATTGGAGAAGGAAATGGCAACCCACTCCAGTGTTCTTGCCTGGAGAACCCCAGGGACGGGGGAGCCTGGTGGGCTGCCGTCTATGGGGTCGCATAGAGTCGGACACGACTGAAGTGACTTAGCAAATAGCATGTATAAATCAGACAACTAATGAGAACTTACTGTATAGCACAGGAAATTCTACTCAATGCTCAGTGGTGACAAAGAGGCGATAAAGGGATGCGTGTGGCTGATTCACTTTGCTGTGCAGCAGAAACTAACACAACATTGTAAAGCAACTAAACTCCAACTGAAAGAAAAAAATAAAAGTATGTGGCCTTCTCCCTCGATGAAATGTCCTCTCCTAGCTCTGAGTTTGCTGAGATTAAACTTGGGCTCAGATAAGCCAGTGGGGGTTGATGGCCCAGGAAAGATTATGATAAGCAAGGGGAAAGGGACAGGAAGGAGGGGGGGTGTCGGAATTTGGGATAATTGAATTTGCTGTGCAGCCAGCACGGTTATGACCTGGGTCATCTGCTGCTGCATCGTTGGTTGTAAATCCACTAAGACCAGGAAATTCCACCATTAGGCCAATCTTTCCATTTTCTCTCAAGAGACCAAGAAGCTTGAAGATTTAACTAGGGATGGTTTTCATGTTCTAAAGATACAGACACTGTGTAAACTAAATGTTTTTACACTAAGATTATTAAACTTCTGTCCTGGAAACCAAGTGTTCGTCCCTCTGTCTTTTTGTCACGGTTTCTCCCAGGAAATCCAGCAGACGCTCATAATTAAAGGACATCCATCCATCCACCATGATTACCCAAAATGTTGGAGTGGGGAAAGTCTTCCTCCAGGGAACTTCTCCGTGTGCCATAGTTTGACTCCAGGTTCCCTTCCATTGCCTTTTGACATTTGTTAATGCAAAGCTGTGGGGTCATTTGTAACTAATTCAACAAACTGAATAACTGATCTCCTGAAAATGATTATTTCTTGCAAAGCAAGATATAACCTATATGCACATTGAATGAAAATATGATGTTTATGACACCTTGAAAGTTTTCTGGAAACTCTGCAAATACTCAAGGTTTCCTTCTTGGACTTAGCCAGAACCCACAGAGGTGAAGAGCTTGTAACTTTAGGAATATCATCTTCTGAGGTTGAAGTTCCTTAGAAGAAAAGCTACGACAAACCTAGACAGAACATTAGAAACAGAGACATCACTTTGCCAACGAAGGTCCATATAGTCAAAGAGATGGTTTTTCCAGTAGTCATGTACGGATGTAAGAGCTGGACCATAAAGAAGGCTGATCACTGAAGAATCGATACTTTCAAGTTGTAGTGCTGGAGAATACTCTCAAGAGTCTGTTGGATAGCAAGCAGATCAAACCAGTCAATCAAAAAGGAAATCAACCCTGAATATTCCCTGGAAGGACTGATGCTGAAGCTGAAGCTCCAATACTTTGGCCACCTGACAGGAAGAACTGACTCATTAGAAAAGACCTTGATGCTGGGAAAGATTGAAGGCAGGAGGAGAAGGGGGCGACAGAGGATGAGATGGTTGGATGGCATCACCAACTCAATGGATATGAGTTTGAGCAACCTGTGGGAGACAGTGAAGGACAGGTAAGCCTGGCATGCTGAGTCCATGAGGTCTCAAAGAGTCGGACATGAGTTAGTGACTGAACAATAGCAATATATATACATATATATGCATATATACATATATATATTCCTTCACATATCCTTTTCCATTCTGGTTTATCACAGGATATTGAATGCAGTTCCCTGTGGTATATAGTAGGACCTTATCATTTATCCACCCTACATATACTAGCTTGCATCTGCTAATCCCAAGCTCCCATTCCTTCCCTCTGCCACCTGCCTTCCCCTTGGCAACCACAAAACTGTTCTCTATGTCTGTGGGTCTATTCTGTTTCATAAATACGTTCATTTGTGTCCTATTGTAAATTTCACATAGAAGTAATATCATATGATATTTATCTTTCCCTTTCTGACTGTATTTTCTTGGTTCTGTTTCTCTGGAGAAACATGACTCACACAGCAAATGGACATCTACAGAATCCTATGTGTGTAGACAGGGGGTTTATGCATGTATACACACAGGCTTCCAAGCTCTGTCTACTAGAGAGGCCCTGGGAGCAAAAACACTGCAGTAGCATTGAGCAGATTCGGCACCCAGATATTGACTTCTGAATATCATTTTCCACTAAAAAGAGCCAGTGATCCTTGGAGAAGGTACTGACTCCAAAGCTGAAATTGGGAGCCCCAAATATGTAGTTGTTTGAGAAAGACTGAGGGGACGCAAGGCACACAGAGGCCAATGTGAATGGCGTCTTACTCAGACAATGTAATCATCAAATAAAAACTATCATTCTCACTGAGTAAAATAGGAAGACACCAGACTTTAGAGATACATGAGTGAATCCACTGACATCTGATGATGAATGGCATATTTGTGTAATTTCAAAGTACCTCCCCACAAGATAGTTAATTACAAAGGGGGAAAGTGCAACTTTACAATGGAGAAATTGGCAGACACCATCCCTTAGTCACATCATTGAAATGAACATCATCAACTCTGGAGTAAATATCTGTGATGTCAGAGATGCCTCAGTTCAGTTCAGTCGCTCAGTTGTGTCTGACTCTTTGCAACCCCATGAATCGCAGCACACCAGGCCTCCCTGTCCATCACCAACTCCCGGAGTTCACTCAGACTCACGTCCATCGAGTCAGTGATGTCATCCAGCCATCTCATCCTCTGTCGTCCCCTTCTCCTCCTGCCTCAGTCCCTCCCAGCATCAAAGTCTTTTCCAATGAGTCAACTCTTCGCATGAGGTGGCCAAAGTACTGGAGTTTCACCTTTAGCATCATTCCTTCCAAAGAAATCCCAGGGCTGACCTCCTTCAGAATGGACTGGTTGGATCTCCTCGAGTCCAAGGGACTCAAAGAGTCTTTTCCAACACCATAGTTCAAAAGGGTCAATTATTCAGTGCTCAGCCTTCTTCACAGTCCAACTCTCACATCCATACATGACCAGAGGAAAAACCATAGCCTTGACTAGATGGACCTTAGTCAGCAAAGTAATTCACTGCTTTTGAATATGCTATCTAGGTTGGTCATAACTTTTCTTCCAAGGAGTAAGCGTCTTTTAATTTCATACCTAGGCTACATCTAATCATGAGGAAATACCAGACAGCCCCAGATTGAGGACCATTCTGCAAAGCAGCTGGCTTGTAATAGTCAAAGTTGTCAGAGTCCTGGAAGTTAAGGAAAGTTGGGAATATCCTAGACTAAAGGTATGTGACAGTTAAATAAAATATGTGATTAAAAATTTTTTTTAATTTTTATTATTGGAGTATAATTGCTTTACAGTGTTGTGTTAGCTTCTCCTGTACAACAAAGTGAATCAGCTGTATGTATACATATATCCCCTCCCTCTCACTTCCCCATCCTCCCACCCCTCTAGGTCATCACAGAACACCCAGCTGAGTTCCTTGCTTTCCAGTTGCTTTCCAGCAGTTTCGCACTAGCTCTCTGTGTTACACACGGTGGCGTGTGTGTGTCAATGCTACTCTCTCAACGGAGTGTGTAATTCTGCATGAGATCCTTTTGCAAAGGACTAGACATTCTCAGATGGCACCCCACTCCAGTACTCTTGCCTGGAAAATCCCATGGGTGGAGGAGCCTGGTAGGCTGCAGTCCATGGGGTCGCGAAGAGTCGGACATGACTAAGCGACTTCACTTTCACTTTTCACTTTCATGCATTGGAGAAGGAAATGGCAACCCACTCCAGTGTTCTTGCTTGGAGAATCCCAGGGATGGGGGAGCCTGGTGGGCTGCCGTCTATGGGGTCGCACAGAGTTAGACACGACTGAAGTGACTTAGCAGCAGCAGACACTCTCAGATGGTTCCCTGAAAATGTTCTTTGTGCTGTCCCTGCTTATTTGTAAGTACTGACTGTTACAAACTTTTACTCTTTTATGGTTAAAAAAAGATATGCTTGTAACTGGTGAAAAAAAAAAGAGAGAAGTGTGGTTTACCCCTCTGTCTTAGGATGACCAAGAAGAGACCAGAGTTTTAAGTGACACAGGGCGACTGCTCATCAACCAAGACAGTATCTGGCATTTCTGTAGTTCTTTTCAACACACAGAGTATTCTTTGTTACTCATACTTAACTCCTGTGATAACCTTGCGTGGTTGTGGCTATAATCATTGTACAGATGGAAGTCAGGCTTAAAGACAGTAGTTATAACTAGTGTGGTGGAAATGCTGGGTTTATGTCCAAATTCCCCCAACTCCATCCCTCTTTTTTACATATTCACTCAGCATATAGTTAATGACCAATTGACATGTGGTCAGGAAGGCAGCAAACGGAAGTCTCTTCTCTCCAGGAGCTGAGAGGCTCTTTGAGTCTGCAAAAAAATCTGGATCCAAGCTTCCTAAGAATGAAATCCCAGCTCCCAGCCTCTGTTTCTTAGCTGATTTGAAAACCCAGCCCAGCATTTCTGACAAAGTGCATTTTTAGCATTCCTTCACAACAGTCTCAGTTTATTTGCAGCGTCCTGCTGCTTGGAAGCCTGGTGGGCTAACTGTAGGTGTACATGGAACCAGTGAGAGGGGGAAGCCCAAATGGGACGCGATGAGGACTGGGGATGAGAAAACCCAGTTTACTCCCACTTTTCACTCATTTGGACAATGCCTTTCTGACTGTCAAACAAAATCCATACTGTATAGAACTCCCTCCTAAACAGAGCACTTACTGATTACCAAGGACTGAGTAAAAGTTCTTGGAAAAACTTAACAAGTACTAACAGATAACAGTGTATATGTATCTGTACACATAAACAGTGTTTACGTATGTGTATATATACATATGTGTGTATGTATATGATATATATATACAGTAAGTCCCCTAGATCCGAACCTTCAACTTGTGAACTTTGAAAGATGTGAAGGTGCATTTGCTTGTCCAGTTCATAAGCTGGTTCACATGCTGGCATCCTCTACAAGTGGTTGTGTTTCTGTGTACTTCACTATAGAGTACTGTATAGAGTACGGTAATACAGAGTCTTTATTTCAAGTCCAGGATGTCCAGAAGCAAGTGGAAAAAATGGTTGTATATAGCTGATTGTGTTAGTTGGGTATCTAGGCTAACTAACTCTCTTGTACTTATGAAAAAAATTGGACTTAATGTGCTCTCAGCATGGAACTCATTTGGAGGTAGGGTACTTACTCTATTTTACTTTTTATATAAAATAATATTTAATAAAAAATATTATATATATATATATATGATTATGGGCTTCTCAGGTGGCACTGTTGGTAAAGAACTGCCTGTCAGTGGAAGAGATATAAGGGACATATGTTTGCTCCCTGAGTCAGGACAATCCCTTGGAAGAGGGCATGGCAAACCCACTCCAGTATTCTTGCCTGGAGAATCTCATGGACAAAGAAACCTGGTGGGCTACAGTCCATGGGGTTGCAAAGAATTGATCACAATTGAGCAACTGAGCAAGTATATATATATTATATATATATGTATATACATATATACACACACATTTTGTACAGTATTTTGTAAAGGGTTTTTCATGTGTATCATCTAACACCTCACAGGAATTCTGGTGGGAGATATTATTCAGCTCCCTGATTTGTAGGTGAAGATAAGTTGCCTGGTAGGTAGAAGGGTCAGAATTTGAACCCAGGGCCTCTGGAGTTACATCCCTGCTCACTCATCTGCCTAAATCGTCTCTCTCCTCCCACTAACAAAACATACAAGGTAACAGTTAAAATCCAGAGTGCTAGTTGAGCAATGATAGGTGAGTGGTCTCTCTGGAAACTTTTTCAGCTTCCCCCTAGAGCTCGTAAGCAAAGTGTAAATTGACCATGTGCTTAGGAATTTACCAGCTCAGACAGACTGAAACAATTAGACAGGAGGCCAAGTGAGAGTGAGAGAGGGAGGCAGACCCCAGGCATGTGAGCTGAGCCGACATTCCTTTAAGAGCTTCCCTTGGCCCCTTTCTCCATTGGCTGAAACCCTAGAGGGTTGACTGGCTAAACCACTTCCTCTCAGAAGTGTCTGTCCTCCCCAAGGGAGCTTGGGATGTGTAGTCTTGAAATCAGCTGAACTTTCAGAATCCTTCAGCCAGACTCCCTGGGTGAAGAAGTGCAAACTGGCTTTCAATAGCTTTTCTGTATGATGAAGTGACCAGTGTGCTTTTTGCAAAACACAGAGTTCTTCCAGGCTAAGAGTTGAAGCCTCTGTTTATGGATCAGGATCCCTCCCCCTGTCCCCCATTTCAGTTCTTTATTACCTCCCCTCTCCTTACAAAGAGACTAAGCCCACTGACAGCCTCATCAGTGTTGCTGATGGAGGTAGATCCCCTGACAGGCGTGGAGCAGTTCTCAGCAGCAGAGGAGCCTTGCCCAAGGGTTGCTCCCCAAAGCGGTACCTTTGCAGTAGTTTCTAAGGTGACCTGTTTACATGATGGCTGTTAATAATAGATTTTAGAGGAAGTAAGAGTGTGAAACCAAGCCCACAGACCACTTACAGAAGGCACTGCATATGGTTTTGTTTTGTTTTGTTTCTAATTTCCTCCCTCACTGTTGCCTTGGCCTGGTAGCTCCTTGGCTTAGGGCAGTCAGATTTGTTTTTTTCTTTTTGCCCTGGCATTCTGGAACCTCATGCTCTCGTTTGGTCTCAGCTAGTAACAACCCGTGTGAGGGTCCACATTTGATGCATTACTCATGGACTAAATGAACACTATATACATGGATGGCTCAGGAGCATGTAGATTTCATTGATTTAATAAAATAGCAATCATCCTAGGTGTCATTAGACTTCCCCTTGTGGCTCAGATGGTAAAGTGTCTGCCTACAATGCAGGAGACCCGGGTTCAATCCCTGGGTCGGGAAGATCCTCTGGAGAAGAAAATGGCAATCCACTCCAGTACTCTTGCCTGGAAAATCCCATGGATGGAGGGGCGTGGTAGGCTCCAGTCCATGGGGTCCATGGGGTGCAAAGAATCGGACACGACTAAGTGACTTCACTTGGACTAGATGTCATTACATTTCTAGTGGTCACTGACCATTAAGAATGTTACACAACAGATATTGAAAATATAGCTTCCCTTGCATGGGAGTCAACAACATTTTTGCCCCCCACCCCAACCCCGCAACACACAAAATGACTTCTTATTCGAACGGGCTGTTGAGCAGCATCTCAAACTATAGGGAAGAGAGTTTCCATTGGAACTTCCCACAGGCTTGCCATGCTCCTCTCTGTTTGCCATGTGTTTTTGCCCCCTTTCAATTGCTTTTTTTTTTTTTTTCTGCTTTCCAATGTTGTCTTCATTTCTGCTGTACAATGAAGAAAGTCAGCTATATGTATCCATATATCCCCTCCATAGAGCACCACGCTGAGTTCTCTGTGATGTACAGCAGCTTCCCACCAGCTATCTGTTTTACAGATGGTAGTGAGTATATGTCGAGGTTATTCTCCCAGTTCACCTCCCCCAACCCTGCCATGTCCATACATGCGTTCTCTAAGTCTGCCTCTCTTCCTGTACTAGAAATGGGTTCATCTGTACCATCTTTCTAGATTCCACATATCTGCACTGATAGACTCAAAGCACTTCATGACATCTGTACAGAACAGTTGAGTAGGGGAAAGGTTGGATTAGTAGCCAGGATGGTGAAGTTCCTGTTTGCCCTTCATGTCAAATCAGCCAGCTCCCTTGTAGTAAGTTCGTAGATTGTAAATCTGAGCACTGCAGGGAATAAAAGTGCCAGCCCTCACTCCACACAAATGCTTCTAAGGAAATGGTGTCCTGGTCCTGTTATGAGTGGACCAGGTTTCCAAGTGTGGAATAAATGACTGGGAAATGAATTCTAGGGGCAATATTAGATCAAATTCTAAGACTTTGTAAAGGCAATGGACCTTAGCCAGTGCTTGAATAGCCAGGGCATATTAATAAAACCTCTTAAAAGGACGACCTCCAAAGCCTCACCATCCCATCTTTCTCAGAGAAGTCAGAAGTGGTGCCTTGATTTTCCCTAATCAATACTTAGATTTCAGAATTGGTGAGAAAACTGCTAGCCTAAGATAGAGATTTGCAAGAAAATCCAGCTAGACTATTCTTAAACATCCCTGGCCATTATCATTTCTCTTCCTATGCTTAGGCCCCTTATACCAAATTTTTATTTTCTGCTTTCTTAGAAGTCCACTAGGAAACCCCCATAGAAGTATACATACAAACTTATTCTCTAAAGACTAACATCCTTGTTGAGTATTGACAGTGGGAGAAGTGCAATACCATGAGAATAGGAATAAACAATTGGAATTTCATCTGTAATTTATTTTTCTATCACTCCCAAAATTTTTCTATTTTGTGTTTGTTTTATAAGCTAAACAACAACATCACAGTTTTATATATGCTTTATAAATTAATGTGCATATAATGAGAGTGGTAACTCAGCTGGTTAAGAATCCACCTGTAATGGAGGAGACCCTGGTTTGATTCCTAGGTTGGGAAAATCCCTCTGGAGAAGGGATAGGCTACTCACTTCAGTATTCTTGGCTCAGCTGGTAAAGAATCCACCTGCAATGCAGGAGACCTGTGTTTAAACCCTGGGTTGGGAAGATCCCCTGGAGAAGGGAATGGCTGCCCACTCCAGTATTCTGGCCTGGAGAATTCCATGGACTGCATAGTTGACAGGGCTGCAAAGAGTCGGACACAACTGATTGACTTTCACTTTATATATACTTTACAAATTAATGTATATATAACAAGAATATTTATTTACATTTTTTAATGGTAGGGTACACATTAAAAAGTTTAGACACATCACTTCTTAGCCTTTTGGCTAAGATCAAGTGTCAAAAATTTAGACGCTAAAATTTGGAACATGTCTCCTTTCGTTTTCTTGTTGCAGTTGCTTGGTTGTGTCAGACTCTTTGCGACCCCATGGACTGCAGCACGCTAGGCTTCCCTGTCCTTCTCTATCTTATGGAGTTTGCTCAAATTTATGTCCATTGAGTCCATGATGCCATCCAACCATCTATCCTGTCACCCCCTTCTCTGCCTGCCGTCAATCTTTCTTTCCTTTCGTTTAAGTAGACAAGTTGTCTAGAAGGTACTCAGTGTCACCCTAGGAAGTCTACTGGGTGACCAAGGCTGTGAGTCTAATTTTTTCTCACAACATCAAGGACTTTCCAGGGCTCATTCATTTTCATTACGAAATAGAGGAAATGAAAATGAGCCAACTCACAGTGAAACGATTTGAGGCAAATTTCTTCCCTGGGAAGAAAAAAGATCTTAAAAATCTGCATGAACCATAAACTCCTGGCATAGGACCAGAGGAGGCTGGGCCATCTTATTCTCTGCTGGAGGATCGATTGGGGAGACGGCCACTTGGGTTGGAGATGCTCAGAGGATGCAAGAGTGAAGTCCAAGGTATGAGGTGTACCCTGGATGGATCTGCTTGCTTTGTTCTGGTTCCTTGACACATATCCATGGCCTTGGCTGTCTTCCTTTAAAACCTTTTTAGGCTGGAGGAAGATTTAAATAATATTTTTAAAAATCTCTGCAAGCATCATCAACAATGTAAAGGTTAATTTTAAGTATCAGTTTGACTGTGGCCAAGATTAAACAGTATTTCCGGTATGTAAGTATGGGTGTTTCTGAATGAGATTAGCACTGAATGTGTGGACTCATTGAAGAGGACTCCTCTCCCTGGTGCAGGCCAGAGGGCCCCCTCTAATCACGGAGGGTCTGAATAGAGCAAAAAGCAGAGGGAGGAGGAATTCACCCTCTGGGCTCCCTCCCTGCCTGCCCAAGCAGGATTTTCCTCCTGCCCTTGAACTGAGATCTATACCATCAGCCGGTTTCCCTGATTCCCCTGAATCACACACTACTGGTTTCCCTTGAGGGCTTCCCAGGTAGCGCAGTGGGTAAAGACTCCAGCTTCAATGCAGGTGATACAAGTTCAATTCCTGGGGTTGGAAAGATTCCCTGGAGGAGGGCACGGCAACCCACTCCAGTATTCTTGCCTGGAGAATCCTTTGATGAGAGGAGCCTGGTGGCTATAGTCCACAGGGTCGCAGAGAGTCAGACACGACTGAAGCAACTGAGCAAGCTACACATGGCTTCCCTAGGTGACCAGCTTCAGACCGGGGGAATTCTTCAGCCCTCACAATTGCATAAGTCAAGTCCTCGTAATAAAGATCCATATATATATCCCCACTGGTTCTGTTTCTCTGGAGAGAGCTAATACAAACACTAAAACCCACATAATTCTATACTTTCTGCTGTATGTACATGTGAAAAAGTTTTCACGGTGCCAGAAGAGGTCAATAGGAAACCTTCCCTGGGAAAACCCTTGGACCTGGGGTGGGGGACAGGGGACAGAAGGTTGGTTGTAAATAAGAAAACGTTCTCTTCAGTTCTGAGAGAAGAAGGCACAATTTATTTAGTCAAATTATTTTACAACATAGTCTTCACGGATAGTTGTCAACTTAACACTTAATATAGTTTAAAGGAGTCAATGATTACCTGCAAAATTATATATATTTTAATATCTAAAAAATATATTGTATATATATGGCAGAAAATCCCTCGTATCCACAAGGGAAAGTTTGGTTGCTGTTTTCCAAGTTGTGATGATTGTAGTTCAGTTATTTACAAACATCTCCAAAGCAGTTAACGGTTTAAAGGGGTTGCCTTGACTCGCTTCTGCTCATTTGTTAAATAATTACAGTGATTCTCTTTCGGTTAAGTCAGTGACTTCAAAGTACTGTTCTCTTTTCTGCAACAAGTCACATTATGCTTTTTTAAAAACCAGCTATAAAAACGTACAAGGAGCCCAAATGTACAGATTGACAAAAAGATGTACAAATTACATTAAAAAAAAAAATAACGACTGATTTGATAGGAACACTGTATCTGTGACCGAGGTCAACTCGTTTCTTTACTCTTTTTCACTTTTTAATTATTTACTTTTAATACTGTGAGATATAGGAAAATAACTCTGCATAATTTATACAGTAAGTTGCCTTGTGGTTGGTGGACCCTGGACTGATCGTCTGACAAGCGCACAGCACTTGCGATCTGTTTGTGTTTAGAAATCCCTAGAACTTTTCAAAGTACTGGGACCCACTGTCATTATTTTTTTTTTTCAGTTATTTACTTCTCTGGCTTTTCAGGAATGTCTGTATTTGCATTAACATCTCTTAGTTCATATTTTGACTACTTCTAGACAAAATGGTCAGCCTAGCGCATATTTACTGCCCACTGAGAGGGATTCTGCAATGCCCGTGGCTTCTTAAATACACACTTGTTTCTTTCTGTTATATTCCAGTTGGGTGAAAACTTCACTGGCCTTACAACCAATGTTCCAGTTGCCCTCCACTGAGTTAGGTCTTCCTAAGATAAGATGATAAGCTTCCTGCCTCTAGTTCACTAAGCCTCAAACCAGAGCATAACTGGTTAAGTCCATGATTCTTTATCCTACTGAACCCTTCAAGGTTCAAGATGAGACCCGTGTGTCTGTAAGAAACTGTTTTTGGTCCTAAAAATATAAATCTACATGCAGTTTCTTTCCCAAAACCATGACACAACCATTCCAGTAATCTTAAATATTCAACTCATAGGTTGACAGGAGATTGGGACTCCAAACTGGCATACTGGCCCATGGAATTATCCACCTCTTTGTTCAAGGTAGAGAAAAGCAGGAGTTACCAATGTTAAAAAAAAAAAAAAAAGAAAGAAGAGTTGTTTTTAAAGAACAGGTACAAAAGTTCTATCCAACAAGAAAGAGCATCCAGTTTTGATTTCTCTCCAAGGCCACGTAAGTCCAAAGGGAGGTGTAAGGGAGGGGGCTTCAGCGAGAAGGCCGCCGATGAGGAAGCCTCTAGTAGTAGCTGCCTAAGTGTGAGGGCACGTGGGTGTTGGGGTGACGGGGGACGTTGGGGTTAGGGTAGATGCCCCCCGTGGGGGAGGTCCAGTATTGTGACGCCGCTCCGAAGAAGCTGGAGGACGTGACAGGCATGGAGGACGGGTGGGGAGGGACAAAGTTCACCTTCTGTTGGTGGGTGTGGTAGGAAGGCACGTAGGAGATGTCGGAAGGGTCTTGTACATGGACGACTCAGTGGGGTGCGGCTGCAGGGCCTGGGCGATGCCGTGGAAGTCAAATTTGTAGGCATACCTTTTGCCATGCACTTTGGTCATAATGTTTTTATCGTAGTAGTATCGGAGGGCCCGGCTCAGCTTGTCGTAATTCATGTTGGGTTTGCTCTTGCGCTCCCCCCAGCGCCGGGCCACCTCATCGGGGTCCGTCATTTTGAACTCTCCGTTGGTCCCCTCCCAGGTGATGCAGCTGGCGTTGGCGCTGTCCGACAGCAACTCCAGGAGGAACTGCCACAGCTGGATCTGCCCGCTCCCTGCAGGAGAGAGAAAACAGAGGCTCCGCCTGAGAAATCAGAACCTGATCCCTAAGTGCAAGGGTCCACTCACCTCGGACAGGAACCCCAGGATCTCCTTCTACAGTCAGAATCCACTTCTCACCCAGACTGGCATAATCAGCAAGGTTAGATCTTTAGATAAGCTGCCCCATGCCTGGTGAAATTCACACAGAGCCAGCTGCGTGGCTTGGGGCGAGGCACGCCCCATCCCTCTGGGGGAAGATGCTTGCCTCTCTTGTTCTGTAAAGGCCTGAACCATTGTCTACTCCTTATTCAGTGCTGGCCTCCCTCAGAGTCCCAGGGGAACATGTGGACCGCACTTTAGGCTGAAGCAACCTGAACTGCTCCTTAGCCTTTGTGCTTGGCTCTCTGCTCTAAGTTCCACAGAGAACATGGGCAGAGAAAGAAAAAAAAAGAGGAGAGAGAGTTGGTGGCTTTCCCACCCTCTGAGCAGAAACGGCCTGGAGACAGGAGCAGTGGGACTTCCCTGGTGGGACGGTGCTGGCCACGCAATTCCAAAGGGCCTATTAACTCACACAGGAGGTGCATTTGGTTCAGAACTCGCTTGAGAGTTACCTGAATCACAAACCCTTAAAATACACTGTCGAGTTTATCTGCAACCTCTTTTAGGAAGCCAGGTAATGCTGCAATACCATCTAAAGTGAATACTGAGGCAGCTTTAGAATATGTTTCACTGAGCGCTGGCTAGAACTTGTTCCTTGCCCTTCCCACACCCACCCCCTCCATCTTTCCTTGCTGAAACTTATCTCAACCTCAGTGCACATACACAGGGCTAAAATGTTTGTGGTCCAAAGGCATCCTCAGCTTATGGATATTGTAACCACCTAATGACAAGTCCTGTTCTCTCCTTGTGCACTAGAGAAACAGGGGTCAAACAGTTCAAGGAAAGGCATACACGTCCCTCCCTGGTCAAGTGTCTGAACTGAGGACACCTTAGTGATCTCATAAAACTATGGAACATTGTGGAACACAACCTCTCAGGCCAAAGTAAACTCACCAGGATTGGCTAGGCGACTGCTGGTTGGACCCAGGATCTGATATGGATCTAAGGAGACAAGAAAGGAAATTTGTTTCACTGTTATGAAAAATATAAAAACAACAGCGTTAACAATAAGAATACCCCTAAGGGTTAAGGCTATGTAGTCCAGTAGTCATGTATGGATGTGAGAGTGGACTGTGAAAAAGGCTGAGTGCCAAAGAATTGATGCTTTTGAACTGTAGTGTTGGAGAAGACTCTTGAGAGTCCCTTGGACTGCAAGGAGATCCAACCAGTCCATTCTGAAGGAGGTCAGCCCTGGGATTTTTTTGGAAGGACTGATGCTAAAGCTGAAACTTCAGTACTTTGGCCACCTCATGCGAAGAGTTGACTCATTGGAAAAGACTTTGATGCTGGGAGGGATTGGGGGCAGGAGGAGAAGGGGACGACAGAGGATGAGATGGCTGGATGGCATCACTGACTTGATGGACGTGAGTCTGAGTGAACTTCAGGAGTTGGTGATGGACAGGGAGGCCTGGTGTGCTGCGATTCACGGGGTTGCAAAGAGTCAGACACGACTGAGCGACTGAACTGAACTGAACTGAAGGGTTTCAACTTTTATTTTGATATCATAGGAAAGCCTGATTTCAGAAAACTGCACTGCTTTTACTTGCAAACCTTAAAGATCATGATCAGAGTTATGGTCTATATCCCCTTATTACAGAAACAACATGAAATAGTGCTAGTATCGTTTTTTCATATTTAGTGTCTAAATTTATAAATAATGCTGCCATTAACTACAACAGAATAATAAAATACACTTGGAAAGGAGCTAGCTGATATCCAGTCACATGAATAAGGTGAAGTATGGCTTATTAAAAGAGTTTAAAGTCTAACCGTGTCTTTGTAAAGGTCTTATAACAGTCTTTGTAAAATTTTATTTATTTATTTATTTATTTATTTATTCCTGACCATGCCATGCAGCTTGTGGGATCTTAGTTCCCTGATGAGGGATTGAACCCACGCCGCTGCAGTGGAAGTGCTGAGTCTTAACCACTGGACCACCAGGGAATTCTCAGTTGTGTCTGACTCTGTGACTGCATGGACTGTAAACTGCCAGGCTATTCTGTCCATGGGATTCTCCAGGCAAGAAAGCTGGAGTGGGTTGACATTTCCTTCTCCAGGAGATCTTCCTGACCCAGGGATTGAATCCATGTCTCCTGTGTCTCCTGCATTGGCAGGTGGACTCTATCACTGAACCACCTGGGAATCCCTGACTGGTCTTTAATAGCTCTAACTATTACTAACTATTATGTGTCTCTCTTTTTCTGATGCAGTATAAAAGACACATGCCTGGAAATCAAGTAGCCTGATAATAAATTTAGCTGATAATAACTCAGTTTATTATCAGCTAAATAACTCAGTGGACAATCTCTGGGTATTGCTTTTTTCCTCTGCAAAATGATAGGTTTGGCTCTTGGATTCTCCAGTTCCCTTCCAGTACAACTTAAGCTTGGAAATGTTGACACCAACCAACCACAATTTATATTTTAGCCATAAAATGATTATATATTTATACACATACACACCCACACACACATATATATATTTGAATTTTTTTAAGATAACATCTCTTTATTTATTTTGGCCTCACCATGTGGCATGTGTGATCTCAGTTCCCCGACCAGGAATCAAACCCCTGCCCCCTGCAGTGAAAGCATGGAGTCTTAACTACTGATATCTAGGGCAGTCCTTAAAATGATTATTCTTAATACTGCAGTTTACATAAAACTTATAATTTAGCCATAAAAGAAACCTTTGCAATACGGACATAGGACTATTTTCTTCTTTTCAGCTGAGATCACAGTAGAGAGCTGGATCACAGCTTGGTGATGATGTCATATGTTTGATACAATTTTACAATTTCTATATAATTATAATTTTTTAAAATCAACATGATTTAGGGGTTTTTGCTCACAACCACAAATTAACTTGAAGAGTCCTTAAGACCTCTCAATCTACCTCTTTCTATCTATACAGTATGACAATGAAAATATTTTGGGGAAGGTAATTTGGCCACCTGATGTGAAGAGCTGACTCATTGAAAAAGACCTTGATGCTGGGAAAGACTGAGGACAGGAGGAGAAGGGGGCAACAGAGGATGAGATGGTTAGATAACATCACTGACTCAATAGACATGAGTTTGAACAAACTCCCAGAGACAGTGAAGGACAGGGAAGCCTGGCGAGCTGCAGTCCACGGGGTCACAAAAGTCAGACAGAACAACAGTGTCTAATTTTGTTGTTGCTGTAAGTAAGTAAAGTCACTCAGTCGTGTCCGACTCTTTGTGACCCCATGGACTGCAGCCCACCAGGCTCCTCAGTCCATGAGATTCTCCAAGCAAGAATACTGGAGTGGGTTGCCATTTCCTTCTCCATTGTTGTTGCTGGGGACTCTTTAAATCCTGCATGTCAAATCCTCTCTATCTGACTTGTGTTTCAGTCAGCAAGTTCTCAGCCTTCCTGAAGAAATACAGGTCAACTTTCTACTGCTTATCTTCAGTGGAGATGGAAAACCAAGTCTCCTCACCCAAAGCAACAGCATGCTCAGAGCTTACTCTAAGCTGTGTCCCAAGAGAGACCGAGCTGGGCCTGGGGGGCCGCACATGGCGGTCTTCAGATTCATGAAGAACCTTCACAGAGAACAAGAGGAAGACCTTTCCACGGGGCAAACTGGGAAGCTTGAATGGAGGACACAGCTTGGGGGTCTTTGGCTCAAATGGTGGAATTGAGCCTGGTTAGGTATTGAGCTCCCTGGTGGCTCAGATGGTAAAGCATCTGCCTACAATGTGGGAGATCCAGGTTCAATCCCTGGGTCGGGAAGATCCTCTGGAGAAGGAAATGGCAACCTACTCCAGTACTCTTGCCTGGAAAATCCCATGGATAGAGGAGCCTGGATCTATGGGGTTGCAAAGAGTCGGACATGACTGAGCGACTTCACTTTCTCAGAGCTGTAAGTATTCAAGAGGAGATGAGGCAGTCACAAGACTAAGATGTTACAGGAGGATGTTGTAGACCTAGATGTCTCTAAGTTCCCTTGCCATACGAAGAGTCTCCAATTCCATGGTTTTCAAAGTTGCTCTGCCTTAATTGTTAAGGAGATTCATTACAGGGATGGAAGAAAGTGAAGCAACTTGGGAGTTTGGGATGATAGCTCTCGTATTCCCCGAATCCAGCTGTGTGGCTTCTGGCAAACACTTCACTTCTTGAGATCTCGGTTTCTTTATTTTACAACATGAAACATGTTAATCTTGAGGTTCCTTTCACCTCTGATATGCCATGATTCTCTCTACATTCCAGGGCTAGGTACGCCATGCACAGATTTAGTGCAGTGTCAAATATAGGATTCTATGAAGAACAGTGATGACTAACACAAGATACTGTCTAAATCCTCCCCTGCTGACCACGTGGCACCAATGGCCTCACTGGAAGCAAAGGAGGGTTCGAACATCAGGGACAGGTACCTGGTTGGGGCCGCTGTTCAGTATTCTTACTCATCGTTTGTGCTCCAGCAAGGGGGGGACCTGAGGCAAGAAGAGAAATATGGTAAGTGGAGCCATTCTCCATGAAGGGAAGGGAACGTCTCATCAAGCACATCCCCACCGAGCAGGACAACTGTGCTTTCCCATTCACTCCCTCACTCAGTCACTCTACTCATTTATTCATTTTAAAATGTTATAAATATTTATCCAGAATCTATGTACTAGCACTGGTCTCGATGCAGAGACCCAGCACTGAGCAAGGGGTTCCTGGCAGAGCTTACATTTTAATGAAGGAGACAACGCTAAACAGCAATAAATATGTAGAAGGAGCATGTCTGATGGTATTGGGGCTGTGGATTTCATTTTTAAATAGAAAACCGAGAAAGGTCTTTAATGAGAAGGTGGCATTTGAGCGCCAGCCGCCTGCTCCTGTGTTTCCATATCTTGTGAGCTCTCCTCTTTGTGGCATCTCTTAGTACACCCTTCCTGCTCCTGCCATCACATCAGATCTCCATGTTGAGCTGTGTTGCTTCTTGCACCGTCTTTGGTTTCATCTGACTGGCATCCTCACCACTCCTCTCTCTTCTCACCACTCCTCTCTCTTCTCACTAACCCATCAAATGCTATTTAGCCAGTTTAATCTCCATAAACCACTTCACCCCACCATCCAAAAACCTCAGTGACTCACTGTTGACTAAAGCACTGAGGTCTATGTTCTGAGCATCTTTGAACCCTTTCCTTACCCTTCCAGACTTTTCTTTTCCCCTAAACTCCAGGAACCCAAGTTCTTCCTGACTCTCAGACATATTGACCTTGGTGTCTTTCCCTGACCCTGCCTCTCCTGGGAGGGCATCTTTCCCATCTCTCTGGGTCCAAATCCTGCCTCTCTTTCTAGAACCAGCTCTTATGACTCCAGGTCTCCAAGGTGTTCCTGAGGGCACTCAGAGAGAAAGGGTTGTGTGTGTGTGTGTGTGCGCGTGCGCACGCACGCTTGATTCCTCTTCCCTCCTGGAGAGACTGGTCCATGCCTGGTTCACCATGTGAAACCCACACTGCCCAGGGCTGGAGGCAGAGTAAACAGGTAATACATATTATTAAAAGGGCTTGTGGCTATTGCTTGGGCATTAATTTTCAATCCTAACCTCTTTCTTGAAAGAATTCCCTTCACCATCCATTTCTGTGCTTGATATTTTACCTCCTAGAGACAGCAAGATTGACATGTTCTGGGTGAGGACTTTATGAATCATTCTTTCCCCTGCACTTTCACAGGAGATTCTGGGTCAGATTTCAACACAAATTGATGTCATACCACTAGCATCGCCTCATCTGGTTACCACCCCACCTCAACGTTCCATGAAATGAGGTAGAGATGTTGGTATGATTATATCTTGACAATTAGGGAAGCAGGTGAAGTCATGGAGGGTCATTATTGAAACTTAAATGGCAGAATCCAAATCCAGGGACTTTTCATTCATACAGAAACTTGTCCTAAGAAACTCGACAACTTCAAGCATTCTAAAGCCAAATGCAGTGAAACAAAACTCAAAGATCTGAGTGAAAATTCCATTATCTTTCTGGGACTAGGTATCACCGACAGGTTCTACATTGGCAATTAATTTTGATGTCCATTCAAAAAACAGAAAAAGAAAACGCTCACTCTTCTCTTCCTTTCTCCTGTGACCCTGTTCTCCACTCCACGCTCAGAAAAAGGTTTTCCTCCCAAAGAACAGAGTGATGTTTACTTACTTTTGTTCAGGCCAGAATTCATGTTGCTGCCCCAACCTCCTCTCCTGACTGAGTCATAGGCAGGGTCTAGTGGAAAAAACAAACAGAGATATATCAGCCTCAATAGGTGTGGATGGGAGCAAATGCCAGGAGATGGTGGACAGGAGAGCCTGGCACGCTATAGTCCCTGGGGTGGCAGAGTCAGACACAACTGAGCGACTAAACAACATTGAAAGCATCTCCTGCTCTTCAGAAAGGATGCCTGAAGATTATCTTTTAGTGATCCAGAAAAATTAAATTTAGCAATAACTTCAAGCATCACTAAATTCCAGAAGTGCATTTCCCTGGGGCAAATGGGGATGAACGGAAGGAACATTGACACACTGATTGTGAGTCAAAGGGGTAGAAAGAACCCTGAATTTGAAGTCACAGGGTTGGTTCAGGTTCTATCCTTCCACCATTTGTTGTGAGACCTTGGATGAATCCAGACATCCTTGGGCCTCAGCTTTTCGAAATATGTAATTAAGAGTCTTCCCTGGTGGTCCAGTGGATAAGACTTGTGCTCCCAATGCAGAGGGCCTGGGTTCAGTCCCTGGTCAGGGAACTAGATCCCATATGCTACAGCTAAGAATTCACATGCTGCAACTAAAAAAAAAAACCAACAAAAAGATCAGATATGCTGAATCCAAAAGAAACCCTGCCACAGTGAAGACTGAAGACCTCGTGTACGCCAGCCAAGACACAGCACTACCAAACACTTTTCTTTTAAACATGGAAATAAGATTTTACATGATTTAATCTACCTTAAAGGGCGTGCAAATGTTATTGACTGCATATCTGTGTCCTCCTCAAACTCACATGCAGATGTCTAATCCCCAGTGTGATTGTAATAGGAGGTGGGGTCTTGGGAGGTAATTAAGTCTTAAGGGTGGGGCCCATATGAAGAGGGTTAGTACTCTTACAAGAAGAGGTCACAGAGGTAGCTTGCCTGCGTGCCTCCTGACATATGAGGGCACAACAAGAAGGCAGCCATCTGCATTCCAGACGGGAGGGCCTCCAACACCTGACCATGCTGGCACATGATCTCAGACTTTCAATCTCCAGAACTGTCAGAAGTTAGTGTTGTGTATAAGCCTCCCAGCTTATCATACTTTGCTACAGCAGCCCCAAGGGATGAAAACGGGGAAAGATCAAATGAGATAACACGTGTGAAGCATCTTATAAGGCGTTCTACAAACATAATCTAAGTTTAGAAAGAAAAAAAGTGTCCAAAGCCTGTGTTGCGAAACCCTTTAAGCAGCTCTGTGGAGATGGTCATGTCTAGATTAAAGGCTCATGGACAAACAGTCTCATAGCCGTGCCTCGAGGCCCCAGCAGTGGCTCCAGCCTCTCATTCCAGCGCGTGTTTGGGCACATTCTGGACTCTCCTTGGCCTCAGCTTTTCTGTTGATAGTGGAGAGCTGGGCGATGACGACAGCAAAAGGAAAAGGACCAGAAGTGTGGCTGGAACAAGAAACAAGGGGCTGGAGACACACTTCCCACCTGGACTGCAGAGAGGCTTCCAGACCACCTTGGTGGACATCTGCTGAACCTGAACATTCATGATCCCAACACTTTTCTCGAAAGAATCCACACACCTCCCTAACCCTGTGCAGAAACTGCTTAAACAACTGACTGGAAACGTCTTTTCCTTTCTCACGCTGTGAGTCCCGTGGAGACATGGAGCAGGAACAGCAGAAGAGCTTAAGGATATAGAATTATGACTTTCAAAGTCTTTCCACGGACAACAAAGAAACCATAAAAACCATCCGGACAAATGGAGTGCAAACCTCATCAAACGACTGTCAGACGGGGTGAAACGCAAACCATCCCCTTCCACCCCTTCTGAGCCTCACAAACAAATTAGAATAAGAACTGTGAAGATGGGCTGGCTGGTTCCAGGGCCTGTTCTGATTGTTTCTGGCTAAGAAGAACCAAACTACAGGAACAGATTTTTTGGTGGAAAAATCCACGTGCAGATACACATTCCTCCTAGTTTTGGAAAAGCCAGGGCAGTTTTGAAATTACAATCTTTAGCAATTGGCATGAAAAGCAAAACAGAAAGTGAGGAGATGGAGACGGGAAGAAGGGGAGGGAAGGGGGCAAAAGAGACAGATCTGGCTTATTTGAGTTGTCTGTTTTTATTTTTGACTCTTTTTCACAATTCCTTCTGCAAATAGATTCCTGTGCTTGCTTAAAAACAAAGCAGAACAGAAACAAACAAAGAACCTAACTTTTTTACAAGCTGGGGTATGTGGTTGAAGGTTCTCATGGGTATTTTCTGGACTGTCTGGCAGGGGGCAACAGTGTGTACAAGGCTGGGGGACCTGCAAGGAAAGGCCAGGTTCTTCCAAAATTCTTCTTTGGGGTTGGGGTGCTGGTTAGACCTCCAGGCATTTGTCTGGGACTGATTTCTGCAATGGATTGTGTATTTGGCTATAGAGTGCAAGTGAAAGAATATGAAACAAGTCCGCTATTCTTACCTTTATTATTTTTATTAAATTAATTAGCTAAAATTTTTATTGCAGTATGTTGTGTTAATTTCTGCTGTACAGCAAAATGAACAGTCATGTGTATACATATATCCCCTCTTTTTTATATTTCCTTTCCGATTAGATCACCACAGAGCTCTGAATAGAGTTTCCTGAGTTATAGAATAGGTTCTCATTAGTTATCTATTTTATACATGTGTGTGCAATGGCAACCCATTCCAGTACTCCTGCCTGGAAAATCCCATGGACGTAGGAGCCTGGTGGGCTGCAGTCCAAGGGGTCGCTAAGAGGCACGACTGAATGACTTCACTTTCACTTTTCACTTTCACGCATTGAAGGAAATGACAACCCACTCTAGTATTCTTGCCTGGAGAATCCCAGGGACAGAGGAGCCTAGTGGGCTGCTGTCTATGGGGTCGCACATGACTGAAGGACTTAGCAGCAGCAGCAGCAGCAGCTGTGTGCTCAGTCGTGTCTGACTCTTTGTGACCACATGGACTATAGCCCACCATGGGATTTCCAGGCAAGAATACTGGAGTGGGTTGCCATTTCCTCCTCCAGGGGATCTTCCTTACCTAGGATTGAACCCAAGTCTCCTGCACTCCATGCATTGGCAGGCAGGTTCTTTTACCATTGAGTCACCTGGGAAGCACCATTTTATATGTAGTAATGTATATATGTCAATTTCAATCTCTCAGTTCACCCCACCCCTCTTCCATCCCCTTTGGTATCCATACTTTTTTTGTTCTCTATATCTGTGTCTCTATTTCTGCTTTGTAAATAAATAAGATCATCTATACCAATCTTCTCAGATTCCACATATATGCGTTAATATACAATATTTGTTTTTCTCTTTCTGACTTCACTCTGTATGAAAAAAACATGATTCAAAAAGACACATAAACCCCAGTGTTCACTGCAGAACTGTTCACAGTAGCCAGGACATGGAAACAAAGTAAGTGTCCATCAACAGAGGAAAGGATAAAGACGACGTAGGATGTATACACAATAGAATATTATTCAGCCATAAAAAGGAACACAAGTGGGTCATTTGTAGAGATGTGGATAGACCCCTGTCCTTGCCTTTAAACAGAGGTAACAAATAGAAGACTGTGAGGATGTACAGGTCCTGTGCCAAAGGAGTGCTGGAGATAGGGGGTGAAGGAGGGAGAAGCCAGTCTCAGTGGGGCCAGGTGGCCTCTTTGGAGAGACGAGAGCACGCATCAGAGGCGGGCATGGGCAGACGGGAGCAGTGACATGTGAATGTGTCGAGTGGGAGACAACCACCTGCGGGTTTGCAGTGGGGGGATGAGGTCAGGCTCAAGACCGTGTCCACGGCCGATCAACACGCTTAGTGGCCCTGGGTAACCAGCAGCAGAAACCAGGAGAGGCCCCTGGCAGGTGGCAATACCGTGAACACACGGTGTGGTGGAGGATGCAGCCCGTGGTGGATGGATGCAGTGGGTACTGAGGAAAGGAATAGAAAGTGGAATAGAAAGTGACAAATTCATGCAAAGAGAAATAGCAAATCACCAAGTTCCAGGAATTGGTGTGTGTTATCTGAAGTTTTGACTTGACTTGTGACTTACTCTGCACTGATAAGATCTCTGACTCAGAGTTTTCTAAGCAGTTTTTTTTTTCTCGATCCTTAATTTACTGGAGGAATCCATCCTCTCTGAAAGCTATGTTATATTCATTCAGAAGAAACTTTTTTTTTAAGGCCCACCTTAAGGCTTTGGTTATAGTTACCATCGACTTCTTACCAGCTATTCCTCCTATTCATTTTTTTTAATTGAAGGGTGATGGCTTTATAGAATTTTGTTGTTTTTTGGTCAAACCTCAACATGAATCAGCTGTAAGTATACATATATCCCCTCCTATTCTTTTATTCTAACAGTAGAGGCATGCAAAAGTTACAGGACACCTGGATGAATTCCCTGTAACCAACAGAGGGCAGGTCATGGCTGGATTTTTCTCTAATGGTTGATACTCTATCAGAGGAGTGTCTGGCAGCCCTGTCTTTTCCTGCAATGCCCTTGGGGTCTGGGGGAAGCTGGGTTGAGAGATCTTTTGAGGTCCCTACCAACCCTAAAGTCCTGTAGTAGGTACCAAAAAGAGTGACAGAAACAAAAAGGCCATGAGCAATCTGCCTGAAGTGCCTCCTCCAGCGACGGTAACAGCAATAAACAGCATCAGTCATGCCTACAGCCAAGGGTCCCAGAGCAGAGTGTGAAATCAGAGCAGCAAAGGCCACAAGGCTCCCTTCCCACGTGCTCTTTCATTTCCACCCACTTGCATGGAAAATCCCATCCCTGGAATCTGAGTCCACGAAGGACACCTGGGTCCATTTACTGAGGAGTTTAACAAATGCTGTCTGTGGGCACTGGGTACATTACAGCACCTACTAAATGGAAGATTGAAATGAAAGCCAGTGTTTTTGGATTAAGTCCTACTGCAAGGATAGAGCTAAAGATGGGAAAGGCCAAGATCAAGAGCTAAGATCTGGCATTCTGCCTTAGAGGTTGGAAGTACCAGGGCAGCCCTGCGGATTAAATGAGAGACCCAGGCAAACAGCTGGTATGGTGCCTAGCACAGAGTGAAACTCGGTGAACATTAGCAAGTAACATTATTGCAATTATTGCTATATTTGCATCATTAAACACCTTATGAATTTTCAAACCCAGTAACAGGTTGGCCAGCCCTACCAAATATACATTAACCTCCCTCCCTTTGCTTCCATCCATCTTACTTTGCTCTACTTATTTTTCCATGTATCACCTAATTTAATCACGTAGGCTATGGTTTATCCAGTGGTCATGTATGGATGTGAGAGTTGGACTGTGAAGAAAGCTGAACGCCGAAGAATTGATGCTTTTGAACTGTGGTGTTGGAGAAGACTCTTGAGAGTCCCTTGGACTGCAAGGAGCTCTAACCAGTCCATCCCAGAGGAGATCAGTCCTGGGTGTTCATTGGTAGGACTGATTTTGAAGCTGAAACTCCAATACTTTGGCCACCTGATGTGAAGAGCTGACTCACTGGAAAAGACCCTGATGCTGGGAGAGATTGAGGGCAGGAGGAGAAAGGGACAACAGAGGATGAGATGATTGGATGGCATCACCAACTCAATGGACATGGGTTGGGTGGACTCTGGGAGTTGGTGATGGACAGGGAGGCCTGGCGTGTTGCAGTTCACGGGGTCACAAAGAGTCGGACGCGACTGAGAGACTGGACTGAACTGAATTCATGATGGTTAAATGTCAGGTCCATTAGGGTCAGGACCCCTCTTTGGTTCTCTGATAGAACCAAGCACCCAGCCCAGAGCAAGCATACAATAAATATTCGTTGAATGAATGAATGAATGCCCGGCCGGTATTTTCTCCTTCTTGCTAAATAGACACACCTCCTCTTGTTGTTGACTATTTTCCTAGCTGATGGGCATTCCAAGCCTCTGCCCAGACTTCTCCCCACTAAATGAAGTCACCAGGTGATCCCAGTCTGTGTGTGTGCTAAGTCACTTCAGTCGTGTCTGACTCTTTGTGACCCCATGGACTACAGTCAGGCTCCTCTGTCCATAGGGCTCTTCAGGCAAGAATACTGGAGTGGGTTGCCATGCCCTCCTCCAGGGATGCCATGCCCTTCCTGACCCAGGGATTGAACCTGAGTCCCTTATGTCTCCTGCACTGACAGGCAAGCTCTTTACCACTAGCGCCACCTGGGAAACCCATTCCAGTCTGGGTGATGGGTGATAGATACATGAGTGTACACAGTTAGCCCGGGCTGTCCTCTGAGCAGAATGGCCTACAGTCCTCCTACAACAAAGCGTAGGCAGAAACCTGTCCCCACAGGAAGCCCAGGCCTAGATGCCACTCAGTCAGGTGACCTGCTGTGTATCTTATATGTATTTTAACAATGTCAATGTTCAAATGAAGACTTGTTTTTGTTCCTAAAAGTCATACAAGTGAGAACCCAGCATGATGGTCAGTTCTGGTACCAGACACTCAAACAGAAATGTGTCTACAATCAAAATGGAAAAGCCTGGACCCAGGAGCTACCCAACAACTCAGAGTCCTGCACACTCTGCCTCCCTGGTGCCCAGCTGCCCTTCAGCATGTGGGCCATCCTCCTGTGGGGTGTGCCTGGCTCAGGAGGCGGCTCTGCTACTGCTTTCTGAGAGCTGACTTCTGAAAACACGCACTTAAGCGGGCGACCGAGGGTGCGTGTGTGCGTGCTAAGTCGCTTCAGTCATGTCGACCCTTTGTGACCCCATGGACTGTAGCCCGCCAGGGTCCTCTGTCCATGGGATTCTCCAGGCAGGAATACTGGAGTGGATTGCCATGCCCTCCAGGGGATCTTTCTGACCCAGGGAACGAACCCACATCTCATGTCTCCTGCATTGGCCGGTGGGGTCTTTACCACTGGTGCCACCTGGGAAGCCCCTGACCAAGGGTACCACAGGTGAAAGTGTGACTGTTAGGGGCCCTCAGAGCAGCTGGTCTCAGAACTTTCGGGTAGCAGCAGATGCTTGATCAGTAGAAAATCACTTTTTACTTCAGTGATACCTTCTACCCCCGGCTTGATTATGAATCTTATTGTAATAAGCCTTTCCAGAGGATCTTCCCAGAAGGGCTCTGCCTGGAGCTTATGGTTTCAGGTAGTCCTCACATCCACTCTGGCCAAAGCTGAGAAAGACTGAGCCTCATTCTGGGCACTGCTAAGGCACTGTGGATAATTCAGCTTCATGTATATAATGGTCTGAACAGTATCTTCATTATAACATGTCTGGTGTGGCTGACTTGACCTTCAATGGCCTCTTAGATTCCAGGGGAGCCTCCTGGGGTGGAGAAATATGAGCGTGAAGATTTTTTTTTCTTTTTTCTGAAAACTCCTTGTGGGAAGGGGAAGACATTCTCTGGACGTGACCTTCTCACAGACATCCCAGTGTTAACTCAGCTTCTGTGTGAAGCTGTTAAACGGGTCCTAGAAACCTGGCCAAACATCGCAGGAAAGCTTTCTTTCTGCCCTGATGCCGACGGTTCGCTGTCTGAAGGCCCAGTGTCCCAGGCAACACGCAGCTCCACATTTTGTCATGACCTCACCCGGGGGCCAGAGACGCAGGAGACGCCGGCACAAAAGCCTCTCTCTTCCTCCCTTCCGGCATGAGCCCGTGCTCTCGATTACTTGAGGAAAAAGATGAATATTCCCTGAAACTTCTCTTCGAGTTTCTGGTTGGCAGCACCTCACCCTGTTTATCCTTGGAAAGCCTGGCTTCTGAATGCAGACCTTTCAGCAGGACAGGCAAGGCAGCTCCAGCTCAAGGTAGAGGCTTCTCTCAGTTTGATCCAGACCTCCTTTCTTGGAAGAGCAAGGTCGCCCAAGGAGAAAAGCTCTAAGAAATGGAACCCCCGAGTCCAAAGCCCCAAGCTTCCCAAGAAAAAGCCAAACTCACCAGGAGGAAGACTCATTGCCCAAACTCCCCCATCTATAGGTAACGTTTTTTGGAGGTGGGGAGGGTTCACGAGGCCTGTGGGATCTTAGTTCCCTAACCAGGGATCAAACCAGCACTCCCTGTGTTGGAAGGGGAATTCTTAATCACTAGACCACCAGGGAAGTCCCACATACAGGGAAGACTGTACATGAAGACAACATTCTTGCTGTTGGCAAAGGACTCAATGATATGGTCCTCCATACCCCCCATCCCTCTGAGGCCCTGAGGTATAAAAGGTCCAGCCTAAGAGGAGGAGCAGGTCTGGCTTGGCCACCAGTCCAGCTCTGCTTCTCTCTGGGCCCTTTCTTCTGCCTTGCCCAGCATGCCGAACCTTCCAGACTCAAGACCAGCCCTGTGCTAGCCGCGATCGCCATACAGCCCCTGCCAGCCATCGTACCAGACATCTGACCTGCTGGCCTGGCCTCCAACTTTCAAAGTTGTGCTAAGGCAATGGGCACCCGGGCTGTGCAAGGTCATACAGGGCGTGGGCTCCCTTGGGCAGACACCCTTTCTCTCTAGAAGGTCGGTGGTTATGCTTCAGATCACAGCCCTGGCGAACAATCATCGTCAAAAGGTTACTCTGCCTTTTTGAACCCCATGTTCTGCTTCTCTAAAAATATTAGTAACAGATGCTGCATAGGATTGCTAGAAAGAGTAAATAAGGATTCGCTCAATGGCAATTTAAAAAAATATACACAATATACACATAGCCTATACAACTTGCTTGCACCTCTAAGATGTTGGTCTTGGTAAAGTGAGGTTAGAAAGCTCTCCAGGGAAAACCCTGAAAAAGAAGAGAAGCTGTAAAGGAGGAAGGAGAGTCCCATTCCTGTGCTCTGAGATCAGTGATTCCCAAACAGGAATAAAGTCTCGCTCTCTTTTAGAAGAAGAATGTATGACAGCAAGTCTCCTAAATATGAATGAGTTCCTTTCCAAGAGCGTGTTCGTAAGTCCAATCTGTTTGTAAGTCCAACATAGTTAGCCTAGGTACCCAACTAACACCATCGTTATCCCTCGGTGCATCTTAGCAGTATTGGCTACATCACTGCTGCTCTTACTCTTCTTTCTGGACTTGCTGGGCTTGAAATAAAGATGTTGTATTACCATATTCTATACAGGACTGTAAAGAACATGAAAGCAACAATTACCTGTAGAGGAAGCAGGCACGTGAAATAACTCATTTGACTGGAAATGCAAACGTACGTTCACATCTTTGAAAGCTCACAACTTGAAGGTTCGTATGTAGGGGACTTGCTGTATCCTGGATCCCAGTTTAGAATCGCTGGCCTAGAAGCTGGTGAGGGCCCGTGGCTCTGGCTACCTGCTGGTCTATTACTAGCCTAGGTTTTACCCAGCATGCCTCCCGCCGTCCCCGACTGTCAGCTCCCCCAGCTCCCTGCCCAGCCAGCCCTGGAGCTCTGAGCTGGTCCTCACCTCTTTGCAACCTCATCTACAAGGGCAGCTCAGCCTTCTCCTTGGAGGCATCCTATGTTCTAAAGGGCATCAGGGGATCTTGGCTTCCACAGAGACCTCAGGAGGAGGGAAATATCTAGGCAAGGCTTTCCTTAAACTTGGAATGCATGGAGAATAAAAAAGAACAAACATCCTGGATCAGATTTCTTTTGCTCAAGGATTTGTCCTGGAATCCAAACAGCCTAGGAGCTTTGGAGCCAGCCCCGCTGCGTGAAGTAGAATGAAGCTACTGTTTCAGATATTTCACGTGAAGAAATATCTGAAAGGAACATGAGAGAAATGCTTAAAGAATGGTCGGCTTTCACAGATGATGGCTGGAGAGGCCAGTGGTACCTTCTCTGCACAGCCTCACCCCGGTCCCACGAGACTGGACCTGCTAAGGCCGGCCCTTCCTGGCTCCGCTCCTCCCACGGGGCTCTGTGTCTGAATGACACACACGCCTCAGTGACCTCTTTATTTTGATAAGGCCTCCAAGTGGGATTTGGAGGCCAGCCTTGTGTGGAAAAGCAATTCATACTGACTCGATTAGTTGGGTGTTTGCCAGCATTCCCTTCTACATTAGGCAGTGTAGACGCAACAAAATTAGAGACTTCTTGGGTCAACTCTGCCTCAGGTTTAAGATGATTCCAGGTCAGAACAAGAAAACCTAATCGGCTGCTCACTGAGGTAACAGGCTTGAGATGAATGAGTGGCCATCTGTGTTCAGCCCCCTGGGTCCCGAGAACTCGGATCTGATGGGCTCCCGTCCGCTTCCTTGCAGGGGTCGCCCTCACCCTCCCTGATTATTCGGGACAGAGTCCTGCATGTGATGCATGACTCAACTTTTGCATCTTTTACTCCCAAAGTTCTGCAAAGGCTCACTGGTGAGAGTCTCGTGGTTATCACCCTCGTTTTATTCAGCCTCCTGCTGTGATTCCTGGTGCACTTATGCCTCTCGCTTGGTGAACATCTTTGGGAAGGGAGGGACTGTATCTTATCACCTGGTTTTCCTTTCCCACCCCCAGGTTCCTCTTCTCTTCCAGCATGAGCTACTGGGCCTAGCTGATATCTCACACTCCACAAACATTCATTCATTCAGCCATGTTTTAGTGAATGTGTATTATGGTGCCAGACCCTCTTCAGTGTGCAGAGAATGCATCAGTGGCCAGACACACAACCTTGCTCTGGGAGCTGACATTCAAAACACAGAGTGCTGTGCTGTGCTTAGTCCCTCAGGTGTGTCTGACTCTTTGCAACCCCATGGACTGTAGCCTGCCAGGCTCCTCTGTTCATGGGATTTCCCAGCCAAGATACTGGAGTGGATTGCCGTTTCTTCCTCCAGGGGATCGTCCCAACCCAGGGATTGAACCCAAGTCTCCTGTGTCTTCTGCACTGCAAGCAATTTCTTTACCCAATTCTTTGCGACCCCATGGACTATACAGTCCATGGAATTCTCTGGGCCAGAATACTGGAGTGGGTAGCCTTTCCCTTCTCCAGGGGATCTTCCCAACCCAGGGATTGAACCCAGGTCTCCTGCATTGCAGGCAGATTCTTTACCAGCTGAGCCATAAGTTCAGTTCAGTTCAGTCGCTCAGTCCTGTCCAACTCTTTACAACCCCATGAGCCGCAGCACGCCAGGCCTCCCTGTCCATCACCAACTCTCAGAGTCCACCCAAACCCATGTCCATTGAGTCGATGATGCCATCCAACCAGCTCATCCTCTGTCGTCTCCTTCTCCCTCTGCCCTCAATCTTTCCCAGCATCATTTTCAAATGAGTCAGTTCTTCACATCAGGTGGCCAAAGTATTGAAATTTCAGCTTCAACATCAGTCCTTTCAATGAACACTCAGGACTGATCTCCCTTAGGATGGACTGGTTGCATCCAAGGGACTCGCAGTCCAAGGGACTCTCAAGAGTCTTCTCCAACACCACAGCTCAAAAGCATCAATTCTTCAGCGCTCAGCTGTCTTCCCAGTCCAACCCTTACATCCATACATGACCACTGGAAAAACCATAGCCTTGACTAGATGGATCTTTGTTGGCAAAGTAATGTCTCTGCTTTTGAATATGCTGTCTAGGTTGGTCATAACTTTCCTTTAAAGGAGTAAACGTCTTTTAATTTCATGGCTGCATTCACCATCTGCAGTGATTCTGGAGCCCAGAAAAATAAAGTCTGACACTGTTTCCACTGTTTCCCCATCTATCTGCCATGAAGTGATGGGACCAGATGCCATGATCTTAGTTTTCTGAATGTTGAGCTTTAAGCCAACTTTTTCACTCCCCTCTTTCACTTTCATCAAGAGGCTTTTTAGTTCCTCTTCACTTTCTGCCATAGGGTGGTGTCATCTGCATATCTGAGGTGATTGATATTTCTCCTGGCAATCTTGATTCCAGCTTGTGCTTCTTCCAGCCCAGCGTTTCTCATGATGTACTCTGCATATAAGTTAAATAAGCAGGGTGACAATATACAGCCTTGACGTACTCCTTTTCCTATTTGGAACCAGTCAGTTGTTCCATGTCTAGTTCTAACTGTTGCTTCCTGACCTGCATACAGGTTTCTCAAGAGGCAGGTCAGGAGGTCTGGTATGCCCATCTCTTTCAGAATTTTCCACAGTTTATTGTGATCCACACAGTCAAAGGCTTTGGCATAGTCAATAAAGCAGAAATAGATGTTTTCCAGGGAAGCTCCCAAAACACATAATAAACTGCATCGTAAATTAGAAGTTGGTGAGTGCTATGAGAAAAAGAAAACAGGCAAAGGAGAGGGCCTCGCTGATGACAATTTTGAACAAAGACTTGGCCTGTCTAGTGTTAGGAACATAAAGCTCTCCATAGTGCCATGATTTTCTTATGAAAAGTGACTGGGTCACCCTAATTGATCTCAAAGCCCTTCCAGAAAGTTAATCCCTCAGTGTCAGTTCTTTAAATGGTGAGAATTATTTTATGATAGAAGATGAAAAAAAAATTAGCTAAAAAACTCAATAGTATCTTTTGTATGTTTGGATGAGAGATAGTAAAAGGCGAAATAAGTCTACTTTATTTGAGTCTGGCCATCTAATGTTAAGGGTCATTGGAAACGACCCTGATGCTGGGAAAGATTGAAGGCAAAAGAAGAAGGGGTTGGCAGAGAATGAGAGGGTTATATAGCATCATTAACTCAACGAACATGAATTTGAGCAAACTCAGTTGAGCAAACTCAGGGAGATAGTAAAGGACAAGGAGAGCCCGGTGTGCTGCAGTCCATGGGGTTGCAAAGAGTCAGCCATGACTTAGCAACTGAACAACAACAACAATTAAAGCGTTCACCAATTTTTGCATATTTAGAATCAAGGTATTGTCAAATCTATGGTCCCAGCTCATACTGACATAGGAAAGCCATTTAAACGAAGAAACTTAAAATTCCACACTTCCTATGCCTTGCTTTTGAGCCACCTCTAAAGTGGACTGCAGGAAAAGGCGTTTCTCTGGGGTCACTGTGAATGAGGAATAAACAAGTGAGTTCTCCCCAGTTGAACACTCAATCTTTGTGGCCAGCCCATGAGCCCCAGAATGCCCCCACCTCTGTGTTCTACATTCACATATCAGAAGCACAGGGATTAGGGTTTGCCTGGTGATCCAGTGGCTGAGACTCCGAGCTTCCAATGCACGGGTCATGGGTTCAATCCCTGGTCAGGGAACTAGATCCCACGTGCCACAATTAAGTGTTCCAATGCTGTAACTAACAAAGATTCCACATGCTGCATATAAAAGTGGCAACTAAAGATTCGGCATGCCACAACTAAGACCTGATGCAGCCAAACAAATAAATAAAAAAAAGCACAGGAGTTACAGACAAAGAAGGACGAGCAGGTGGAGTGTGGTCTCACTTACATAATAGAATCTGAGGCTTCTTTTCAGGCTGGAAGGGACTTCAGACATTATCTAAACCAGACATGCAAATTAGCACAGGCCTGGAGGCCCAAAGCCTGAGAGAAAGCATATGCGACCATATAAGAATTTTAATAGAAATTGAAAGTATGACTCACAGCAGAAAAAACTGCCTTTCTCTAAACTCCTCCAGGATATTGGGCAGGACGGACCATTCTTTTTACAGGCAGGCCAAAGACTCTGGAAGCTCAAAGAGTTTTCAAAGTTAGAGTGAGAACAATTTTCATCTCTTTGGAAGAGGGATACCTAAATCTTATCGAGTCTAAGGTCACGTGTGATGTAATTAAGGACTCTTAGGGATTTTCACAGGAAGGAATTCCATGATTCCTCTTTAATTCATTCCCACTAGGGAAACAGTTCATTGCCATGGAAGAAACGCTACATGAGGCTTCAGAACTTCTCGGGTTGCTTTCCATCTCTGCCAGTTACCAGCTGTGTGAGCTCGCGCAGTGACAATCTCTCTGAACCTCTCAATCCACCTATCTGTAACAGGGGAGAAATGATTCTCCTAAAATTTAAGAATTTGGAGACGCAAATGGCTTATTTAATCCTCCCAGAGTTTTTTTGGGAATAAATGAGATCATGCATGTGAAAATGCTTTCTACACTCCAAAGTATCATTTAAGAATATAGCTGCTATTCTTTTCCAGAGTGTTATTCCGTGGAAAAAAGTTAATTTTTCCTGTGTCAACCAAGGCTAATTTCTTGTGGTTCTTTGTTTAGGGAAGCAGAAGGATGGAGTATATATTTAATTAAACTGACAAACCAGATTTTCCCTCCCCAGTGAATCCATCAACTGTCAATGATATTTACTGAATATCTACAGGGCTGGGAAAAGGGATACAGAACGAAACTCAGAATTAGAGATGACAAAGTAATCTGTAGTTACCTTAGCACGGTAGTTAGGTCCACATACAGCTTGTGAATAAGGTAGGGTCCTGAGAAGTGACTGCATGTAGTCTTTGCGAGTAAAGAAAAAATTATCTTGAAGAGGATGGAACGTGAATTAGGCCTTGAAGGATATGTTGGATTTTGATAAAGTAGTAACTCCATTTAATTTACCACTCACTCTTTAGAATATGCCTAACACAAGAATTTGAACTTTGTCAGCGGCATGTTAAGCTTTTTATTGATCCTCACCTGTGACTGCTTACAGATCCCTGAGGCTGGAGGGGAGAAGCTCACGTGGGTCCTGGTTAGTGTTTCTAACTATCGCATCTCTTCCTCAAAGACGTTAACTTCTGCCAAAAGGATGTTTCACGAGAAATAATTATTTATTATCTTAGACATGGACTTCTCTGAAGAGGGTTTGTTGTTACATCTTTAAAAAGAATTTGGGAAAGTGTTTACAATAAAATAACAAATGATGCTATCTTTGCCTTGGCTTTTCACTAGAAGATTTCCCAAGTCCCTTCATCTCTGTCTGGCATAAGAGAAGCTTCTTTTTTTCCTATTTTTTAAAATGTAAATACTAAAGAAATTGTTACAATGTTGTATTGGTTGAGATGCTTCTTTCTTGAGAGAAATTTGGTTTATGAGCATGAGAATAAACAAGCGCCTTTTAAATACTTTTCAGCAACTACTGTCCCTCCAAACAACCGCTGCAATTTTTAAATTAGTGTATTTTGCAAAACAAAGGCATTTGGAATGTTCTAAGTGGAGGCGCCCACCAGTGGGTTGGCGCCCACCAGTGGGTTATCTGGAGCACTTATGGACCTAGCCTTACCAGTGGGTTATCTGGAGCACTTATGGACCTAGCCTTTTCTTTTCAAAGCTCCTCGGGACCCGACTCCTCAACAGAGCCAACGGTGGTCACTTCTAGTTTCTATTACAAACCAAGACCCGGTGGTCATGGAAATGGAGTGACATCAACCAAGGCCAATTTCATTTTGAGTCTTAGCTCTGCTATCTAGAATGGGATGACACGTCTGAGTCAAAGTGAAACCTGGTAGAGATGAGAGGTTTAAAATAGTAACAGTTAAGAGTCTGGAGATGAATTGGAAATGCAAAACCCAAACGGCCCACTCAGTAAGTGTGAAACGCCTGAGAAGTGGGTGGGGCTGGGTGGTGCTACACCCCGCCCACTGGGCACCCCGCCCGCAGGGAGCAGTTTTCTGGCTCAGCCCAGTTGGAAAGGTGCTCTGGAGGTCAGTTCAGTTCAGTTCAGTCGTTCACTCGTGTCTGACTCTTTGTGACTCCATGAATCACAGCATGCCAGGCCTCCCTGTCCATCACCAACTCCTGGAGTCCACCCAAACCCATGTCCATCGAGTCGATGATGCCATCCAACCAGCCCATCCTCTGTTGTCCCCTTCTCCCCCTGCCCTCAATCTTTCCCAGCATCATTTTCAAATGAGTCAGCTCTTCACATCAGGTGGCCAAAGTATTGGAATTTCAGCTTCAACATCAGTCCTTTCAATGAACACTCAGGACTGATCTCCCTTAGGATGGACTGGTTGGATCTCCTTGCAGTCCAAGGGACTCTCAAGAGTCTTCTCTAACACCACAGCTCAAAAGCATCAATTCTTCAGCGCTCAGCTTTCTTCCCAGTCCAACCCTTACATCCATTCATGACCACTGGAAAAACCATAGCCTTGACTAGACAGACCTTTGTTGGCAAAGTAATGTCTCTGCTTTTGAATATGCTGTCTAGGTTGGTCATAACTTTCCTTCCAAGGAGTAAGCCTCTTTTAATTTTATGGCTGCAGTCACCATCTGCAGTGATTTTGGAGCCCAAAAAACTAAAGTCTGACACTGTTTCCACTGTTTCCCCATCTATCTGCCATGAAGTGATGGGACCAGATGCCATGATCTTAGTTTTCTGAATGTTGAGCTTTAAGCCAACTTTTTCACTCCCCTCTTTCACTTTCATCAAGAGGCTTTTTAGTTCCTCTTCACTTTCTGCCATAAGGGTGGTGTCATCTGCATATCTGAGGTGATTGATATTTCTCCCAGCAATCTTGATTCCAGCTTGTGCTTCTTCCAGCCCAGCATTTCTCATGATGTACTCTGCATATAAGTTAAATAAGCAGGGTGACAATATACAGCATTGACGTACTCCTTTTCCTATTTGGAACCAGTCAGTTGTTCCATGTCTAGTTCTAACTGTTGCTTCCTGACCTGCATACAGGTTTCTCGAGAGGCAGGTCAGGAGGTCTGGTATGCCCATCTCTTTCAGAATTTTCCACAGTTTATTGCGATCCACACAGTTAAAGGCTTTGGCATAGTCAATAAAGCAGAAATAGATGTTTTTCTGGAACTCTTGCTTTTCCTATGATCCAGGGGATGTTAGCAATTTGATTTCTGGTTCCTCGGCCTTTTCTAAAACCAGCTTGAACATCTGGAAGTTCACGGTTCATGTACAGCTAAAGTCTGGCTTGGAGAATTTTGAGCATTACTTTACTAGCATGTGAGNACATAGATGTTTTTCTGGTATTCTCTTGCTTTTTCGATGATCCAGCGGATGTTGGCAATTTGATCTCTGGTTCCTCTGCCTTCTCTGAAACCAGCTTGAATATCAGGAAGTTCACGGTTCACGTATTGCTGAAGCCTGGCTTGGAGAATTTTGAGCATTGCTTCACTAGCATGTGAGATGAGTGCAATTGTGCAGTAGTTTGAGCATTCTTTGGCATTGCCTTTCTTGAAATAAGTTATCTATTACAATGACTTATCTTGAACGATATCTCCTCCATGATACGCCCAGCCTTGGCTTGAATACTCCTTGAAAGTACTAACTCTTTCAATAGTGCTCTTATTCCTCTTTGTTTGCTTCTCCTACTCTCCCTTTTCCTTGTCCATATTTTGGATGAGTCTCTGTTGGAAAGCTCAGTTGCTTGAGCCACCACTGTTAATCTTTAAGTTTTAATTTTACAGAGTAGCCCAACTAGGACATATTTTATTCAAGACAAAGAAATAAACCATGGCCTTAAGGAGGCTCTTTGGTGACCTCAGTCAATTATATTGGTCATTTATGAGAATCATTGATGTGTACTGTAACTGGTGATGATTCAGTACCCACAATATGCTAGGTTTCCCTTCTTAGTCAACCAAAACTATCACAGCACAGAATAATGAAGATTTCATTCCTTATCTGAGTTCACTATTTTACATGAAAAATTTTTTAAAAGTCTCAAGCATCTGAAAAACTAATCTCAAATGCCTGAAAATGTTATTTTTTGAGCTCAAACCCAGGAACTAAACCCAGATGATCTTCACCAAGAACAGTTCTCTCATCTTCACGTTTCCAGACCATAATTTGGCTCATAGTTGCCAGAGGTACAACCTCCAACTGACAAAGCAGAGGCACCTGGATACATTTTCTGGCTGGTCTTTAGTTGACTATTCTTGTCATGTACTTGATCTGGCTGATATAAGGGAGAGAGTTACCTTCAGAAATCATGGTGATCTCTACTGATTATGTTAACCTCATCTGTGCAGAGATACTATTGCCTAAATGTCACTTGAGCTCTTTTCCCAGACTTAAAGATGAGCAGCACTTCTATTGAAACTTGTATTGGTAAAATGATTCGAAGGGAGATGGAGAATACTGGTAAGATATAGGCTGAATTCAGGAAACAAACAAAACTAGCTGGCCCATATGGTAAATGCCTCTTATGACCTTGGCCTCATTAACTCCACACTCTGAATTATAACCCAGAAGAGCCAGCGTGCCTTCAAAAAGAATGAAGAAAACCTTAATCCTAAAAATAAAGCAGTTCACCCTTACAATTTGTGGAGATTTTGTCACCATGGATAACCAATACACAATGATGTCAAGCCAAGGCAAACTCAATTAATGATCTATCCCACTAGAATCTCAGAAAGTCAAGTTGGAATGAAATTTGAAGGATTGTCTATTCCAAACCCCTTACTTTACAGGAGAACTGAGTCACACGAAAAGGAAATAGCATGTTTATATATTTAGTTAGTGGTAACACCAGGAAAAGGCCCAAATCTCTTAACTCACAGTTCAGTACATACACTATCCTGCATTTCAATACAATGATGCTTATTCTCAGAGGACAGAGAGTAATTTAGAAACATGTGTTAAGTCTAACAGTGCCTAGAAGAGAAAAAGATATCACAGAAGCCAATTTGGAGCCTATTGTAGGCAGCTGCCTCAGAGATCCTGAGGAAGTTTGTATTTCATTGCCTTCTAATTCATGTAAAATTAGTTACATGGCACTTGAGAGAAAAAGATTCAGACTAACTTCAAGTCCAAGATTGTTTTTACAAGTAAGAGCAAGTAAACCAGGGATAAAAGTAGGAAATATACTTTTATATGTAAAATATAATCAATATTATACCTTTCCCCCACAAAAGGCACAGTCCAACAACATCATTTGTCCTCTCATCATGTTCTCTCAGCTAGGAAAAAATAATGTTATCTATCTCAGATTTCATAAGAAAAATAGATCTGTTATTATATTGAAAATAACCTCTTCCTGGCCTGTTTTCAGAGATTTATGGCCATAAACCATCCAAAATAGCTTACTGACCCTCTTCATTCACTACACATTAAGACAGATTCATACAAAAGAAGAAATACATTTGCTTTCACGGTTACCAGTTAAACCATGTTGCTTCTTCTTGGTGTATCTCCAGATTAGTTGCCCTATACCATAAAATCATCCTATATCTAGCTGAGGGCTCTTAGAAAGGACCCTCCTATGAGGCAAAAAGTGAATGTAAGAAGCCGTGTAATGCGCACATCTTTGAAGGAATGAGTTTACTAATTCTTTTCAGTTTTAGCACCTAGAATAGTGCTTGGCACAGAGTAAGTACTCAAGTACAGTTGTTAAATGAATGAATGTGTTAAATGGATTAAAGAGAAATTGACCTATATCTATGCTGCAGTCCTGCCACAGGTATGTTTGACAGGCAAAAAAATAAATAAATAAATAAATAAAAGGTCAACTTGCAAAAGCTGAGAATTTATAGAGGAAAATAAGTTAAAGGGTAGGAAAAAAGTGGGATGAGATCACTGACAGCCTTTTGGCCATGTCAAATTTTTTATTGTTGTTGTCAGTGAGACAATATTGGAGTCACTTAATCCTGGAAGTAATATTATCAAGTCTCTATTTGGGAAAGATTTGTCTGGTTCTAACACAGATGGTGTAATGAAAAGTAGCCAGGGGGAGGGAGACTTCAGAATTATGAACTCCTAGAGTTGGACCTCCCGACAACTGCTAAAATTATATTTACCACTTCCATGGTCAAAACAGTTACCTTTTCTAGAAAATAATCTCCATGAGCACAAGGACATTTTATATATTTTTTTCATTTGTATATACACACAGTCTAACACAGAGCTTGAAAATGGTAGGCACACAATAAACATCCGTTACATGAATAAATGAATGAAGCTGACCAGTGTTTACATTTTTACAATGACAGTGTGTTCGAAATCATTGTGTCAGAAGAGGTAGGTGTTGAAAAATCAATCTACATTACTTGACAAAAAAACCTGTCTTTCCTGTAATTTACAACTAATGACTTTACTTCTGCCTCTTTGAACCTAAATAAACAGCAGTATGGATCGCCATCGTCTTTGAATCTACAGAATACTTCTAGTTGTGAAATCACTGAAACCTGAAAACAGCTGTTAGTTAGGAGTAAGGTAAGAGATTTTAGAGCTATTTTAAGCTTTATGAAGGCAATACACTTGTTAACAGTTATATGTTACATCCCCAGTATCTTGCACAGAATCTGTAACATAGTAGAAGCTCAGTAAGCATTTCTTAATGTTTATTTATTGACTAAATTAATGGGAGAACCAAGAAGCAAGTAAGTAGGAGAATCACTTCAAGGTTGGGGGTTTTGATAAATGAAAGTACAATTGCAAAAAATAAAAAGTCATGAGGAGGAAGATAGAAGTGTGGGGAGAGAGTTATTACTCCCACTTTCAAAAACTCTTTTGTGATGGTAGCATGATAGCCCTAGTTCACAGTTCAGTTTGGTTCAGTCACTCAGTCATGTCTGACTCTGCGACCTCATGGACTGCAGCACGCCACACTTCCCTGCCCATCACCAACTCCCAGAACATGCTCAAACTCATGTCCATTGAGTCGGTGACACTTTTCAACTATCTCATTCTCTGTCATCCCCTTTTCCTGTGCCTTCAATCTTTCCCAGCATCAGGGTCTTTTCCAGTGAGTCAGTTCTGTGCATCAGATGGCCAAAGTATTGGACCTTTAGCTTCAGCATCAGTTCTTCCATTGGATATTTAGGACATTAGCATTGAATGGTATGATCCTTGGAGTCCAAGGGACTCTCAAGAGTCTTCTCCAACACCACAGTTCAAAAGCATCGATTCTTCAGTGCGCAGCTTTCTTTATGGTACAACTCTCCCATCCATACATGACTGCTGTAAAACACCATAGCTTTGACTGGATGGACCTTTGTTGGCAAAGTAAGGTCTCTGCTTTTTACTATGCTGTCTAGCTTTGTCATAGCTTTTCTTACAAGAGGCAAGTGTATTATAATTTCATGGCTGCAGCCACAATCTGCAGTGATTTTGGAGCCCCAAAATATAAAGTCTGTCAGCGTTTCCATGTTTTTCCCCATTTATTTTTCATGGGAACAGATGCCATGAATTGATTTTTTGAACAGTGAGATTTTAAGCCAGTTTTTTTACTCTCTTCTTTCACTTTTATCAAGAGGCTCTTCAGTTCCTCTTCACTTTCTGCCATAAGGGTGGTGTCATCCAAATATCTGAAGTTATTGATATTTCTCCCAGCAATCTTGATTCCAGCTTGTGCTTTATCAGCCTGGCATTTTGTATGATGTACTCTGTATATAAGTTAAATAAGCAGGATGACAATACAAAGCCTTGATGTACTGCTTTCCCAATTTGGAACCAGTCTGTTGTTCCATGTCCGGTTCTAACTGTTGCTTCTTGACCTGCATATAGGTTTCTCAAGAAGCAGGTAAGGTGGTCTGGTATTCCCATCTCTTTAAGAATGTTCCACAGTTTCTTGTGTTCCACATAGTCAAAGGCTTTGGCATAGTCAATGAAGCAGATGTTTTTGTGGAATTCTCTTGCTCTTTCTATTTTTCAATGGATGTTGTGAATTTGATCTCTGATTTCTCTGTCTTTTCTAAATCCTTCTTGAGAATCTGGAAATTCTCGGCTAATGTACTGTTGGGGTCTAGCTTGGAGAATTTTGAGCATTACTTTGGTAGTGTTTGAGATGAGTCCACTTGTGTGGTAGTTTGAACATTCTTTGGCATTGCCTTTCTTTGTGATTGGATTGAAAACTGACCTTTTCTAGTACTGTGGCTACTGCTGAGTTTTCGAAATTTGCAGGCATTTTGAGTGCAGCACTTTCACAGCATTATCTTTTAAGATTTGAAATAATTCACCAAGATTTCCATCACCTCAACTACTTTTTTTGTAGTGATGCTTCCTAAGGCCCACTTAACTTCACACTCCAGGGTGTATGACTCTAGGTGAATGATCACACCATCGTGATCATCTGGGTCATTAAAATCTTTTTTGTATAGTTCTTCTGTGTATTATTGCCGCCTCTTCTTAATATCTTCTGCTTCTTTTATGTCCATATCATTTCTGTCCTTTATTCTGACCATTGTTCCATGAAATGTCCCCTTGGTATCTCTAGTTCACAGTGGTTGGTTCCAAATGAACCTTAACTTTCTTTTGAAACAATGAGACTTGCTGAGTCTATGTAAATCATGAGACAGCAATTTGGGATTTGTCCACATGAATGATAATCAAACTGAAATTAAACATGTCATTCAAAGGACAAAATTATTAGAATTGGACACAGAGGGCTTCAAACTGAAGGTAGAGAAACAAAGGTAAGAGGAACCAACAACAAAGACCAAGAACAATGATAGAAATAATGGAAAACCTAAGATAGTGTTAAGTCAATGGAACCAAGGAAAAAACTGAATTCAAGTAACTTAACTTTATTTTGAAACAATGAGACTTGCTGAGTCTATGTAAATCATGAGACAGCAATTTGGGATTTGTCCACATGAATGATAATCAAACTGAAATTAAACATGTCATTCAAAGGACAAAATTATTAGAATTGGACACAGAGGGCTTCAAACTGAAGGTAGAGAAACAAAGGTAAGAGGAACCAACAACAAAGACCAAGAACAATGATAGAAATAATGGAAAACCTAAGATAGTGTTAAGTCAATGGAACCAAGGAAAAAACTGAATTCAAGTATTTCAAGAACTGATTCAAAAGCACTAAATAAACACTGAAAGGTTGTCTGGACTAAAAGGTCATTGATCTCCAAAAGTGTTATTGGGAGAGAATATAGCATGATTGTTTTTGCCTTTGTTCAGTCGCTAAGTTGTGTCTGACTCTTTGTGACCCCATGTACTGTAACCTGCCAGGCTCCTCTCTCCATGGGATTTACCAGGCAAGTATACTTGAATGAATTGTCATTTCCCTTTTCAGGGGATTTTCCCAACTCAGGGACTTAACCTGCCTCTCCTGCATTGGTAGGCAAATTACCACTGAGCTACCAGTGAAACCCATAGTATAATGGTAAAACCATCAACTCTGGAGTCAAATAACCTGAGTTTGAATCCAGGCTTTACCACTTATTATTTGTGTGACTTTTGGCAAGTTTCTTGACTTCATCATGAGTATATGTCTTCATTTGTAAAACTAGAAGGGTAATAAAATATAGTCTCCACTTCAAGTAATTATTGTGAAAATTAAACGAGTTAAGGCACATAAAGTACTCAGTAAACTAACTATGACTACCATGCGGGCAGAGAGGAGATGGATGTAGTACTTTGATAATGAAAGAATAACACAGCTAACAAGAAAAGCAGGAAAAGCAAGAAAAGTGAAATTGTTTCAGGATGTGGAGTAATTAAGCACATACATAAGGTAGAGGCTAAGAAGTTGTGTTGCTCTCCGACATAAACCACAGCAGGATCCTCTATGATCCACCTCTTAGAATATTGGTAATAAAAGCAAAAATAAACAAATGGGATCCAATTAAAATTAAAAGCTTCTGCACAACAAAGAAAACTATAAGCAAGGTGAAAAGACAGCCTTCAGAATGAGAGAAAATAATAACAAACAAAGCAACAGACAAAGAATTAATCTCAAAAATATACAAGCAGCTCCTGCAGCTCAATTCCAGAGAAATAAATGACCCAATCAAAAAGTGGGCCAAAGAACTAAACAGACATTTCTCCAAAGAAGACATACAGATGGCTAACAAACACATGAAAAGATTCTCAACATCATTCATTATCAGAGAAATTCAAATCAAAACCAAAGTGAGGTACCATCTCATGCCAGTCAGAACGGCTGCTATCCAAAAGTCTAAAAGCAATAAATGCTGGAGAGGGTGTGGAGAAAAGGGAACCCTCTTACACTGTTGGTGGGAATGCAAACTAGTACAGCAACTATGGAGAACAGTGTGAAGATTCCTTAAAATCTGGAAATAGAACTGCCATACGACCCAGAAATTCCACTGCTGGGCATACACACTGAGGAAACCAGAATTGAGAGAAACATGTGTACCCTGATGCTAATAACGGCACTGTTCATAATAGCCAGGACATGGAAGCAATCTAGATGTCCATCAGCAGACAAATGGATAAGAAAGATGTGGTATATATACACAATGAAATATTACTCAGCCATTAAAAATAATACATTTGAATCAGTTCTAATGTGGTGGATAAAACTGGAGCCGATTATACAAAGTGAAGTAAGCCAGAAAGAAAAACAACAATAGAGTATCCTAATGCATATATGTGGAATTTCAGTTCAGTTCAGTCGCTCAGTGGTATCCAACTCTGTGACCACATGAATCGCAGCATGCCAGGCCTCCCTGTCCATCACCAACTCCTGGAGTTCACCCAGATCCATGCCCATGGAGTCAATGATGCCATCCAGTCATCTCATCCTCTGCATCCCCTTTTCCTCCTGCTCCCAATCCCTCCCAGCATCAGAGTCTTTTCCAGGGAATCAACACTTCACATGAGGTGGCCAAAGTACTGGAGTTTCAGTTTCAGCATCATTCCTTCCAAAGAAATCCCGGGGCCGATCTCCTTCAGAATGGACTGGTTGGATCTCCTTGCAGTCCAAGGGACTCTCAAGAGTCTTCTCCAACACCACAGTTCAAAAGCATCAATTCTTCAGCAATCAGCCTTCTTTACAGTCCAGCTCTCACATCCATACATGACTACTGGAAAAACCATAGCCTTGACTAGACGGACCTTAGTCGGCAAAGTAATATCTCTGCTTTTGAATATGCTATCTAGGTTGGTCATAACTTTTCTTCCAAGAAGTAAGCGTCTTTTAATTTCATGGCTGCAGTCACCATCTGCAGTGATTTTGGAATTGTAGAAAGATGGTAATGATAACCCTGTATGCGAGACAGCAAAAGAGACACAGGTATGTAGAACAGTCTTTTGGACTCTATGGGAGAGGGCGAGGGTGGGATAATATGGGAGAATGACATTGAAACATGTAAATTATCATATGTGAAACTAATCACCAGTCCAGGTTTGATGCATGATACAGGGTGCTCAGGGCTGGTGCACTGGAATGACCCAGAAGGATGGGATGGGGAGAGAGGTGGGAGGGAGTTTCAGGATGGGTAACACATGTACACCCATGGCAGATTCATGTTGATGTATGGCAAAACCAATGCAATATTGTAAAGTTAAAAAAAAAACCTAATTAATTGAAAAAGAAAAAGAAGTCTGTGTTGATGGGAGAGGTGGAATCAAATAGGGAATGAGACTGGAAATGTAATTTAATAGGTTATTCTAGAAGAGGAAGACGTAGAGAGAGAGAAGGAAAAAGCATAATTCTGGGGTTATTTACAAAATGATGCATCTCTTAAAAGACCAACAAAGAAGTTTATATCAAATGGCCTCAGGATTCCTAGATAAAACAGTCAACTATCAAAGGCAAGAGGCTGTTCCGGGTGCCAAGTATCTTAGAATAAGTAAACAACCACAGCAAAGCAGGTATACACTACAGAAGCAAAGGACCTTATTGGTACCCATAACTTACAATGAATAAGTATGTACTCACTTATTTTTGGCTGAAATGGAACTCTGGTTTTGTCTGTCTGGGAAAAAAAAAAGAGCTATCCAAGTGCTGGGATTCATATAAAAGGACACAATTTATAAAGTTTCTCTATACAGTGAATCATTACATGTGCCAAAGAGAATCTCAAGCTAGATTTCTTCCCAAGAAGACTCAATTACAACCATATGGCTCTGGCAGTAAGGAAAACTTGGCACACTGTCTAAGTGAACTGAATGTGTATAATTCATGTTTCTTGAACCTGTGCCAGTATAGGCAATACCTGAAGGAGCACTTGGGAGGAAAAGAAGTCTATTTGTTATTGTTGCCATTTTAATTTACTGATTATTTGTGACTTTTGTTATTCTTTTTCATTTCCTAAATCTGATTTTTCCACCTAGGTCATCTCCTTTCCATCAACCTTAGACAAAAAGACACAACAAATATGAAATTACACTGCCATAATTTTATAGAAATTAATATCATGATATGCTTAGATAGATGTGGTAATACACTGCAAATGTTTCTACTAGGAAATTATTTTCATTAGGCTGCACCAACATTCACTGGTAGGACAGATTACAGTTAGTGCACACACTAATCTCCTTCATTTTATAATGGGCATACTCAGTGACTTATCATTCTTAATTTAATCTGACCTGATGACAATAATCCTTCTAGCCCTTGCCCTGCTCAAAGACATTTAGTGACCCTCTATGCCCAAGGACCTTAGCCTGACAATCAGAGGCCTTCATAACGTGATCCCAAATATTACTAAATATTCCTTTACATGGCTCACTCTTACCCTGTAAACAATCTTTTCTAAACCAAGTATTCACTCTTTCCATACATTCTACAAACTTTTGATCCCGCATTACTTTACTTGGGCTGTTCTTCCTGCCTCAAATCTCACCCCCCCCTTCAGAACTGTTTCTGCATGCTGAAACCCTGCTATTATTCTCTCTCTCCATATTTCTCTTGCAACACATTCTTTTCCCTTTGCATTATATGGTTTTTCATATATGTCTCACATGTGACATTGTACCATGTTTGCCACATCTAAAACTTCATGCCACTGAAGTAGGCTTGGGTGCTTTTTAGAACAAGAGGGAAGCTAGAGACAAGCAAGAGACCTTGGAACTACTCAGACTAACTCCAATCATACTTATCATATGGGTATATACTCCCATGAAAGCAACCTAAGAACTGGGCAGACTAATCTGGAGCAAGGGCATGCATTAAAAGTACTAAATCAGTTAGTTCAGTTCAGTTCAGTCACACAAGCATGTCCAACTCTTTGTGACTCCATGTACTGCAGCACAGCACACTTCCCTGTCCATCAACAACTCCTTGAGTTTGCTCAAACTCATGGCCATCGAGTCAGTGATGCCATTCAACCATCTCGTCCTCTGTCACCCCCTTCTCCCCCTGTCTTCAGTCTTTCCCAGCATCAGGGTCTTTTCCAATGTGCCAGTTCTTCATATCAGGTGGCCAAAGTATTGGAGATTCAGCTTCAACATCAGTCCTTCCAATGAATATTCAGGACTGATTTCCTTTAAGATTGACAGATATGATCTCCTTGCAGTCCAAGGAACTCTCAGTTAGGAGAAGTGGGTAAATCTCCTCAGTAGGTAAAATATACAAGTCATGACTATAGAAACTTATGATTAGGCCCAGGGAAGAGAATCATACCCCCATTAACAGTATGAAAAGACAAATGATAAGATATGAAAGAGGAACTCCCCAGGTCGGTAGGTGTCCAAAATGCTACTGGAGATTAGTGGAGAAATCAATTCAGAAAGAATGAAGATATGGAGCCAAAGCAAAAACAATACCCAGTTGTGAATGTGACTGATGACAGAAGCAAGGTCTGATGCTGTAAAGAGCAATATTGCATAGGAACCTGGAATGTCAGGTCCATGAATCAAGACAAATTGG
>SJXQ01009608.1:264091-288219 GCA_006408695.1 Aepyceros melampus | reverse complement strand
ACTATAAAAACAGAGGTTTCAAATTCAAAGTTGAAATCTACTAGGCAAAAAAAATCTAGGGCCATCTTTGCTTATTTCAGTTAATTTTTAGTGTATGTACAAGCCAAGTTTTGAGGTAAAGAGCAAGGAATCACTTGAAATTAAAGTTCTAATGATTTTTTTATTCTTATAAAATATTTTGTAATAATATAATCTGATCCCCTCATCTACTCTAGTGCATGTATGCTAAGTCGCTTCAGTCATGTCCAACTCTTTGCGACCCTATGGACTGTAGCCTGCCAGGCTCCTCTGTCCCTGGGATTCTCCAGGTATGAACACTGGAGTGGGTTGCCAAGGGCATCTTCCCAACCTGAGGATCAAGCCAGGATCTCTTACACCTCCTATATTAGCAGGCAAGTTCTTTACCATTAGTGCCACCTGGAAAGGCACCCCCCCCTCCACCGGCAAATATGGAACACTTCACGAATTTGCATGATATCCTTGTGTAGGGGCCATGCTAATCTTCTCTGTATCATTCCAATTTTAGTATATGTGCTGCTGAAGAGAAGCAATTTATCAGTAATACCATCTTTCTCCCTAAATATCAGTGAAAGATAGAAAACATGGTCATCTAAAACAGTGACAATCTTACAATGACTTAATTTGGTACATAAAGGCATTATTCATAATAGCCAAAAATGGGAAAAAAGTCAAGTGTCCATCAACTGATGAATTAATAAACAAATGGGGAATATACATGCAAAGGACTATTAACTCAGCCATAAAAAGGAACAAAATACTAATACACACTACAACATAGATGAACTTGAAAAGATTATAATAAAAAAATGAAACCAGAGAATATCATATAAGATTCCATTTATATAAAAGGTCTAAAAATAGGCAAATCTTTGGAGCCAAGAATTAAATTAGTGGTTTCATTTAATTAAACTCTCAGGGCTTGAAAATTTAGGGGAAAATATTAAGTGATAACTAATAGGTGTGGGGTTTTGTTCAGGGGGCTCATGAAAGTGTTCTAAAATCAGACTGCAGTGATTGACTATCTTGTGAATATATTAAATAGATGTAATTGTACACTTTAAATGGGTGAATTTTACAGTATATAGAGTATATCTCAGTCAAGATATTTTAAAGTTTTAATTATCTCTAACCCTTGTTATTTCAAAAAGACTATCACAAATAACCTTATTTCAGCTTGTACTACATTTTAATGGAGTGCCACTTTCATAGCAAGATATTCATTGATTTCCTCCCTACATACTCACCTGATCTCCTTTCTGAAACTCTACATCGATTGGTCTTTTTTGTTCACTGATCTGCCCAGGTGGCCCAGGGGGGCCCTGAAGACCTTGCTCACCCTGTTTGCAAGATAAAATAAGTAAGTAATATTTCATAGTTTAAACAAATAATAATAGAACATGCAAGCTAATTTAGTTGCAAGAAACAAAAAGACAAGTTCAAATGACTGTGAAAGAAAAAAACTGAGGGTTAAAGAATCAACTTTTTTCTCTACTCACCTTCTCACCCTTGGGTCCCTGGAAATTTAAGCCCATATTCCCCTGAAGAGAGAGATTTGAATTTAAAACCTCAGTGACTATGGCAGAAACCAACACAACATCGTAAAGCAATTTTCCTCCAATTAAAAAAATAAACAAATTAAACAAAAAACCTCATTGACAATAACAACAACAACAAAAAATCCACACCAAATAAAAGATGCTAAAAGAAGAAAGAAAATTACCTTTGTCCTGGAAGTCCTGGTGGGCCAGGAGGGCCCTAAGAGTGAAAGACACAGAAAAAGGAAAAAAGAGTTATATTAATGAGTATATTAAAAATAAGTTGGTTTCATAGAAGTAAAGACTGAAAAAAGTCCTTTAAAATAATATTTCCTGAGGTTTTTTTCTCATTGTTTTCTCGTCAGAGACACATATTTAAATGAAACTAGACACATATCTAAAAGAAACTAGATAATAGTGGTGACTTCTCTTGACAGGCTACAAATGGGTGAGGGAAGAAATACAAGGATGGGTAGAGGCCACGGGGTAGCACTCATGCCAAACAAAAAGTAACCTCAACAAAGATCAAACTTATCATATCAGAATTATGGGTTAAACTTAGGTACCATTAGACAATTAACTGTCCAGTTCTAAAAGGCATGTGTTTACTTTTTTAGTGCAATTTGATTTTATATGATCTTTGTATATTTGAGAATGTTTTAAGGTTTGAAAAGTTAAATTGGCATTTGTCTGTCCAGGGATATCACCTCCTGATGTCAACTGATCTATTTACATATTATACCTTGGTAACATTTCTAAGACTTTGCTTCATCCTTTGAATCAAGGTTAATTGCAGGGACATTAAGAACAGAGTGAATGTGTTATGTGGTCACAAGAATTAAGGAAATTCAAGGTGTAACAACACACCTAGGGCAGGCCAAAGTTGTAAGAGTTTGGAAAAAGTGCCATGCTCCAGAGTCTCATGTTTTGCAAGATATTTACAACTAAAACAAACTAAACAAAGAGGTTTTCTAATCCTCTCCTAAAGATTCCTTAAAAAGCAGAAATTGCAATCTTTTTCTGGTAGATATTCTAGTATTTATCAAACATTATTTTGTTATTCCATTCATTCATGAATAGAGGACCAATGGTCACAAGTAAAAATGTATAATCTATAAAGGTATAGTGAAAACTGTCATTTAAATATACGGTAGGTGAGAGATAGAGTGGCACATGAGAAATTACTTTGAAGTACAATTTTCTTGTCCTTTAACAGGGCAACAGTAAAGTTCTAAATTTAAAATATGACTTAAATGAAATTTAAGTATTTCAGGGGTAAAAGTACTTATAATTTATTAGAGTAGAAATATAAGTGATGATGCAGGTAATAAAGTAAGAGAACTGGTTGCACATTCAGGGTCTTTCTAAGTTTCTGCTTCTTTCCTGGGAAATAAAGATCCTTATCCCATTTCAGAGTGATTCACTACCCTCACCAATCCTACTGTTCTGTCACAGGTCCTTAAGAAATGAGAGCCAAATTTTTGTGTGTGTGAATATCTATTTTTATTCCTTTTAAACATAAAACTGCATCTTGAAGAAACATGGTTCATCAAGTGACTTAAGAATTGCCTTACAAGTCTTCATAAGATGGCCCCAGAAGTGACTTCAAATCTGACATATCAAGAGTTAACCACCAACATACTTTATTTTAAATCTTTCCTTTTGTGTACCTCATTCTTTCCATCCATAAAATGGAGCTATTATTTAGTATATATATTATTCGCCATAACACTATAGAAACTCCTATATAAGAAAATTTAAGAAAACTATAGATCAAATTCATTATACTTTCAAGTAATACAAATAATATTAATATTTGTAAAATGAAAGAAAAGGAGGAGAAATGAAATGACAGAAGCAAGCTCACCATCAAACCTGGTGGTCCCGGGGGACCAATTGGCCCTGGTATACCAGGGGGACCAGCTGGGCCCTGTTATAAAGAAAATAAAGAAAAGGATAAGAAAAAACGTGCATAAAGAACTCAATGGGTGAAATTAAAGTTTAGTTGCCAGAATTCTGTTCTACAATTCTATAATTCTGAAGTATTATAAAGCATAATTTTAAAATGTAGAAGAATAAAAGGAATAATGTTGATGTATGGCAAAACCAATACAGTATTGTAAAGTAAAATAAATTTTAAAAAAAAGAATAAAAGGATTGAATGACTATAAAGAAATTCAACTAAACAGAATGAATGCAGTTTTTATACAACTTATGTTTTACAGTGGTATACATAAATATGGGACAAATGTAGAGTAAGGAGGTTTTAAAACGAATCGCCAGTCCAGGTTCGATGCATGATACTGGATGCTTGGGGCTGGTCCACTGGGACGACTCAAAGGGATGGTACGGGGAGGGAGGAGGGAGGCAGGTTCAGGATGGGGAACACGTGTATACCTGTGGCGGATTCATGTTGATGTCTGTACAATACAATATTGTAAAGTAATTAACCTCCAATTAAAATAAATTTATATTAAAAAAATAAAATAAAATATGAAGCACTAAAGATGGGCAATTAGTGGAGCTTTTATGCTAGAAATGGGAAGGGAAAGCCTACTAGTTTCAAGGTGGCTTCTCTAATTATAAAATAAAAATACATAAAATTAAACACAAAGAAGGATGTGAGAAAAACTGGGACAAAAGATAAAGGAATGATGTAATGGTTGTAGAGCAAAATTAGGCATCTTAATAAGTTGAAAATTTGACTGCCTTGAAATCTAGCAATTTTATATCTAGATATAAATTATGGACTATTTTATAATTTAAAAAATCTCAAAACAACCCAAATATCCAACAACAGGAGATCAGAGAAACAAATTCTAGTATATCAAACAATGGACTGTAACATGGAAGTGAAACTGAATGAACTATGGTCATATACAATAATATGGGTGAATCTTAACATATCAAATAGAAATAGTTGCAGAACACTACACATACATTTCATATTACTTTAAAAACTAATTACTCTTGTTTAATGATATATGCGCATGTATGTGACTGCCAAGAAAGGCTGATTGAAAATTACAATGTTCTAGTTCTTAAACACTGCATTGGGTTCATCAGTGCTCATTTGGTCATTATGCTTTATAACCTACCTATACTTTGCATGTATTCTGCTATATTTTCAAATATAATACAGTAAAATTTAGAAAAGATTGGTAACACTTAAGAACATATGGATGGGTGATATCAGGTACATATTAAGGTGATTAACGAAAAAAGTCCCTGACATTGTATCTTAGTGATCAAATATAGAAAGAACTGATTTTTATTTTTGGCAAAGGGAGCAATCCTCATGAAATATAAACCTTAAAAAAATTAATTCCCTAATCTATAAATCCCCAAAAGTTGTTGTCATCTCTGTGTATGTTATGTGTAGGCTGACATGACAATTTTTTAGAAAAAATTAGATTACACTTGATGTTCACTATACATATATTTTATTCTTTCAGCCTTCAAAATATGTTCATACATTATGCATAACTGATAATGTTATAAATGAATTCTTCAAATACCTTGAATGGGAAACCTGCAATTTTTAATCAGACCATTTACTCCTACTACCCTATTGATCTCCACAGCACAGAAATAAGACTATAGAAGGCTGTTTCTGCTGCAAAACTGAAACAAAAATTTCCATGGAAACTGGATTTGAAAGGTAAAAGAACAAGCCACACTTCTTAAAAAGCTCCCTGGTCAAGACTGCTTTTATTTTCACATACAACATGCCTGCCATATCTATCAAACCTCAGATGATAATTTCTATAATGAAAATAGAGAATACTAAAGGCTGAGGATTAAAAAAAAAAAGTGATGCTGTGATCTGATTTAATCAATAGGGCCAAGTAGAAAGTCAGCAGATGCTTACTTGAATTCCAGGAGGACCTGGATATCCTGGATTACCCTTTGGTCCTGGCAGTGATGACATGATTATACTACCCGGTTCCCCCTGAAAGAAACCATAAGTGGCGATTTTAAGTAATAGTTACGATACGGGAAAGCTGGCCAGAATACAAAAAAATGAACTAAGTGTTCAACTTGTCACATAAGTGTCCTCAAAGATTTAGGCGACCTCAGTAGTTAAATGAATACATTTACTCTTTAAAGGAAAATGAGGAAGTGGGTAGAGTACATGGAAGTACAGTCAATTTGTTAAGAACCTGTCATACCTTTGGTTACTCATTCACAAAAAACATTAAATATTAATATTTGCCAAGAATTGTGTTAGGCTTTGGATGCTTTGCAGCAAAGAAGATAAAACAAGACACCTGTTCCATTCTGCTAATAATATACTGGATAAATTCATATCATAACATGTAAATAAATAGGATGATAAAATTTCCTGTTTAGGACTATAAAGGAAAACTACATGGTACATGATAAAGAAATGGTAGAAAACAATCACAGAAATGATAATTATGTGATGTCCTAGAGGGGCTAACTATCGTTATAATGGAGATCATATTACAATATATAAACTTATCAAATTAACATGTATGCCTTAAATTTACACAATGTTATATGTCAAATACATTTCAATTTTTAAAAAAGAAAATAGTGGAGAAAATTTGGGCAGTAAAGAAGGGCAATCTATGAAGGCAACATTCAGGCTGAAATCTAAAGGATCGTGAGTCAGCCAGGTGAAGATGGGGGAAGAGCACTAGGCAATGTAAGCAGCATGAACAAAGGACCCAGAAAGGGAAGAATCTGGCACACTCAAATAACTTAATGCAGACTGGTGTGACCAGGGAGCCGAATGAAAAGCAGCTTAGGGATGAGGCTGGAAATGGGGGCGAGGACCAGAATATGCAGATCTTACAGGCCACAGAAAAAAATGTGGACTTTATCTTGGATGCAGTGGGAAACCCTTGAAGGTTTATATTTTTAAAAGATCATTCTTGGCTGCTTTGTATAGAATAAATCATGCTGGGAGGTGCGAGGGACAAAAAAGAAACTAGTTAAGAGGCTACTATACTAATCCAGGTGAGGCATTATGGTTAGTGTGCTGGCAGTGGAAATGAAGAAAAAGTAGATGAATTTTAATATATATACTTACAGGCAAAATTAACAGTATTTAGAGATAGTATGCAATGAGGAGATGTGTGAAGGAGTAGAAAATGCAAATACGAACTCTCAGGTTTTGGTACATGTAAAAGGGTACATGGTATATAGTGATACAAATTTTAGAGATGAGGAAAACAGAAGGAGGAAAAGGTTTATTTAGAGGTCTAGGTTAACTCTGAGGACATTAATTTGAATGTCTGGGAGAAAAGTCAGGGGGATGTCAGGGAAGCAGTTAATGCATGCATATAACTCAGAAGAAAATTCTGTTTTAGAGATAGAAATGTAGGTGTTCCATAACTAGACAGCAATCAATACCATGAGCATTAATTATATTGCTAGGCACAGAAGGGAAGAAGGGATAAGGACTGTGTCTTGATGCCTGCTAGACAGAATAACATGAGCTTGCATAGAAGATTGCAGAATGACTGGAGATGCAGAAGAAAGATTAGGAAAAGGCGAAGAATATTCCCAGAATATTCCCTTGAAGAAGCCAGAGGGAAAGAATATTTCCAGAGCGAGCAGGTGGTCAACTGAATCAAAATGTAACAAGGAAGGTTATCAAAAAGAACTGTGAGGCTGATATAGCATACCAGCCCATAAAAGGTACTTAAAGCCACAGGAACAAAGGAGAATACTTAAGGAGAGCTCATAAATGTGCACCTGTGCAACTTCTAGAAGCATCCATTTTAAGACAGAAGTCAGAGACATTATCTGACTGAAGATGCAGGCTTTCCAAATACTGTAAAATGCTTACCTTTCCAACATGAGATACTTACCTTCATACCTGGGATCCCAGGAGGTCCCTATTATTAAAAAGAAAAGGAATTATATGAATGAGAGGGGAAGGAGCAAGCAAAATTGAATAGATTGCTATAAGATCATTCTGAGGAAAGGGTACCTTAAGATACTTAGAGATGACATTTATATTAAATATGCACTACAGAATCTTTGCTTTTACCCAGCAGAAAGCTCTATGCACTACTAACTTCTTTTTTTTAAAATCCTTTTATTACTTTGAAAAGTACTATTTTGTTCCATACAAATGCACTGAGCTCACTTTGTACACTTCTGCTTATGTTAATTCCTATGTTCATTATAATTCTGAATTTTATAACTTACTGGAGGACCCTGTAAACCAGGAAAACCGGGACTGCCTGGAAATCCACGTTCTCCCTAGAAGGAGTTAAAAATAAAAAGCATGGAGGAACAAAAAAACAAAGCATCATTATACCAACAAACAATGACTTACTGAAAAATTTCTGCAAGTCATTTTGAAACATGCCAGGATGTCAAAAATTCATTAGCCTTCACTTTTCAATTACCTTATACCAACTATCCATATCAATTCAGCCTTCTAAGATACTTTTATCTCCACTCACGAATCCCAATCAGAAATAAAGGAAAAAAAAATCTTCTACTTTAGTCATTTTCTTCTGACAAATCCATTTTGAGAGACTCATACCACAGAATCCTGGCTATCATCACATTTAATAGTTAATGATCTGCCCCAATTTCCTGTCCATGTATTATATAGATTCATATTTTAACTGCCCCATTGCTTTTTCCTTTTATTGTAAACTATTTCAAATTATTTTTGTAAAGAGGAAAAGATGGTTAGAAAGAATGTCATTAATATCACCAAGAGTATAATCATAGCAATAGTTTTAGCAGTTGCAGGTCATTATGTTCTCTAGGCATCCAGTCTTTCTCACTCCCTATTGTAAAGTACTAATATGGACATTTGGTTTAGAAAACAAAAGTTAAAATGGCTGTAGAAGAATCCCAATGCAACCTCCTTTCAAATACCCATGTGCTGTAGTACTTCTAGAAACATCCTTGTCAGAGGCTTAAAAGAGTAAATGATACAGCTATGTACCTTTGACTTATTGTCCAATATCCCTTTCTCCCAATAAGCCCAGACAGAAAGGAAGTGGCCTGTACATCGAGTTTAGAAAACAGAGAGCAAAAGAATCTATATATTTTGACTCCATCTCTAGGGTTCATTAGTTACATAGTTAGAAATATAAGAATCCATTTAATCTGCAGATACACATAATGCTTTTTTCAGGCCAGAATTCTGGAGAGGGTAGCCTTTCCCTTCTCTAGGGGATCTTCCCAACCCAAGGATTAAACCCAGGTCTCCTGCATTGCAGGCGGACTCTTTACCAGCTGATCCACAAGGGAAGCCCAGTTATATAGTTAGAAATATAAGATTCTATTTAATGTGCAGGTGCACATAATGTTTTTAAAAAATTTTGTTGCTTACATAATTGGAGGGACTCAAATGCAAACTAATCATGCGATCTGCTAAGGTGTTGCTTTGATTAAAGGGATTCTTTTTTTTTTTTTTAACAAAAAAAGAATCCCTTTAATCACATAGCATACTATACTCATTGTAGATATATCTGGTCTTAATTAAAACTTTGACTAGTAGTCTGTTTGTTGCTCAAGACATGCTAGCAAAAAACAATCAAATCACCAGAATAGGCACATGAATGTAGTCTGCTTTAACATGCAATATGCCATACAAGCTAACTCCATGTTGGTCCTATCACTGTAAGGTTGCCCTAGGCAAAAATGAAAAACACAAGTAAGCCTCACAAATCCAAAATCAGAATATTATTATTATTATTATTATTAGTGGCAAGGATGACACTGACTTGGAGAAATATTGGAGGTAACAATTACTTTACTGCCTACCAGTATACACTACAATGATTACCATAAAATGTGATGGCTGGCATAATACAAAAGTTTGTTTAAGTTATTTTAAATATTATGCCCTAATACAAAATATGACAAAAGTCATTAATTAGAAAGATCTATGGTATTTCAGAATAGTTTCACAGAGTATTATATGCAATATTGAAATATCAAAAGGATACACAGAAAACAATATTTCGTTAGCCTATATAAGGAGAAAAGTGAGGGAATAAGAAATGGTAACAAATACTTGTTAAGCTTTTAAAAAGAGAAAATTTTCCTCTTTTTTTCTTGCTCTCACTTTATACTTAATCCAAATAGTTGGATTTAGTCTTGACTAAAGAAAAGAGGGCCAGGAAACAATGTTTGTAGCATATGACACTTTATTTTCTCACTTGTTAAATTCATTATTTTCTATGATGGAGAAGTTTCAGGGTTCATACTAATAGTTCATAGTAAAATCTGATGTGGTGTATTACATATAGATTCTTGGGATTTTTCTCCAGGAAGTTAATAGGTAAGATAAAAAAGGGTTTACGAATATGAAGGATTTGAAAATTTTAAGTGTACCTAGTTTAAAAAAAATCAGCTAATCATGACATCCATAAGTATTACTCTTAACCGATAATATAGATGCGTGTGTGTGTGTGTGTATACACATACATATATATGTGTGTTTATATGTACAAACATATACTGTGGTATTGGAGAAGACTCCTGAGAGTCCCTTGGACTGCAAGGAGACCCAACCAGTCCATTCTGAAGGAGATCAACACTGGGTGCTCTTTGGAAGGAACAATGCTAAAGCTGAAACTCCAGTACTTTGACCACCTCATGCGAAGAGTTGACTCATTGGAAAAGACTCTGATGCTGGGAGGGATTGGGGGCAGGAAGAGAAGAGGACGACAGAGGATGAGATGGCTGGATGGCATCACTGACTCGATGGACATGAGTTTGAGTGAACTCCAGGAGTTGGTGATGGACAGGGAGGCCTGGCGTGTTGCAATTCATGGGGTCGCAAAGAGTTGGACATGACTGAGAGACAACTGAACTGATGTATGCTAATTCCTTTTTAATTCTCATCTAACTCTCATTTCATTCACTGAAACATGTATACTATCATATATGAGATAGATCGCCAGTCCAGGTTTGATTCATGAGACAGGGTGTTCAGGGCTGGTACACTGGGATGGCCCTGAGGGATGGGATGGGGAGGGAGATGGGAGGAGAGTTCAGGATGGGGAACACATGTACACCCATGGCTGATTCATGTCAATGTATGGCAAAAACTATCATTCTCCTTAACACTAAAACACAAAAGGGATTTGGTAGGTAATCTTCAACTCAGTGCAATATCCCAGCTAATTATACAGGCTTAAAGAATTACTGATGTTTCAGTATATTGAAAATGCTAACTCAGAACATACCCTATGTCTGTCCTAGACATGAAACTACTATATCTCTTCTTTGACATTCTCGATATTGATTCCTTGAAATGTTTAAGTCCATTATTATCAAGCATACTGCCTAAGATTAAGTCAAATAAATCTCACCTTGGTTCCATTGCATCCAGGGATACCTTGAGGTCCTGGGGCCCCATCATGGCCTGGCATTCCCTTGAAAGGGGACATAACACATGTATAATATTTCTTAGATTACTGTTTTAAGAGATTTTAAAAATAAGAAGCCAAATTCTACTTACAGGAAGACCTGGTGTCCCTGGAAATCCAGGAAGTCCAGGAGGACCCTATAAAAAGAAAGAAATAACCAAATAACAACCAATGACAATAAAATAATATCCAACCTAAGGGATTTAAGAAAACTACATTTAGACAGTAATGGACAAAATGTGTCTCATCGATTATTACCACTCATTCTTTTTTAAAACACTATAGAAAAAACTATACATGTTTAAAATCTCTTTTATAGAAACCTATAAAAGATACTCATATTTGAGTGAGTTGTTTTAATTGTCCTTAGTTCAGTTCAGTTGCTCAGTCATATTCGACTCTTTGTGACCCCATGGACTGTAGCCCACCAGGCTCCTCTGTTCATGGAATTGTCCAGGCAAGAATACTGGAGTGGGCTGCCATTTCCTTCTCCAGAGAACAAATAAGGACATAAATAAATAAACTATGGTATATCTGTATAATAAAAAACCATGCAGCTTTAAAAAAGAATGAGGAAGATCTCTGTACACTGAAATACATACTGATCTCCAGGATAGAATGTTAAGTAAAAGAAACAAAGTTTAAGTAGTGTATATAATATACTACCTTTTATAACAAAGATAGTGATACTAAACAATGAAAAGATAAACAGAAAATGAAAAATGATTACCTCTGGGGGAAAGAGGAAAGAGAATGGGGAGATGGTAAAGAAGGATAGGAAGCATCTCTGACTATACCTAGTCTTATAGAACAATGCACTTGTTTTAAATAATGAAAAATTTTTAAAAAGGTAATCATCAAGAATTGAAAGCAAGCTGGAACTGGTGAACCTAATTGTACATCAAACTGTGGACAGTGACCATACATAGAAGAAAACTACTTTTGACTGAAATGAGTCAATTCAGCAAAGAAATAATTAGTGGCAGTTAAGATTTCTACTACTGCCTTTAAAATTGAAATGTCTATTTTTTTATCTATATATTGTTATTTTGAAGTCATTATAGTTATACTGTAGGACAAAGGAATTAATTATATTAATATAATTGGGAAATGAAGATTTTCATGTTAGAGAGAGAAAGGTGGCAGGGGAAAAGAACAAGTATAAAAAATTTATATTAAAGTTCAGTTGGAAATAATAATATGAACTCATAATATTTTTTCTCTTTTAAAAAATACATATTTCTTAGTTCTGTCCACTTAAAATACATCAAAATAGTGACAAAACTAGTAGCAATGAACACTCCTTATATTCAGACTGTGGAATCTAAATCACTGAAAGAATCTGTAATCAGAGACATGGTCAATTCCAGATCTAGAGAGGACATGCATAAGTTGAGCCTGAAGGGTCTTATGTCAAAAAAGCAAAGAAATTATCAAAGATCAATAGGGTTTTGTCAATAGGACAAATCACAGGGGCCAACTTGAAGAGGCTCCCACAGACAAAGATAAAATAATTTGAGCTTCAAAAAGAATAATGAGTACAAGTGATTGAAACACAGAAATTCCATGTTTCTAATGATAAATTTAAAAAAAACCTTCCTTGATCATCACTCGAAGTTGCCAGTATACAAATTCATTACCCCACTAGAATTCAGCTAATAAATTAGAATTCAAGTTAATAAATTAGAATTCAAGCTATTCAATGAAGGACTGATAGACTTTTAAAACATCATTTTGCAACTCCAAATAAAAAAAAAAGAGAGAGAAAACAACAAAAACTTGGATCTAACCAGTGATCATGGATGGATGCTAAACCACTATGTGAAAGTTGATAGGGAAATTTTGGTGGCAGAATCAGGCTCATACATTTGAGGCCATTGACCAAATCTAGCATCAAAAAAGTGGGATAGACAGACGTTTGTTCCATGAGATGTAATTCAATAGTAAATATACAGCACTACCTATAAAGTATTGTTTTTCAATTTTCTTTCATTTTTTTATCAGTATAGTTTATATATAGTAAAATGCAAACATCTTAAATGTACAGGTTTTCTTTATTCCTAGAAAGTTCTCTAGTGCTTCTTCTAAGGCAACCTCAAAGTTGCAGGAAAACATGGGGGGCAGAGAAATAAGTTAAATGACATCATGAGGAAACAGTCAGGCAGATCCAGATTGTGGAACACAGTACAATGCCATGATCCAGTTTCTTCTGTGGCATAAAAAAAGAGGCTTAAGAAATACATCAAGCAAATGCAATATGTGGAACTTGCCTGGATCCTGGTTTGAAAAAACCAATTGCAAAAAGAAATCTTTGGGACAACTGAGAAAATCTGAATATGGACTGAGTTTTAAAGGATATCAAAAAGTTGTTGCTAAGTTTTTGAGGTGTAATAATGGCATCATGTGGTTATCAGTTCAAGAAACATAATATTTATTGGTGGAATGATGATGTGAGGGATTTACTTTAAAATATTACAGGCAACAGAAGTGAGGTACAGAAACAAAGCCGTCAAATGTGGATAGTTTTTGAAGCCAAGTAATGACTTCATGGGGGGTGTCATTGTAATATTAATATATTCTCTGTAAATTTGTGTATGCTTTAAATTTTCCATAATAAGTCTTTTAAAATCTGCATGCCAACAGTTGCCTGTGAGCTGAGACCTGAGGATGCAGGAACTATCAGGCCACCAAGTTCTAAGCACTCTCAGACACTTGAAAGTGGGAAATGATAGAGTGGACAGATTTTTTTAGTCTCAGCAGTAGTTAGGACATAGTTAATGGTAGCTATGGCTATTAAGATATATGTTATGATTATTATGAACAGCTTTAATAGTATATTGATATTCAGTTATGACAGGAAAACACAGAAGCATGTCTGCTAAAACAATGTTAAGGGTTTTGAGTTTCTTCCCTGCTTTTCCACTGCTCTACCTACACTAGTCAAAAGTAGCACATAAGGCAAGGTACGTGTTGTGAAGATGTATATAGCAAACAGAATATTTTAAATATTTATGTCAAATCTATACATCTACTAAATTTCTGGAGATCAGAGAATCAGAATGTTTTTCTTTGCATACACATAAATATGCTAAGCCACCATCCATATATTCTATATTCAAATTCAGGGACCTTGTTAATCTATGAACACAGAGCTAAAAGAGACCATGGAAATTGCCTTGTTTGACTTTCTAATATAACAAATGAAGAAACTGAGGCTCAGAAAAGTTAAATCTGATTTTCCAAAAGCCAGTACTATTTATAAACTATAGTTTCCTCCCAATCTAAAACACACTGGAAAGTACATGTCTACTTAAAAGCTCTTCAGAAAAATTACACTAAATGTGCACTTAAATTTTCAAACACATCTTGAGTTCCAGAACATTAAAACTTGAAAAATCATACATCTCAGAACTGATAAAATACTGTATTCTTCCAAAAATAGTTATGCTTTTTTAAAATATTTTGCTATAATGTAGTTACATGGTGGTATAGGCAGTAAAACTTTATGGAACCAACCTCCTTTTTCAAAAATAGTTACCCTTTAACATAATGGCTTCAACTAGAGGCTTCCCAAATTTATTCTCTTCAAGACACACAAATAAAATTATACTATTTGTACCTGGTTCCCAGGAAGGGTACGTGACCTGAGGTGATCAGTTCTCTGAACTCTGAGATGATCACCCTGGTTGGGTAGTTCTGCTTTAAACCACTTATGTGATGTATATTTTTAAGAATTTGAAAAATTATTGAAATTCAACACTTTCACATTTCTCAACCATAAGCTACTTTAAAATCTTCTTATATTAGTTTAAATAGACATCTGGATATATAAAGACAATTATCAAAATACTAAAGAAAGGCTAATTATAGACATACAAACTCTGAAACTTTAAAAGATTTCCCTTCTCTTCCTGAATTTCTATATGAGTCTTTTTCCAGTTGCCTCATAACACTTCAGTAGCTTCTTTGTTTGACCAACAAAACAAGTGATACAGCAAATATCACTTACTCTGATCCCTTTTGGTCCTGGTGGCCCTGGAATTCCATCATCACCCTGAAAAATACAACATATTTAGTTATGTTTCCTTCAAAAAGGCCATCAAATAACTAACTAACTTTATATTGTAAACTGAGACAAAATTTTGTGAGCCTTTATGAAAGTTAGTGATGAATTTACATACCCAAGGAAGAAGTATTTATTATTGAGACTAAAAGCACTAAGATAAGTCAAAAGCTAAAAAGTAAGAAAGGCCTTTATTTACTAAGAAGAAAACTGTTGACATGCAGAAGAAACTTTATACCTGTAAAGTTAGTTATGAATCAAGTTAAGAAAACAAAGATGAAATAGTGGTACAGATATCCCTCAAATCATTTGTGCCTGTGTGCACGATCAGTCGCTCAGTCACGTCTGACTCTTTGGGACCCCACAGACCACAGACCACCAAGGATTATCCTGGTCCATGGATTATCCAGGCAAGAATCCTACAGTGCGTTGTCATTTCTTCTTTCAGGGGATCTCCCTGACCCAGGGATCAAATGCATGTCTCCTGCCTCTCCGGCATCACAGGTGGAATCTTTACCACTGGGCCATCGGGGAAGCCCCAAATCATTTATGCATTAACAAAATTAGAGCTGAAAATCTGAACAGTTTCTATATTGTGTCAATCTGCTCACCATGCTGCTAATAAACAGCATCACCTCTGAACCTAAATATGAGCTATTCATGAGTTTGCTGTTTTAAAGCTTTGCTACGTTTTATATAGGCACTTCCTACTGTCAGAGCTAAGGAGGAGTAAGAAAGAACCACAGACTTTCCTTTCAAGCTTCTGCTGCTGACTCCATTCAAAAGAGGCTGCCCACAGGAATGTTAATCTATTTACCCATTTCTAGGTACAACTGCACTGCTGAGAATTTAAAGTCTTGCCTCACTAAATTTTCCTAAGTAGTTTTTTTTTTTTTTTAAGGAATAAAGAAAACCTAATCCTGCTCCAGTAGACAGGATTTTCAGTGGTCACCATCTGAGGCTTTAGATAGTTTTACTAACTTGGGATATCTTGCTTTATACAAGCTTCCAAACTACTCTACTTACAATCCTAGAGATTCCCTTGGAGGTTCCTTATGCCCATGTCACAGCCCCTCTTCAATCAGTAAAGCTCTGTTTTTATCTGTTTTATTTGGGGTTTCCATGAAAAATTTTATTTGGAGAAAATGTTACCTGGTGTATTAGTTTCTTATGCTGCTCTTACAAATTACTACAAACTTGAAAGTGAAAGTGAAGTCACTCAGTCGTGTCCGACTCTTTGTGACCCCATGGACTGTAGCCTACCAGGCTCCTCCCTCCATGGGATTCTCCAGGCAAGAGTACTGGAGTGGGTTGCCATTTCCTTCTCCAGGGGATCTTCCTGACCCAGGGATCAAACCCTGGTCTTCTGCATTCCAGGCAGACGCTTTAACCTCTGAGCCACCAGGGAAGCTACACTACAAACTTAGTGGGCTAAAAAATAATACAATCTTACATATAGTTCTGGAAGTCTCGGTGGGAGAGCTGTGTTACTTTCTGGAGGGTTGTGATTTCATTTATTTTCTTTCTCCAGCTTCAAGAGCTACCAGCATCCCTCTGCTTGTGGCTCTCTTCAATCTTCACAGTCAGTGACAGCTGAATGAGTTTTTCTAACATTGCATCACTCTGACACTGATTCTTCTGCCTCCCTCTTCCACATTTAAAGGACCCTTGTGATTATACTGGGTCTACTCAGAGCAACCAGATAAATTACCCTAGTTTAAAACCAGTTGACTAGCAGCTTTAATTCCAGCTGTAATCTTAATTTCACTTACTTTTATAACCTAACATATTCACAGGTTCTGGGGATTAGTTACGGACATCTTTGGCTTCCTGGTGGCTCCGATGGTAAAGAATCCACCTGCAATGTGGGAGACCTGGGTTCGATCCCTGGGCTGGAAAGATCCCCTGGAGGAGAGCATGGCAACCCACTCCAGTATTCTTGCCTGAAAAATCCCCATGGACAGAGGAGCCTGGTGGGGTACAGTCCATGGGGTTGCAAAGAGTTGGACACAACTGAGTGAAAAAGCATAATTAGGAAGTGGATATTAATCTGCCTGCCATACTCTGCTTTAAAACAGCTTAATAATCTACTCTTTTCACAACAGATGCATCTTTAAGGAAATTAAAGTAAATATAAATCTATTTTAAAACTAGAAGATTGATTGCTCAATGAATCATTTTATGTCTTCCCACTGAAGGCAGAAATAAGACAAGGATGCCTTAATACTATATTGGTCATACTAAGCAACATGGTTAAATAAAAGAAATTAGAAATATAAAAATTGGGGAAAATGAGGCAAAATGAATTATTCGTAAATAATATGTTTGTATGCATGGGAAATCCAAGTTAATTAAATGAAAAATTACTATAGTCAATAAAATAATTCAGTAAGGTAACTGTATATAAAAATAATATGAAGAAATCAATAGCTTTCTTATATACCAACAACTACCTGTTAGAAAACATAATGGAAGAAAATATGCAATTTATAATAGCAGAAAAAGATAAATATTTAGCATCAAACTGAATAAGATGTATAAGATTTGTAAGACAAGGTGACTAATGTTTACGTGGAAAAATAAGCAATAACACTAAGAAAAATTCTGAAGAATAAAAAGACAAATGAGGGGACACTAGCAATGTCAGATAAAATATAACAAGTCAATCATTAAAATACTTTGGTTCTCATATCTGAATAAGCAGACCATTGGAAGAGTATGAGAAGTCCAGAAACAGGTCTATATAATTATGTGAATTTAGTATATAATGAAAATGCATTACAAATCAGAGCAGAAAATTATACTAGGGCACACTTGTGAGGACATCTAGAAAATAAAAGTAGAATTTATATCACAAACCATACCAGGGTGAATTAGAAATTGATATAATATTTACATGAAAAAGTGAAACTATTAATATACCAGAATAAAACATGTGAGAATTATTTTACAATCTTACAGTGGGGAAGGTGTTTCCTATTCAAAACCCAAAGCCATAAAAGACCTTCGATAAACACAGAGGCACATAAATACACATACACAGATAAAGGGCAATCTCTCTGAAATAGAAATGGCTCACTGAAATATGAAAACACCAGAATCCAGTAGAAAAGTGGGCAAATTACATAAACACACAGTTCACAGAAATGAAAATATGTTCAATTTTCACAAGAAAATAACATGAGTACTCATTACAAATGTATAGACCTCAGTGGCTAATGGAGACAGTGGAAAGGAGGTATTTTTCACTGTATACCTTTTATGTTAATTTATTTTGAACAAAATGAATACATTATCTATGGAAAATCAATTGTTTTTAAGAATAAAGAAATAGTTTGGAAATTTTTATATATACACTCCTATATATATTTGTTATATATATATATATATTTGTTTTCTATACTTTTACTTTCATATACAAATGTATATAGATTAAAGAAAAATCCTACAAAATTTTTGACTTGGTATGTATGTTAATATATACACATGTCCAAACATCCAATCACATAAAAAGTATAAATTCAGCTATATTGGGAAGTATGAAGTCATAGCGGAGACTGAAGCACAAAGTGCTTCCAATTTAAAAAACCCCAGAGCTTAGAAAGCAGTGAAACCTCACTTTATGGATACAGAAATGGAATCACAGCAAAAGATTGAATTGCTTTCTTAATTTAAACTGCACACAACTACACATTTAAAAATTATCATACTGCTGTGCAATAGTCCCAATTGTAAATTATTTCAAAAAAACCTAATGTAGTTAGTTTTCAATAATTTGACATAAATTTTATTAAAATTGAAACCACTCAGTGAGCATGGTATGCAAGAAACTCAGCACCTAACACTAGGTAAACTCAGATACAACAAATGTAACTTTATTTTTTTATGGTTCAACTTAATTACTAAGAACCCATTTCACTAACATCACTGAAATTTAACCTGAATTGACTGGACTTCCCACCTCATTTTCACAAGGCTGCGCCTAAGTTGTGGAGAGCTTAAGTACTTTCAAGGTGTTAAGGGGGTGGGACATTCTAGTACAAACTTGAATTCATTGAGATGTCCTTTGCCAACAGTGTGCGTGGATTACTGCTGAGTTAGTGCCCAATTCTGGGCTTACTGGTGGCTCACCTCAGCCTGCAATGTGGGAGACCTGGGTTTGATCCCTGGGTTGGGAAGATCCCCTGGAGAAGGGGATGGATACCCACTCCAGTATTCTGGCCTGGAGAATTCCATGGACTGTATAGTTCAAGGGGTCACAAAGAGTCGGACATGACTGAGACTTTCACTCACTGGGCTTCCTTGGTGCCTCCAATGGTAAAGAATCCACCTTCAATGAAGGAGACCCTGATTCAATCCCGGGGTCAGGAAGATTCCCCTGGAGCAGGAAATGACACCCCACTCCAGTATTCTTGCCTGGAGAATCCCATGGACAGAGGAGCATGGAGAACTACAATCCATAGGGTTGCAAAGAGTTGGACACGACTGAGCAACTAAGCACCTAGTGCTCATTATACCCCCTTGACTCAGATCTTTCTGTTATTTCTGTGTTGCACTTGGGTGTACAAGAAACATTCTGATGTTTTATACCTCATTAGACTAGGAAATTCTGTCGTATATCCCACCTACTTATATTTTATGCAGTCTTTTGGAGTTTTGCTTTTTCCTGAGTGTAGAAGTTCTCTATTCAGGAAATTTATACAAGTCCTGCCTATTCTTGAATCTAATAAAATTCCTTGGTGAACTGCCACCTCCTCAGAGATCATGCACAAACCTATTCCCATAATCTATGCTATGGTACAGTAAATGTTAAAAAGTGTTATGTATTTAAGTTAATTTTCCCCCCTTACTAAGAAGACCACTTGGTTAAGTAACCATTTGATTCCCTTCATGCTCTAATGGCATGATGTACCACTATTCCATGGAATAAAATTAGAGGGAAAACGGGGGTTTTAAACTGGTTTACTTTTCCAGGAAAATGAACAGAACTAGCCCTTGCATCTATCAGTTAATCAGTCTAACTAATACAGATAGTAAAGGAGAATGAGCCAAAAGAGCCATTAAAAAACTTCTCCCAATCTTAAAATTCACTATTATCTCTTCCCATTCCATATCTTAACACGCACATAAGATGTTATCCTTCTCATGATATAGGAGAGACTGCCCACACAGAAGTCAATGGGGAAAAGTATTACCAACTAACAGGATGGCAGCATCTTTGGATCTTTGAGCATGAGTACAGGAGAGGGAGGGTGTGTGTATCTACCCTCTCTTCTTTCTCTCTCATAGAAAAGCCTGCGTGACTTCCTCCTCACCAGATTCATTGATACACTTGTCTCAGATAGTTACCACTTAATTTGACAAACTGGTAGACATGTCACCCATTACCGTACCCTGCAGATAAATGTCTGCTGTGTCCCTGTATACAACAAATGGGTATTTCTCTAAACATGGAAATTCTTAGTACCTCAGATATCCCAACCTTGTTACACTGATGCATTGCCACAGTTAGATCTGATGCTACAGAAATAAAATACCTCTTCAAATGTCAACTTTTTCCTAAGTTGGGATTAACTGAGGCATCTGGGAAAAGGGATATGGGATTTGCCATTGGAGCTATTTTGACATCAATAGTGGTGGCCTTCTCCCCCATACATTCCCCTACCTTATACAAATTTTGCAATTCCACTCAAGGACTCTACTCGCCAGGAGGGACTTCTGGCTGTTTGATTCCCATGATTATCAATGACTTTTACCCTCCCATCACCATGTACACCCCACCTTGGGATATTTCCTTTGTAAAAGTCAGGTCTTTGACTTTCTGACCAATGTACATAATGGGGGCATGGACAAGAGACTTCTAAATATTCAAAACAGCCTCTCCCACTGAGCACATCACAGTAAAACAGAGTACGAGTGGAACTCAGGTAGATTGTGGTTACTCAGGAGAATAGTCTGCTCATGTTTATGTTCCTGGCAACTTTTCCCACTGTCAGGGCCATTCATTAGGAAAAGTTATGTGCCACTTGTCCTTGAAAATGAAGTGAAAGTGAAAGTTGCTCAGTTGTGTCTGACTCCTTGCAACCCCATAAACTATACAGTCCATGGAATTCTTGGCCAGGATACTGGAGTGGGTAACTGTTCCCCTCTCCAGGGGATCTTCCAACCCAGGGATCAAACCCAGGTCTCTCACATGCTAGCAGGTTCTTTACCAGCTGAGCCACCTGGGAAGCCCAAGAATACTGGAGTGGGTAGCCTATCCCTTCTCCATGGGATCTTCCTGACCCAGGAATCGAACTGGGGTCTCTTGCATTGCAGGTGGATTCTTTACCAGCTGAGTTACCAGGGAAGCCCCAACTTGTCCTTGACCTTTACTAAAGTCATTAATGATACCACTTCAGCTTTGGAAGCACAATAGACCAGCCTCACCAACCTGGCCTGAGTAGTACTGGATTAACAGCCTAGTCTTCAACTTCCTGCTGGCCAACCAAGGAATGGTCTTGCTATTGCAAGAACTTCATGACGTACCTACATCACTAAAACTGGCAAGGTAGAGCAGTCTATCACTAGACTTAAGAAAAAAGTCTTCTGGCTCTCTAAATTTCATCAGATGGGCTATGGGCCATCTATTCTTGGCTTGGTAACTGAGCCACAAGGGAAGCCCAATGGTTGGGGCTGATGGTTAGACTCACTCCTCAAGGCAGGCATGATCATCCTACTTGGAGTAATTTTGATCATGACCATGATCCACTGTAGCCTCATACTAATTATATTGTGACATAACTCTTCAAAGTCTGACCCATCCAAGTCCATGTTGGAATGACCTATGTTTCTCATTTGGGTCTTAAAAAATCAAGAGATGAAATTGAGGAGTCTGGCTCCCGGCTAAAGACCTACGTGTGATTTTTCAGACCCAACCATAGGCAGTTACAAAGACCTCATGGTAAACCTCATATAGAAAAGCTGCCCATCCCATGCCAGAAAGCCTCATATAGGAAAGCAGCCCGTCCCACACCAGAATTAGTGCACAGCCAATGCATGTCAGTCTCTGAAGGGAGTTGTAGTTAAGGTATCAGTCCTCCTGGCTGGTCATGCTCTTATGTACATCTGCATTGAAAGGCCTCTTTATATGGAGCCTTGGTGAAGACCTCTTTATTGAGTGCAGGATGGGGACCTTGACATTTTTTCTGTTCTCTGTACTTTTCCACTCCTAGCTCTTCCCTCTCTCCCTGCATCCATTCAGCCCTCTGGTATACAAAAAACAGTAGTTTTCTCCCTTCAAGCTTCCAGAGCAATGAAACAATTTCCCATGCTGAAGCATTTGACCCTCACTGGCACTTTTCCATGAGGAATAATGGAACAGTGGGGAAATCCACACTTTCTCTGGTTTATGTTTTGCTTATACACACTGTCAAAGTAAGTGACTAAAGGCCTGATTGTTAGTTTCATTTTGGCTTTTTGTCTTAACCAGTACTCTGACACCTGGCAGTTCAGCTCTCTCCAGTTCAGCTGAGCTCCTGACAGGACTTAATTTTTGTTCAGGATCCCAATAACCACACACCATTAACAGTATCTTCCAAAAGCATTTGAATATAGCAGTAATATTTAGCCTTTTACAAAAACCAACAATGAAGTATAAATTCTTGGCCATTCTACTGTTTTATTTAAATATTAGTTTCTGGCTGTAATTCAGTAACTTTTTAATTCATCTGACACTTATCCCATAATTAAGATGGCTTTATTTCTTTGGTATTACTGACTGGAAACTTGGCACGTACCTTTTGTCCCCGAGGCCCTGGGGGCCCTTCTGGACCTGGAAATCCAGGCAAACCTGGGTGGCCTTCCAAACCTGGAAATCCTCTCTCCCCCTGCAATTGAACAAGAAGATAAGGTAACTCGTCAATTTTCAAGCAGAAGCATGGATGGGATTCAAAAACATCAAATGACTATCTAGAGAAGATTAATTTATTTATGCTAAATTCAGAGTATCTACTAACATGGAGAAAATAGTATGAGTGGAGAAACACAAACCACTCTAAATTTATATCATATTTGGTAATGTAATCTCTTGCTTTCTCATAAAATTTAAAGGCTTATCAGAGATGAAATAAAGTTGAAACATACTGACATGAAGAATTTAACAGGGTCATCCATCTCATTAGAACTGATTCAAATGTATTCTTTTTAATAGCTGAGTAATACTCCATTGTGTATATGTACCACAGCTTTCTTATCCATTCATCTGCTGATGGACATCTAGGTTGGTTCCATGTCCTGGCTATTACGCTGGAGCCGGTTATACAGAGTGAAGTAAGCCAGAAAGAAAAACACCAATACAGTATACTTACACATATATATGGAATTTAGAATGATGGTAATGATAAACCTGTACGCAAGACAGCAAAAGAGACACAGATGTATAGAATGGCCTTTTGGACTCTGTGGGAGAGGGAGAGGGTGAGATGAGTTGGCAGAGTGGCAGTGTAACATGTATGATATCATAAGTGAAACGAATTGGGAGGTGGGGGTCGGGATTGGGAGTTCATGTACACTCGTGGCTGATTCATGTCAATGTATAGCAAAACGAATACAGTATTGTAAAGCAAAACAAACTAAAAAATAAAAATTAATTAAAAAAAAGAATTTAACAGGGAAGATGGCAATAAATTCAGGAAACTAGGTCTGAAGGGGTTACAATGAAATAAGTATGGTACACAGATGAAGAAGGTTAAAAGAACATCAGAGAAGATTTCAGGTTTGTAGTAGAGCATATATTAATAATGGAAATTAATTAACTGCTAGTGACAATTTAGCTAGAAAAGGGCTTGATAATATTAAGATCTTTATATATTTTTTCTGATTGTAAAATTAAATTAAAAAAAGGAATCCATGTTTGTTCTGGAAAAAAAGAGAAAGAAAAAACCACCACTACTTATGACTCAAGTCTTAGTTCTGACCACAGCACGTATCAACACCAGCACAGGAGGGCTGCCTACCCACTAGGGAGGATCCACCACATCTTATCAGCATTTGTCAAAAAAGGTCGCCTGATGTGCAAATCTCTACAACCAGATAGGTGGGGGCTACAGAGCCACCATGTGCACTAACATGTGCACCACTGCACCATGT
>SJXQ01009608.1:101867-257328 GCA_006408695.1 Aepyceros melampus | reverse complement strand
GGCCTTTTGGACTCTGTGGGAGAGGGAGAGGGTGGGATGAGTTGGCAGAGTGGCAGTGTAACATGTATGATATCATAAGTGAAACGAATCTCCAGTCCAGGTTTGATGCAGGATGCAGGATGCTTGGGACTGATGCACGGGGATAATGCAGAGAGAAGGTGTGGGGCAGGAGGAGGGAGGTGGGGGTCGGGATTGGGAGTTCATGTACACTTGTGGCTGATTCATGTCAATGTATGGCAAAACGAATACAGCATTGTAAAGCAAAACAAACTAAAAAATAAAAATTAATTTAAAAAAATAAATAAAAGTTAGGGGGAAAAAAGAATATGTCAGAATAAGCTCAAAATGTATAAAACTCAATATTACAAACAAAAGAAAATGGAAGAATTCTTAGAGAAAAGAAAAAGTTTTTTAATTTTGTCTTTGAGATACAGATTAAAATTGAGGAAGACAAGCAAAATAAACTAAGAAAAATATCACACATACAAACAGTACTGAAAATGAGAACAAGTGATTTATGAAGAGTTAAGATATCTATGAATATCTTCTTTGCCAATAGATTTTAAAATAGATTAAATTGAGACAGTTTTGAAAATATAATTTTCAAATATAATTTTAATAAATACAAATAAAAATATTAAAGCATTAGGTTTTAATTAAATTTCTTTAATGATTATTAAATACTATATTATTAAAATGTAAAGAAATTTAATAAGTATTTACATATTACTATAGCCATTAAATAAGTTTAATAAACAATTTAAGACTTTACAAAAAACAAATATCAGATTTAATTATTTTACAGGGATGTCTACTAAACATTCAAAGAAAAATATTCATTGATATATGAAAATATAATTTTCAAATATAATTTTAATAAATACAAATAAAAATATTAAAGCATTAGGTTTTAATTAAATTTCTTTAATGATTATTAAATACTATATTATTAAAATGTAAAGAAATTTAATAAGTATTTACATATTACTATAGCCATTAAATAAGTTTAATAAACAATTTAAGACTTTACAAAAAACAAATATCAGATTTAATTATTTTACAGGGATGCTACTAAACATTCAAAGAAAAATATTCATTGATATTGTTTTAAATTTATAATGATGTTACAAGTTATGTTCTCGTTGATTCCAGTAAGCAGCAGAGAAGTAACATTGAGAACTAAAAGGAAAACTAGACTTCAAGATTTATTATAATTCTGAACACCTTTGTGAAACATATTCCAAGTGTTAAGGAAATTCAAAGTTTTCTTTCTAGGTTAAGTATTTTCTGAGCATTCCAAAAGAAAATATTTGAATTTTGTGTGTAGGAAAAAGTCCTCGTATGGACCGGGGGCAGCCTCAGAGGATCACTCTACCTCCTCCTCTCCTCTTGTCTTTCTCCTGCACCCCTCCTCTCCACATCTTCCTCGTCCTTCTTCTTTCTGCTCTCTCTCACACACATTCACTTACTCACACACACATACACATACTCACTCGCACACACATAACCAAGAGAGATTCAAGCCCCTCTCTACCTTATAGATTTGAAAAAGGGACAGTCAGTTTGAATCAGTTAAGTTCAGTTCAGTCGGTCAGTCGTGTCCAACTCTTTGCGACCCCATGAATCGCAGCACACCAGGCCTCCCTGTCCATCACCAACTCCCGGAGTTCACTCAGACTCACATCAATCGAGTCAGTGATGCCATCCAGCCATCTCATCCTCGGTCGTCCCCTTCTCCTCCTGCCCCCAATCCCTCCCAGCATCAGGGTCTTTTCCAGTGAGTCAACTCTTCACATGAGGTGGCCAAAGTACTTGAGTTTCAACTTTAGCATCATTCCTTCCAATGAACACCCAGGACTGATCTCCTTTAGGATGGACTGGTTGGATCTCCTTGAAGTCCAAGGGACTCTAAAGAGTCTTCTCCAACACCACAGTTCAAAGGCATCAATTCTTCAGTGCTTGGCTTTCTTCACAGTCCAACTCTCACATCCATAGGTGACTACTGGAAAAACCATAGCCTTGACTAGACAGAACTTTGTTGGCAAAATAATGTCTCTGCTTTTGAATATGCTATCTAGGTTGGTCATAACTTTCTTCTTAGGAGTAAGCCTCTTTTAATTTCATGGCTGCAATCACCATCTGCAGTGATTTTGAAGCCCAAAAAAATAAAGTCTGACACTGTTTCCCCATCTTTTTCCCATGACCTATTTTAATTTCAATCTTTTTCTTTTCAGGAAAAATATCACCTCTTACCAGTAGGTGGCATCAAATAGCTATGAAATATGCTTAGATGTCTCTGAAATATGCATGTCTCTGTTTCGTAAGTTTAGGTGATGCCATGAGGTTAGGGATGAGTAGCTAATTTAATTTTAATCAATTAAATGTTATCGATTTATGGGCAAGTATATTTCAAGCACTGCAAGATACTAACTATGCAGTGATAGCTATCCTTGCTGTCAAAGAATTCAAAATTGAGAGGGAAGACAAAAATGTAAATAGGCAATTAAAATATGCTACTGAAAAAATACAACACTGATCTCAGGAAAATTTAACACTTTGCAGAAGACCTCAGAAAAGGATAACCTGACAAATAGCAGAGGAGAAGTGATGCCAAAGCAGGGGTAGGCCAGCAAAGCTGGGATGGAGTGGAGTAACATAAAATGAAAATATTCTAGTTGAAGGAAATAATACACATAGGGAGGCAGGAATAAGAGTCTCATACATTCTTGAAATCAAAAGACATGTGCTGTGTCTGTATCCTTGAGAAAAAGATGGGTGTGGAAAGTGGTGAGAAATGAGGCTCAAATCGTGTGGGGATTCATAGGTGAGTTTAGATGATTGACTAGTATCATATAAGCAATGAGGAGCCAATGAAAAAAAAAGATTTCAATAAGTTGTTCAGTTGCTAAGTCATATCCAATTCTTTGTGACTCCATGGACTGCAGCATGGCAGGCTATTCCCACCCCACCCCCCAACAACTGACTCCTCGTTTCGATAAGACAGATATTATAATTAGTTGTGTGGAACACAGATTGGATAAGAACAATATCAGAAGCCGTGAGAAGAGTGAAGAGACTAGACTATTCCAGTAGATTGATGGTGTCTCACCTAGAATGGGACATTTGGTGAAGTGAAGTTGCTCAGTTGTGTTCAACTCTTTGCGACCCCATGAACTGTAGCCTACCAGGCTCCTCCACCCATGGGATTTTCCAAGCAAGACTACTGGAGTGGGTTGCTATTTCCTTCTCCAGGGGATCTTCCCAACCCAGGGATTGAATCCAGGTCTCCCACATTGGAGGCAGACGCTTTTACCATCTGAGCTACCAGGGATATTTGATAGGTAGACTCAAAAATAATTAATGCTAGATTGGCTGTTGAGGAAGGAGATGGTATGATATGCAGACGGACTAAGCAATGGAGAGAATGATCTAGGTAAACAAGGCTAGGCTCAGGCAGAAGGCAAGATGTTCCTTTTAGACCTAGTAAATGTGAGATGCCTCTATGGCTTTCCTGACCCTCACCTCAGAATTCTCCATCTCAGTGGAAGGGACTAACAGTCATACCTGTGTTATCTGCCTTACTCTCCATATCCAAATGATTACAAAGCTCAGCATGTAAATTTCTTTTTAAATCCTCGAAACTATTCAGCTCTTTTCATCCCCATCAACCCTCCTTAAACATTATTATCTCTTATTTGTTGTTGTTTAGACACTCAGTGCTTCCTTGTTACCTCAGCTGGGAAAGAATCCATCTGCAATTCAGGAGACCCCGGTTTGATTCCTGGGTCTGGAAGGTCTGTTGGTGAAGGGATAGGCTATAGACTCCAGTATTTTTGGTCTTCCCTTGTGACTCAGCTGGTAAAGAATCCGCCTGAAATGCGGGAGACCTGGGTTCTATCCCTGGGTTGGGAAGATCCCCTGGAGAAGGGAAAGGCTACCCACTCCAGTATTCTGGCCTGGAGAATTCCATGGACTGTATAGTGGATGGGGTCACAAAGAGTTAGACACTACTGAGCAACTTTCACTTTCAGTCACTCACTCAGTTGTATCCAATTCTTTGCAATCCCATGGAGTGTAGCCTGCCAGCCTCCTCTGTCTATGGGATTTTCCAGGCAAGAATACTGGAGCTAGCTGCATTTGCTTCTCCAGGGGATCTTCCTGACTCAGGGATCAAACCTGCTTTTCCTGAATTGCAGGAAGATTTTTCATTTACTGCTGAGCCACTGGGAAGCCGTCTTCTTTTACTTGGATAACTGCAAAAGGCTCTGAACTAGTGTACCTGATTTCATTCTCCCTTTACTGCAATCTCTACTCTGAAGCAAGAGTGAGTTTTTAGTACATAAATCTGATCTTGTCACCTCCCATCATTGTCCTACTACTTAAAAACCTTTCAATAGCTTCTCATTGTTATCAAGATTAAGACCAAATCCCTGAATTAGTCTACAAATCCCTGAATGACCTCATTTCTGCCTTTCTAGTATCAGGTATCATCTTTCTCTACTCCTTCTGCTTTCTCCTCCACTCCAACAAACACTGGCTTCTTTTAGTCCAGCAATGGCATCGTCATTCTCCTTCAATAGGCTCTGAACAGCGTGCTTTGTTTCACCAAAAATTCTATTCAGTAGCTGTTTCAGCTCTTTCTCATTCTGTTGACTACTGCTTTACAAACCAGTTCCTTATGAAGAAAGCTCTTTCACGTAGCACTATACCCCTCTTTTCCTGCAGTTGTCAAAGTTGCCCTTTTCCACATGTTTATGCAATTACAATCACATCTCCTGATCTACCAAGCTTCAGGTTTCAAGACTAAAGACTAGTTCTGATTAAACTCATCTTTGGGTTTCCAGAAGTTTGTCTGATTGTGGCAGATTGGGAGCATAGATAGTTCTAACTTCCTGAAAGAATAAATATAAGCAGAATAATACACTTTATGGATAGATTTTAAGCTTAAGAAACAAGCCTGAATGGCTCATATGATTCAGGTATCTTTAGAATAAAAATAATAATTGCAGTTATGGGAGTGAATCAGATCACTTAAGAAATGCACACAGAATGAAAAACAAAGAAAAGGAGAGAAGGAAGGAAGAAAGAAAATCAAGGCTATGTTGATCACTGTTCTAGTTGTTATAGAAACATATCTGTGTTTAAGCAGGAAAGAATTTATTTTAGAAATTTCTAATGTGTTTTAGAGAACCCATTCAGAGATCCAGGCCTGGAAATAGATGGGAACAGCACTAAAGACTATAGTGAGGGATTTCTAGGGAAATAATGAAGTTCACACAGATTCTGTCACTCCACTGTGACTCATGGTTCATATAGGCAATAAACACCAAAAGAAACAGCAGAATTTTGCCACTCTAGTTGGCACAGAGCTAGAGTCCTCATCAGGAGGTTAATGCCCTACACACCTGCTTCCTCCTCTTCACTGAATTTACGATTCTAGCACTTCAAAAGTGTTTCTGATAGGCGTAATCTCACCTAACTGACATGCCTCACTGCAGTAGCAAGGAAAACAGAAAATAAATGTTCAGGCCTCTATCTTGATAAGTTGCAATATAAGACATTATAAAAATATAGAGATATCAATCCAAAGAAAAATAAGTACCCCCTCCCACAAATAAATACAGGCTATGATGGCTCAGAAGGAATTGCTGAGAATATCAATATACATGGTTAAGGAAGCAGAACTATCTAAATAACCAGAGAGACCAAGGGGACAACCAGGAAGATGTGTCACTAGAGACAAAATCTGGAAAGAGTGTTGTTTTTTGAAATATTTGTTTATTTAGCTGCACCGGGTCTTAGTTGGGCATGCAGGATCCATTTACTGCTGTGCATGGACTCTGTAGCTGTGGCCTGCAGATTTAGTTGCTCTGTAACATGTGGGATCTTAGTTCTACAACAAGGGACTGGACCTGAATCTCTTGCATTACAGGCAGATTCTTAGCCACTGGACCACTAAGGAAGTCCCAGAGAAGAGTGTTCTTAAATAAGAGTATCAGGATCTCAAATGCTACAGAGACATTTAATAGGGTACAGACTGAGAAGTATCCATTGAGGACCAGCCAGGATGTCATCAGTCACCATGAAGGGGCCAGTTTCTGGGTATAATGATGTAGAAGGCAAGCTGTAGTATATTAGTGAATGAGTGGGAAGTAAGAATACAAAGAAAATGTAGGATTTATTTAAAAAGATTGTTGAAGGCAGTTCTATTTGCAATTTTTAAAGGAATCTCCACACTGTTCTCCATAGTGACTGTACTAATTTGGGAGAGTGGCAGTGTAACATGTATGATATCATAAGTGAAACGAATCTCCAGTCCAGGTTTGATGCAGGATGCAGGATGCTTGGGACTGATGCACGGGGATAATCCAGAGAGAAGGTGTGGGGCGGGAGAGGGGAGGTGGGGGTCGGGATTGGGAGTTCATGTACACTTGTGGCTGATTCATGTCAATGTATAGCAAAACGAATACAGTATTGTAAAGCAAAACAAAAATAAAATAAATAAATAAAAATAAACTACCAAAAAAAAAAAAGATTATTGAAGAACTAGCAATATATTATGGAATTTTAAAAGCTTTGCTGTTATCACTTCTCCCAAAGGGAAAGATCTCAACATGTTAAATGGACCCATTAAAGCAGAAAGGTTGAAACTATCCAGAGAGAAAGATATTAGTGGGGGAAAGTCCCTGTTGTGACACTCAGCAGAGGATGAAGACTCAACTTCGAAGAGGAGGAGGGATACACGTTCTACCAAAAAGGCAGGGAAGGAACAAAGGAAAATATGGGTGAATGAATTTGCAGGTTTGCTGGGAGGAACAGTGAGAGCAGGCTTAGTACAGTAGGCTTCTGTTAAGCAGAAAGTGGAGAGCGTTGGAAATAGAGGATTGGAGTGTAGCAAGCATATTTATTTCAATGGGCAACACCCTCAATGCAGGTAAGTATGGAGCACAGAAATGTACAAGGCCATCAGCTGCATGGTTTTATGGTTCTCTTCTGTAGGGTTCAGTAGTCTAGTTGTTGGTATAAAACATTCAGTCTAGGGGAGTCTAACAGGACTTCCTGTAAAGATGAAAATGTTCTTTTCTGTGCCTAATACAGCAGCCACCAGCCACACGTGGCATTTGGTACTTGAAATGTAGCTAGACTGACAGAGGAGGTTCATTTTTCATATCTTCATTTTAACTACTTAAAATTTAAGATTAAATAACCACACACAGCTAGGAGCTAGTTTATTACGCTGTGTAGATTGAGAGCTGGAATTTTTGCAATATGGTTTGAAAGGACAGTGGAGCTAGGAAGTTCAGAATATTGGTGATAGAATGGCTGAATGGATAATGGATTCTAGGTGACTTAGAAAGTAGTTAATGGGAAGAAGGAGAAACTTTGGTGTTACACAACAGACCCCTTGGCATACAATTGCAGCTGTAGAGAGAACTGAATAAAAGGGCTATGTAGAAGCTGAGGAGGTTAAGATAAAAAGCTAACCTATTCAAAGTTAGCCTTTTAAAAGTGGAAGAATTCTAGGTAATTAATATTTATTGTCTTAAAGCAGAGGTAAACCTTACAAATATGTTACAGAAGTGAAGTAAAAAAAGGAAATGTAGCGGGGGGATAAATTTGGAGCTTAGATTTACATACACACACTACCATATATAAAACAGATAACCAACAAGGACTATTGTATAGTACAGGGAACTCCACTCAGTATTCTGTAAAAACACTTATAAGGGTAAAGAATCTGACGAAGAATATCTATCTATCTATGTAACTGAATCATTTTGTTGTACTCTTGAAACTAGCACAACATTGTAAGCCAACTATACTTCAATAACAAAATTTAGAAAAAATGTGAAGTGGAAACGGTAATGAAGAGGTGGAAGAATTGACGTTGTGGCTCTTGTCTGGACTGGGCAACTCTCCCTGCTGAGAGCTAGGAGCATGTTGAACTGGTTTTGATTATTTACAGGACTAGGAAGGGGTTGCTACTTGCATTTAAGGGCAAGTCAAAAATTCCCAGTAACTTGCGATAACCAAAACAGACTCAAGTGTAAAAAATTTGCTTTCATAATGCCAATAGGACTCTCATAGAGAATCAATTCCTTGGATTTTGGATGAGTCGTGTAGGAATATTGGATTAACTCTTGATAAAACTTGGAGGCAAGAGGAGGATTTTTATAAAGAGGTCATCAGTCTCAGTTAGTTTAGTTTAAGATATTAGGAGATTATGAGTTTATTAGATAACAAAAGTGAAACAGTCACTTATATGGTGTAAGTTCCAAAGGATCAGATGTTTGACATCAAATGAAAAATTAGAAGTTTGTAAGCATACTAGAAAGTGAGGAAAATTCTAACCCACTTCTGGATCATGCATGAAAGAATAGTTATACTCCCTTAGGTGGAATATAAGAGAAACATGTATCCTTCTAGTGAAAATCAGATTTCTTTCAAAGTATTTGAGGGCATTCATATAAAAGGTGGACAGCAAAGGAAAGTCATTTATATTTAACATGAAATTGCATGAAGGAGCAGTCTTCAAATTGATAGGTACATCTCTAGGGGTTCATGAACATGTTCTGAGGGCTATAAGACATAGGCACATTTAAGAAATCAATGTATTTTACATACTCAGTTTTCAAATGTACACTTGCTTAAACTGTTGCATTCAGAAAACACAGTGGAGGTACCTATCATGCTAGTCTTCCTTTCTTATCTACTCTTTTACAGTAGCATTTTTTCTAGTTAAAGGAAAATAAAGCATCAGTTCACTTCAGTCACTCAGTCGTGTCCGACTCAGCGACCCCATGAATCGCAGTACGCCACGCCTCCCTGTCCATCACCAAGTCCCGGAGTTCACTCAGACTCACATCCATCGAGTCAGTGAAGCCATCCAGCCATCTCATCCTCTGTCGTCCCCTTCTCCTCCTACCCCCAATCCCTCCCAGCATCAGAGTCTTTTCCAATGAGTCAACTCTTCGCATGAGGTGGCCAAAGTACTGGAGTTTCAGCTTTAGCCTCATTACTTCCAAAGAAATCCCAGGGCTGATCTTCAAAATGGATTGGTTGGATCTCCTTGCAGTCCAAGGGACTCTCAAGAGTCTTCTCCACTTACGTCCTATCGAAATCTAACCATGGAACATGTCTCCAAAATGAAAAAAAAAAACCAACTTGGAGGCACATAAAGAATCAATTCAGGCTGAAGGTGTCAGTAAAGCTTCTTTTAATCAAGGGATCATAGACCACACAAGCTTATCATTAAAAGAAGCATTTTCAATATAATTTCATCTTTTTCTTATAACTACTGACATAATAAGTAAAAATATACTTCTGATCAAGTATGCAAAAATAACTATATTTTAATACTTAGAAAGGCATTTATGATCATTGAAAATTTTTAAAAAACAATTTCAAAATATTAATATAGTCCTATCATACTCTAAGAAAGTTATAAGGCAAATTGCTCTTATCCTATACAGACAAGTTTACATCCATATGAGAGCAGAATTGAAAATCCAATCAAAACACAGGAAAATTTTTCTGAATTTATAATGTTTTCCTTAGAGAATTTCATAGAAACTAGAGAGAGAAAAGGAAACAAAATTAGTAGCAAAAGATAACATCTTCCATTCAGATAAAGTTTATACCTTTACAGTTAAATAAATTAACTATTTTAGAAACATTCTCAAAATGAGATTACATAAATAAATGAAATCTAATTTTACAATTTTAATGTTTATATTTAGAATTTTAACATTCTTTATTTGGAGGAAATATTTCCTTATAAATAATTCAACCCTTCCTAGTTGATGCTTAAATGTAATATTTTTTTTCTGTCTTAATCATTTTCACAACTAAATTGGTCTTCTGTTTGAATCAGTCTATCATAGACATATACTCAGGCCAACAAATTGCTTATTTAGAGTTGTCTTAGAATTTGAGCAAGCTGAGATTTTTTTATTGAAATATAGCTGGTTTACAATAGTATATTACTTTCAGTTGTACGTTCTCTGAGATTTGTATCAGAATGAGTCCTGCTCCGAATGGCAGTTCTCATGCACCAGATCTGTGGTTTCCCACGGTTCATTTTCCTCATGTGCATAGACATCCTTGTCCACAGATAATTTTCTTAGAGCAATTATTTGTTCTCTTATATTTTACAGGACATGTCACATATTAAACAGTGTATGTTTTGAATAAGGGAATCTTCCTTCAGAGAAGAAGTGTACAAAATAGGAAACCGTTTGATTACAACACTTTATATATCACTTAACCTATGTTTTTTATTCCACTTCATCACACTATAGTCCGATATAAGACAGATTAAGATTCTGAGCCATAAGACCACATCCTACACAAAGGTGAGCAACCTTAATTGTAATTATTAGTTGTAAAATAGGAAGACTTATGGAGAAGGCAATGGCACCCCACTCCAGTACTCTTGCCTGGAAAATCCCATGGACAGGAGAGCCTGGTGGGCTGCAGTCCATGGGGTCGCTAAGAGGCAGACACGACTGAGCTACTTCACTTTCACTTTTCACTTTCATGTATTGGAGAAGGAAATGGCAACCCACTCCAGTGTTCTTGCCTGGAGAATCCCAGGGATGGGGGACCCTGGTGGGCTGCCGTCTATGGGGTCGCACAGAGTCGGACACGACTGAAGCGACTTCAGCAGCAGCAGCATGGGGATGATACTATTATAGAAACAGCTCTAAATTGATTAAAGTTTTCTTTGTAAGTATAACAAAAACTAAGCAAAAGGAAATTGTGTAAGGAGGAAATGTTATGCATCTAGATTAGAAGTTTCATTTGAAAAAGAATTACTTTGATCAACGGAACAAAATGTAGGAATTTGCTACCTTACAGATGATTTGGAGAGAAATTACTATTCAGCCTTTCCAAAAGATTATATAGAAAGGCTGAATTAAAAATTGTCAGGCTCAGGAGGAATTACAAAGGGCTTCTAAACCAACTAGTTGTACGCATAGGATTCTTGTACAACATCTTACTATAATTCTTGAAAACTGTCATTATTAGGCATCTCAGATATTGCAACATGTGCTGAATAAGGCAGATACTCCAAACTTAACCTTCCCTGTTCCTCAGCATTTGCTTTCTTCCCCAAAACTCCTACATCCTCTTACATATTGAATTTCCGTTCCTTCTATTCCCATTTCCCATATTTTCAGGTTTGGGTCCAAAAGGAGAGGTAAGCTTATTTCAGGATGTCATTACAATTTAGCTATTCACCAAACTGAATAACTGATCTGTAAACAGGTAGTTATAGGAGAGGATTTGAGGATGAAGCCTAAGGGATCAATGAAGACTTTGGAATTTGGGGGACAAGGCATAGTACCAATGTCATCTGGTTAGTGAAAGGAAAGAATGAATTTGAACCCCATGGGCTACATCATGAGATCAAGACAAAAATACATTTTAAGATGGAAAAACTAACCTCAAGAGAAAATCTTGGTGAAACTGATTTCCAGTTAAGATTGCTATGGTGCTCAACAGCTGCTAGGTTCCTTGTCAGTCATTTATGGGTGTGGTGTGATCTATTGTTGCTAATAGAAATGTCAACTATATTTAACAACTGTAATTTTTATGTAAATATAATTGCAACTCTCACATTTAGAATTAAATGTTTGGAATGAAAGTGTCATTTTTTTTCTCATTATCTACAACAATCAATCCATGTCCTTATTCATATAAAGGGACATGATAGTATTACTATCTGTTTTCCAAAATATTAAAGAATTAAATATAATTTTTATGAGCTTATTTTGTCCTCAACTTCTGAGAAGACTAAGTATTAATACAGTTTGCCAAACTATGTTTTTAACTGTATTGAACTAGCTGTATCAATATTAGCAGCTCAGCAGTAGAATTGAATTCTATTAGACTATGTAAGTTTTTTAGGCTATGTAATTTAATTAGGTAATTTTCTATCTCTTTTCTCTTCAATGTTATAAGATTTCAAACTTAATCAACACAAGTGAAATAATTACATTTCCCCTTTAGATTAAACTATATTTAATCTATGTTATAGAATCAGTCAACAGTTTGCTTTTTTTCACATTTATCCATTTAATTTTGGCTGAATAAATATACTGATATTGGAGACTTCATGTCACTGAAATACACCTAACAAATAATTTCCTTGTTCTAAATCTATCTTTAAATAATTGCCAGTGCATTCAGAACATTTCTAGGAAGTGCATTGTGTCCATTTTCCAAGCATTTTATCTGTGACATCTTGATTTCCTAATGTGTCATTTTAACCCTCAAATTTATGATTTTATGCCAAAAACATAAATGTTTTTGCAACCATTTATTATATTTTAACCCTTTTCAATAAAATTAACATCATTTTATAAAGAAATAGCCACAAGCTTTACATGTTTAGAGATGATAAAGCAATTAGTATACTTTGAACTTCACACATCCAAACACTAACTATATCAGTAGAGGTAGTAGAAATCAAAATGAGAAAAATAGATTGGACTTCTTAAAATAAAAATAGCCCTAAGAAGTTCAGCATCTTAGTGTAATGCATGACTTTTTATTATTTAGGAATCTCTAAATGACTTTGGGTAATCGTATTTTATATCTTTTAACTATCAGACCAAAACTTCAGGTTTCTAGATACTTAGGGTGCATTAAATGATGAACACTGACAAAGATGCTTGTTTTGTGGTACTTTCGTTCCAGGAAAATGTAGGCAGACTGTAAACTTTTGATAGACATATTTAAATTACACATTAGGTTAGAAATGGTATAGGCCATCAAAACACAAAAAAAAGAAAAGAAAGGGAAAAAAAAGAAGGCTTAATGTGATCAGTATATTGAGATGTTCAGGAAAAAATAAAGCTGAGGAGGCCTCATTGTGAGAAGGTATAAGACACATAAAGGCATTTGCTAAATGGCACGTGTAATTATCTTTGCTATCAATTTATTTATGACTTCAAGAAACAAAGTATTTCTGTAAAATTAGGTCTAACACCAGTGTAAATAATATGTACTAAAACAATAGATTTAATCATTTGGACACATTTCAGTTTATCATTTTTATTTTGTTATTTCAAAGTTCCAAGCAATATTGTTACACATGCATATGGAATAGAGTTTTTTTTGGTTTTAGAAAAATACTAAAAAGTTATTCCTGTTTACATACCATCCTAACACAGTTTGAATGTAATATTGAATGGCATATTTTGGGCCAAGACCTCAGTTCAGTTCAATTCAGTCACTCAGTTGTGTTCAACTCTTTGTGACCCCATGAATCACAGCACACCAGGCCTCCCTGTCCATCACCAACTCCTGGAGTTCACTCAAACTATGACCAGCGAGTCGGTGATGTTATCCAGCCATCTCATCCTCGGTCGTCCCCTTCTCCTCCTGCCTCCAATCCCTCCTGCCGCCAATCCCTCCCAGCGTCAGAGTCTTTTCCAATGAGTCAAATCTTCGCATGAGGGGGCCAGAGTACTGGAGTTTCAGCTTCAAGATCAGTCCTTCCAAAGAACACTCAGGACTGATCTCCTTTAGAATGGACTGGTTGGATCTCCTTGCAGTCTAAGGGACTCTCAAGAGTCTTCAACACCACAGTTCAAAAGCATCAATTCTTCAGCATTCAGCTTTCTTTACAGTTCAATTCTCACATCCATACATGACCACTGGAAAAACCATAGCCTTGACTAGACGGACCTTTGTTGACAAAGTAATGTCTCTGCTTTTGAATATGCTATCTAGGTTGGTCATAACTTTCCTTCCAAGTCACATTTTAATTATGATATCATCAGCTGGGTTTATCTATGCAGTTTAGCTACAACAAAACAGTTAAACGTTTTCCACAGAAAGCTGCCTAGAACTTCAAAAGGTTACTATAGAATATAGTATAATATAAATTGTTTCCCTTTTTTCCTATTTTTCTCTGCATATCTTCTTATTTTATTTTCCTGTACGTATGCTCTTTATTGGTTAACATACATACCAAACTTCAGGTTGTTCATCACTAAATGATAGAATCATTAAAGGATTCTGGTTGATAGGAATAATATGCACTGGAAGAACAAATATACACAAATAACTATTATTTGCACTGTATTAGCACTTTTATTTTAGACCTATAAGCTCATCCATAATATAAATTGGAAGTTGCTATCTCTGATGTAAATAATAATAATAATAATGGTGTATATATATATATATATATATATATATATGTCAATCCAAGAGAATATTTTCATGTTTTAAATATATATATATATTTCCACATCTATTTAAAAATATTGCATCCCTATTAGGTGTAGCACACCCTGAGTTTTATAAGAATGAATATTAATGCTTAACCTGTCAAAGAAGGGAGGAAGGAGAGAAAGAAGGAAGGAAGATACGAGGAGGTACATATCAAGGGAGACAGGCTGCACAAAATCGTTGTTATAGACATTACAACTTTATAATACCTTAAACACCTTAACAGAAGTCCAATGTACTATGAGTGTTTAGAAAGAGTATAAATTACTTTAAAGTGAACCAAGCAGAGAGAGTTTTGTGGATGAGGACATACCATGGAACAGTGAATTTAAAGTTTTTCAGCATTTCCACATTTCAGATATATTTCTAGGTCATTTTTTTTTTTTTTCAAATGTTACTGCTCTTTATAACAACCTTAGGAGTCATCATTATCTTCATCTCCACCTTTCAGTAAATAAAATTCACAAAATATAACTCTCCTGAATCACACAGTGTGTTTTCTCTTCTTCAGGGACAACTATTCTATGAGAATATCTTAATGAGACATCGTAAAATGACAGCCTGTGTGACAATAGAAAATTGAGACCTCTCTAGATTACTGGTGATGGCTTTTCTAAACATTTTTAGTCCTCATTCTAAACAATTGCTCCTGGCATCAACTCTGGCAATTGTAGCTAAACTTCTTCTTCTTAAATTCTTATTAATATATTGTCTTCTTCTGTCCTCCCTAAGATCATTTACACAAGGTTGTTGAATTTGTCAGAGTTGCGACACCACTTATTGATTTCAGAAGAGGACTTCAGTGTAGGGGGAAAAATAAAAGCACCAAATGTGAATATTATTATAACTACCCCTAAATTCTATCAGCCAAACTCCAACAGAATCTTACAAGACATTATTTTTCTTGACCTCAACTTGCTGTTGTATTCTGTAATTTGCTACCTTTAAAATCAGAGATACCCATCCTCTGTCATATCTAGCTATATTCAAGTGCCCCATATCCTTGGTTTGAGGTTCCCAATTTTTGGAAGCTATTAGGTAAACTATTTCCACATGTAAAAGATATTCTTTCACAGTTCAACACCTCTTCAACCTAAATTTTGCTAGTCAAGATTCTGTAAAAATAAGCAGCCTAAACACATTTTTAGGAGTGACAAAAGAATTAAGAAATGTCTGCATTTTATTTTATATCAAAGACAAATTTTCCATCTTGCCTGAGAATGTCAGTATAAGGAGCTTGAGGCTAAACTGAGGTCTGTTTTATTCCATACCTCATTTTTTCATTATGTTTCTTTCACATAAAGATAAGTATATCTCAGTAGTTTTGAAAAGAGGGTCGCAAAGTCAGAGAAGTGAGTAAACTGAAGGTAAGTTTGAGAAGAAGCAATCAGCTATTGAATGAAGTGCAGATTATGTTAAGGAGAGTGTTATAAGATTGATTAGAGAATTCAGTTTCATTCCAAATATGAATAATTGATAGCAAGATGTTTGGACACAATTCACCAGGTACCATATGACTGACAAAGTGAAGACTTGAGAACATAAAAGAAACATGTACAAGTTCCACAGCCTCATATAGAAGATGGAATTGTATCAGTCATGTCCATATAACTAACCTGAAACAATTACTTATTCATCTGCAGTCTCCTATATAACTGTCTATCCATCCCATTGCCTTAGTTCTAACTCTTTTTGCTTTTAACTTTTTATTTTATATTGGAATATAGAAGATTAACAATGCTGTTACAGTTCAGGTAGACAGAAAACGGCTTCCCGGGTGGCTCAGCTGGGAAAGAATCTGCCTGCAATGCAGGAGGCCTGGGTTCAATCCCTAGGTTGGGCAGATCCCCTGGAGAAGGGAATGGCTACCCACTCCAGTTTTCTGACCTGTAGAATTCCATGGACAAAAGAATCAGGTAGGCTAGAGGTAGGCTTTGCAACCATGGGGTTGCAAAGAGTCAGAGGCAACTGAGCAACTTTCACTTTTCACTTTCACAGACAAAAAAGGTATCCATTCTCCCTCAAACTCCCCTCCCATCCAGGCTGCCACATAATATTGAGCAGAGTTCCCTGTGCTACACATTAGGTCTTTCTTCATTTTAAATATAGCAGTGTGTACATGTTGATTCCAAATTCCCTAACAATCCCTTCCTTCATCATTTCCCCCTGAGTGTTAGTTTCAACTTTTGCATTTTCTATTCTATATGTTCTCTAGATATGAGTTCGGTATTCACATTTGAGTTTAATACCCATTCTTCCTTTGTTTTGGTGCTTTCCTGGTGGCTCAGATGATAAAGAATCTGCCTGCAATGCAGGAGACTTGGGTTCGATCCCTGGATCAGGAACATCCCCTGGAAAAGGGAATGGCTCCAATCCAATATTCTTGCCTAGAGAATTACATGAACAGAGGAGCCTGGTGGGCTACGGTCCACGAGTCTCAGAGTCAGATACAACTGTGCGGCTAACACTTTTTCACTGTTTGTCCTAGTGGACTAGAGGATTCAGATTGCCCTTAACTTCCCAATATTTACCCTGACTAGCTGCCCCAAATGCTTTGGATAGAAAATCAAATAATAAAAGAGTGTGCCTTATCTTTAGAAAAGTTTCATTAACCTGTTGTATTTAAATGTTTCGTCAATTTATTTGTTAAATTTCTGACCGTGTGCTCTCCTTTTCCCCACAGGTTTTCAGGAAGGCATCCAAGATGACAGTATCTTTGGCTTTTCTCTTATGTCTTCTCAGGAGGGCTTCTAGTTTTCCTCAGAGTGGCTCTGTGTGCCCTATAGATTCATCATATTACTTTTCCAGTTGCTTTACCTATTTTAACCATAGATTGAACTGGGCTCAGGCAGAGGTATGTATACATGATTTTGTTTATAATTTTAAGTCCTCCTCCTCATGCTCTGGTTCTTTCAGTATACTTATAACACCAAAAATTGGAGATAGAATTGGTTTATTTTATTTCAGCAAAATGTGCACAATCATACAAATAATTAGGATTACATTTTCTACTTTTTCCTTCCCAGGGTTTATGTCAACAATATGGCTTTTATCTTCTCACCATCCAAAATGTTCAGGAAGCCTCTGCCATAGCTACTTTGATTAAAAAAAAAAAAAAATTCCAACAGAATGAAAATATCAAGATTAGATTAGACAAATCTATTCAGGTACTGTAAATTATTTTCTAAGAGAGGGTATATATTTTTTCTTTGGTTCCTATGTGAAGAGGGTAGTAATATGGGCCTACTAGTCAACCAAGACACATGTTTTTGGTCTCTTGGTTTTTGTAAGATTTCCCAATTTAAATTATAAGCTAAATTCCACATTTTTAAAATTAGCTAACTCATAATTTATGAAGAGTCTGAATTCCTAAACTTCTCTTGGCAACCCAAGTGCATCTGGTAGGTCATAGAGTTTTTTCTAAGAAAAGTATGGTCAATGTACAATACTTTGTATTGTGTGAGTTTATGGATATTATTTCTGTGTACCGAATCAACATCATCTCTGCAATATTTGCCAGATACTAGTCAGATGTGTTTTAAGTGTTAAAGAAGATTTTATATGGGTTAACAACCTCTAATCTACTCTGCCTGAACAACATTATTTAATTGCTGTATTACATAAATAGTTCTATTACTCTAATGATATTATACAAAACTCTGGGCTATTATGCTATTACAGCCAGAATATTCTTCTGAATATTCAACTTAAGGGACACAATATTAGTATGGGAACTTTAAATCTCTACAAGCTATAAATTTTATCAAAGCATTTTTGACTTCTGTTCTTAGGAACTAGAATGTGTTTGTTCATTCATTAAAAATATCATATTAGTTCAATCTCTCTGTGTAGTAATAGATATCTATTGATCAATTGCTAATTTATTTTTTATTACCATCCAAATTATAATTTTCTCAGCTATGATATAATATAGCCAATAAACTGCACTAGATCCTGAAAAGGTAGAGTTCTATAACATGCCTTACAAATTATAAAAATTCTTGTTGTGTGGTTTATACACATTTGCATTATAATATCACCAAAGAATATTCTCTCTTGGTAATTCTCAGCTTACTAACAAAAATTACCCCTCTCTTCACTGGGGAGACATTTTACTTCAGAATAGCCAGTGGAAAATTATTCATGGACATAGATATGGACAACATATACCACTAGAGAGCCAAAAGTCACTATAAAAATGAAGATTGTGTGGAACTTGTAGCAGCAGAACGTGAAAGTATATATGATAATGATAATTTTTTTAAAAATATGAGTTGCACCAACAAGGCCTCTTTCTAATTATTTGCTCTAATATTTTCCAAAATTTTCAAGGAGCCATAATTTGGTCAAAAAAGAAAGGGTTCCTTTATCAAACATGCTTTTGAAATACTACATTCTATAATCTTTCTCTAGTAATTTATAAAAACCTTAGTGACATAAAGGCTCTGAAAACTCCTACAATTTAAGGTGAGGTGAGGTGAAGTCGGTCAGTCGTGTCCGACTCTTTGCGACCCCGTGGACTGTAACCTACTAGGCTTCTCAGTCCATGGGATTCTCCAGGCAAGAATAAATGTGAGAGTGGATTGCCATTTCCTTCTCCAGAGGATCTTCCCAACCCAGGGATTGAACCTGGGTCTCCCGCATTGGAGGCAGACACTTTAACCTCTGAGCCACCAGCCTACAGTTTAAAAGAAGGCTTTAATGGTCTTTAACCAACACTTTCCATATGTATTTGATCATAGTTCTCTTTTCCCTCCTTACCTGGTAACATTTTGCCCAGTGGTATTTAGCTTGCAAAAATGCAGATTCAGATTTATCAGTTGAGTACTGCAGGGGAAAATGTAGGTAAAAATCTCAGAACTGTTGGAAAACCACTAATTGTCACACAACTTTTCAAATTTGTTTTATTTAGGATTCTTAAAGTGGAATAACCTTCAGTGCCACGAAAGGAGGTCCTTCTTGTGTCAAAATGTATAAGTTTCCAAAATGTATAATTTCTAATTCAGTCTTCTTGTAATATGAAGAAAACCCCATTTAATGCTATTTACTTTCAGAGTTATAAGGATAAGAACACCTTCCATGGTGAATGCAATATATAAATACTTCTTTTAGTGAGTTTTTTTCATAGATTTGAGAAGTTGTTTTTTTTTTTTTTTTCAGATTAAACACTTCCTGAGTAATGTTTTTATGTGATCAAAAGCCAGAGAATCTTAAAAAAGGTATGATTCCAGAGCACTTCAAGTCTCAAAATAATTAATTATATGAGCATTATTATTGTATAATATGAAGCAAACTCAAAAAATAAAATTCACAGAACATATTATTCATTTCCTATGGGGGATACATTAACTTCTGTATCAGACAAACACACCTCCAAGCATGGTGCTAGGAATTAAGACCAAAAAAGATTTCTTGCTCATGTTATAACAGAAAAGTCAGAAAATAAACAAGTAAATAAAAATGTGCTTTGACTGTGTGTGTGGAAGTCACTTCAGTCATGTCCAACTCTTTGCAACCCTATGGACTGTAGCCCACCAGGTTTCCTTGTCCATGAGATTCTCCAGGCAAGAATACTAGAGTGGGATGCCATGTCCTCCTCCAGGGATCTTCCCAACCCAGGGATCAAACCCATGTCTCACCTCCTGCATTGACAGGTGGGTTCTTTACCACTAGTGCTACTTGGGAAGCACCAGACTATAAGTAACATGTAGATGTGTATTATCTACATTAGAACTGTCTCAGATGCTAGGCGTCCCCTTTACCAGTAAATGGAAATCTATCCATAGCCTATGCATCCTGATTTGCTACTATGCATCAAATATTAATGATTGACAGATCATAAAGCTACTGATTATTTGGTTTATCAGGACAGTTAACTGAGATAATTTTTATCCATGTTTGAGTAGGGTTTATATTATGAACATCTTCAAATTTCTACTTTTAGGTAGCTCTCTGAATTCCTTTCGGAGATACTGATTTTTCTCTACTGTATGTAGTCTTCATGTGAGGGTGTGTGCACACACCTGATTTCTCATGATGGAAGTGCAAAGAACCAGATCCTAGTTCTCTGTGCTTTATTATGGGCAACATGACCCAGGCTTGACAATGAGAACTTCTCTCCTGGAATCATAAATCTTTATTAAGTAATTCCAAGTGAAGACAAGATATTAGATATTATGTCCCAGCTATTGTATAGGTTTAGAATATTCTAGCTAGTTTCCCTTGTTTTCTGTTCTATAATTCAGAGTTATCTTTCAAATTATCCTTCTGAATCCTCCTTTGCAATAACCTTTTGCTTAAGATAGTCAGAGCTTGTTTCGAGGGTTTGTAATCAAGAACCAAAAACATGTGGTGTTTGAAAAGTCCCTGACTCCTTAGTTCTAATACAAAAATAGAGAATTTAGATGGAAAGAAAGAAAGGATGACCATGAACCTGGAAATGGTGAAATTTCAGATTAGGCACTTATGTATATTTTCTCTAACCACATAGTTGATATTTACCAATACCACCAAGAACTGAATAATGTTATGTTGCTCTGGCCCTCCCATGGCACTACACCCCCTACAAAAGCACACAATCCAATCCCTTTCCTCCTGTCCACCAAATTCTATCTTATGTCTCTTTACTTGCATAATTCTAAAATCTTCTAAGTTACTGAGTCTGAAACAAAAGCAAAGTTTATTAAGTGTGGAAAATCAATTTATATCTTGATGGGGTAATTAGAGGCTTCCCTGGTGGCTCAGAGGGTGAATAATCTGTGTGCAATTCGAGAGAATCTGGTTCAATCTCTGGGTTGGGAAGACCTCTTGGAGAAAGGAATGGCTACCCACTACAGTATTCTTGTCTGAAGAAACCCATGGAGAGAGGAGCCTGGAGGGCTACAGTCCATGGGGTCACGAAGAGTCAGACATGACTTAGAGACTAACATAGTGGTAATTAGGTGAAACAAACTGTCTTTACCAAAATTTAGGATTTAAAAAAGATGAAGCTATGCTTTGGGGTAAAACACCCATTATTATATCACCTAATCATATCTACATAGGAATTCTCTGTTATATGTCTTTTGTTTGTTTCATAAGTTTTGGAGTCTTACATATCTTCGGTAATAGTAAAAATATATGTATTTGTAGGCCTTTTCATTTAGAATATTGGAAAAAAGAGAATAGCATCACAAAATTAAGCAAAGTAACTGAAAGTGATGAAAAAACTAAGAACTTAGAGTTAATCTAAACTTACTGTGGAGTAAGAGTAAAATCCACACTAAGGAAGAAAAAAAATAGAATTTCTTTTCACAAATTTACATTCATAATTCACTTTATATATTTTTATTCCCCTTTGTGTATTTCTCCCCCTCTTTTCTTTCATTGCTTCTTTCTACTCTTCATTTTAGAAATTTTCTTTTCTTATTACTGTTAATATTGGTCTTCAAAATGATCAAACCTAGTGGGCACATGGTCTCAAAACCTTGAACTTTAACTGACTGAAATATGATATAATTATCAGTAAAACTGAGAGTCTTGATTTACCACTTTTTGAAAAGTTTTGATAACTTGTTTGATATAAAGTGCTTTCATATTTAAAAATCTTATTAAATTGTCATACTTACCATATTGGTTGCAAGATGCCAAGAGAGTAACAATTTCTTATTTTTTAAAATCCCTTTACAAAAGTTACTGATTTAAGGCTGTAATGTCAATAATACTCCAAAACATTTAGGGAAATTATGTTTATGACAGTTTTCATTCTGCAATGTAAATATACTTTAATCAGTGAAAAAGAGCACTGACTTTCCATTCAGTCGATGCCTTCATTCTTGTGTTTGGCTTTCTTATTAATTGTTTTTCTCTTTATTGTTCTTTTTTTCCAGAATCATTCACCAGAGAAAAGCTTGACTTCTTTTCTGATGGTTTCCTTGATATTCATCTCCTTCCTCATTTCCTTCTTTCCCAAAATCAATATTTCCAAACAAAATCTGCCAACCGAGCTTGATTAAAATATTTCCGTAAATGAACACTGAAATATCGTAAAATGTCAGGACTTAAGTTTCAGAAATTTTTAAGGGTCTGTGATTTAAGGTAAAGAAATAGCCTGCCACAGTTTTAAAGATACCAGCAGAAGACTGCAAATACTGAACATAAGACAAAAGATTTATTGGACACAGGACACCACAGGAGAGTGTCGGCATTTGCACTAGTTTCCTCAATTCTTACAGTGCTGCCCGAAGAGGGCTAGGTGATAATCTGTATACACAGTGGGTTGTACTATGGGGAAGAATTCTAAATTAAGGAACTCAGTTTTTTATAATGAACAGCCAGCTTACCTGAGTTTTATCTTCCAAAGAACCATGATCTTTATTATAAATGGACAGAAAACATATCCTTTGCTCTCAATAGCGACACTATCTCTATCTGGTATGCTTATTTAAAAAAAAAAAAAAAAAAACTGTGGAAAAATGGTCCAAAACAAAGACAGTCAATGATTCTACCTGCAGGACATGAGGAAAAGCAAAATTGCAGGACTGTTTCTCAATATTCAGTGAAGGCCCAGCATGGGTATCCAAATGCTTCTGTGAAGACAGATTCTATTGTTGTTCAGCTGCTCAGTTGTGTCCGACTCTTTGTGACCCCATGGACTGCAGGACACCAGGCTTCCCCATCCTTCACCATCTCTTGGAGTTTGCTCAAACTCATGTGCACTGAGGCAGTGATGCCACCCAACCATCGCATCCTCTGTCATCCCCTTCTCCTCCTACCTTCAATCTTTCCCAGCATTAGGGCATTTCTAATGTTCCCTCATTTTTAAACTAGTTTTTATTTTAAACTTCATATATTCTCTTTCAAAATTAATTCTGGATTTTCATATTGATTTGTAAGAAATTTATAGAAACAGTTGCTTGTTAGGCATATAACACAGATTCCCAACATTTCTTTTCCAATATAAACTGGTAAAAGAAATAAACGTTTTTATAAAGCAACAGTAATGCTTCTTGTTTTTTTTGTTTGAAAAGAAGAGAAATGGAAGCATGGAAAAACCATTGCCCTTATATCTGTAGAAGATATAAGGTAAAGATTATATCCTGCATTACCCTCTTTCCAAAATGGGAGCATGATATTAAAATAAGCCTTTATAAAGCAAGTATTATGCTTAAAAGAAACTGATAAAGTCAAAATTTAAATCATATATATAGTACAATTTAAGATACAGATAAATTACAAATGAACAATTTAAATTACACCTTGCCAAAAATTATGTGATGCTTTATTGAATTTAAATACTGGACTACAGAAATTTGTTGGTTGTCAACAATTTTACAACTTTGTAAGTTAAAAAAAGCCCCAATATTCTAATTAAATTAAATAAAGTAGATACTGTTCAGACTGACTATTTCATTGTTTTGAAGAACTCTAGTAAACTGTACAACCTACCTGACTGAGACAAGGACATTTTTAAGAACCTGCATTTGACATACCACAGAAGAGCCATTGTTTTCTAGATGATGGGTGCTTCCTTACCTTGAGTGACCTGTCAGTATTGTCCAAGCTGATGCAATAAAGTCAATTAAATGTCCTTGACCTCTGTCTCTAATGTCTCCTTAGACAAAGATAGAGCTGACTATTTTGACTTCCTATTTTGTCTTAAAAGTTAATAATTCAGAAGTAAATGTAAGGACTGAAACCAGAGAAAATAATGTATATAAAGCCAGGATCAAACCTGGATGTGAGGCTAATGATATTCCTTTTGAAGGTTTTGATGGTTAAGATTTTCTCCTTGGATTTTGGAAAAAAAATAACACTGCAGAAATATGAGTTTTTCAATGCATTACAACAAATTCCATTTATTATATCAACACAGTGAATAAAAGGATATAAAACTATGATAACTATTTTACTTTCAGTGATAATAAATATAGAAAAAAGAAACTCCATACAATAAAATTTTGATTCATTTGATTATCTAGAGGTTGAGTACTTCTCAATATCAAACCCATCATAACATTAAAAGGAAAATAACATTTGTGAAAATATGTCCACAAAAGTAATGACTGGCAAGATAAATATATTAATGACTGAATAAAATTTGCAAAAAGATAAAAGCATTTCTCAAGAAAAAGGCAAAAGATACAGAATCAAGATGCAACTTAATATTAAATAATAATTTTTGTTCATCATTTAATGAAATTAACAAAGATATAAAACTCCCAAGTCAGATAAAGAGTACTTGGCATAAAGCTAATGGTCAAACAAGTACTTTCAAACATTAAGTATGCCTTTATAAATTGAAAATACCAGTTGTGAAAGGTATTTGGAAATCTGAACCAAAGATCAGAATGTTTATACACTCTTTCATGAATTTCCAATTGCTCTTCACAATTACATGCAAAAGACATTGCTAGATGGTATGCGATAAAATCCATGTACATGTGTACATGTTACAGCCATATGTAAAAGGCAGAAAACAAAACCAAACTCTGAAAATAAAAAAATTACTTTTAAATGGTGGCTAAATACATTGTTATGTATCTAAAATATGGAAAATTGTGGCTCAGAGAAACTGAAAAGAGCCCCAGGGAATAAAAAAGAGCATATTCTATCAGGATATATTTCAACTGAAGGAATATACATTTACCTCTTTTATATTCTGAATTTTAAAGAACAAGATCCATTGCTAAAAATTTCTTAAATATTACTGATCTATAAAAATGCCACTGGGAGGTCCTTGGCTAAAAGGAGACTCTGCCTTGGGCCCGCCGGCGCAATAAACTGCACTCCACCATCTGCATTGTCCTTCTGAGTGAGTTTGTTTCTTGGATTGCGTGGCTACAACATTTGGTGCATGGGCCAGGAAACTCCTCACTTGAGGAGACAAGTTCCATTTGGGACTACATAGAGGCCCTGCGGCTTGAATCTTCTAGACGGGGGAAGGCATCTCGCCCTTCTGGAAGGATTCTGCTTCTCAGTGCCCAGACCTTTCATGTTAGCAGGGAGTGGATGGCAGCAGGGGAACTGAGCGCTCAGGTGAGGAGGAACCCACCCGGCAGGGTGGAAGAGGGGGCCTGATTACCCCCCTGGGAGGGACTAGAAGGATGGGGACCCACAGGAGCCTGGAATAAGCAGGTGGCAACGATTGCATGGTACACAGCTTGATGAGCGTGTTAGGGCTTAGGAAGGAAATTTGTGAACATCATTTAGGAGGTGGTGTCCATGCCATCTTGGGGAAAATTATTACCAAGAAATTACCAGGGCATTTTTAGGAGAAGAAACTTGGTTTCTGTGTGCTCATATTCTGCCCTCCCCACGGAGGTGTCCCATCTGCTATGAAATTCTTGACCCCCTTGGAATCATCAGGCTGAAGGAGGAGGGTACACAGTGAGTACGAATTGGCTTTTCCGGAGATGGCCTGGGTCATGGGATATTTCACTCATCTGTATTTTCATCCGCACCTGATCAAGCCCACCAAGGCAGAATGGACTTTAAAAGTTAAGGGAGAAACAGTCTTGGATCATGTGGTGTTGTGGTTTGGCTGTGCTGACCAGCAGGTGAAGACATGCTGATCCCTCCTCCCTCTGGGATCTGGCAGGTAAGGCTCTTCTCACCCCAATTAGGAAGGAGGCAGAATGGCAATTTAAGTGTCATTGAGTGGAAACATCAGAAGTACATAAGGTACTGAGAACTTCGTAGACAGAACGAAAAGGAAAAGCAGAAGAAGATATGAGAAGGTAAGCAAGATTCAGTTCAGTTCAGTTCAGTCGCTCAGTCGTGTCCGACTCTTTGCGACCCCATGAATCACAGCACGCCAGGCCTCCCTGTCCATCACCAACTCCCAGAGTTCACCCAGACTCACGTCCATTGAGTCCGTGATGCCATCCAGCCATCTCATCCTCTGTCATCCCCTTCTCCTCCTGCCCCCAATCCCTCCCAGCATCAGGGTCTTTTCCAATGAGTCAACTCTTCCCATGAGGTGGCCAAAGTACTGGAGCCTCAGCTTCAGCATCATTCCTTCCAAAGAAATCCCAGGGATGATCTCCTTCAGAATGGACTGGTTGGATCTCCTTGCAGTCCAAGGGACTCTCAAGAGTCTTCTCCAACACCACACTTCAAAAGCATCAATTCTTCTGCGCTCAGCCTTCTTCACAGTCCAACTCTCACATCCATACATGACCACTGGAAAAACCATAGCCTTGACTAAAAGGACCTTAGTCAGCAAAGTAATGTCTCTGCTTTTGAATATACTATCTGGGTTGGTCATAACTTTTCTTCCAAGGAGTAAGCGTCTTTTAATTTCATGGCTTCAGTCACCATCTGCAGTGATTTTGGAGCCCAAAAAAATACAGTCTGACACTTTTTTTACTGTTTCCCCTTCTATTTCCCATAAGTGATGGGGCCAGATGCCATGATCTTTTTCTGAATGTTGAGCTTTAAGCCAACCTTTTCACTCTCCTCTTTCACTTTCATCAAGAGGCTTTTTAGTTCCTCTTCACTTTCTGCCATAAGGGTGGTGTCATCTGCATATCTGAGGTTATTGATATTTCTCCCGGCAATCTTGATTCCAGCTTGTGTTTTTTCCAGTCCAGCGTTTCTCATGATGTACTCGGCATATAAGTTAAATAAGCAGGGTGACAATATACAGCCTTGACGTACAATAGGGAAAGGAGTATGTCAAGGTAAGCAAGATAGGGGAAGTGAATCTAAGGTATGTATTGGAGTGCATGATTAAAAATTTAAAGAAGGGATTTGGAGGAGACTATCGGATGAAGATGAAGCCTAACAGCCTCCACATACTCTGAGGTCGAATGGGCTCCTGTGGGAGTAGGATGGCCATCAGAGAACACCATGAACTTAGAAATAGTGGAAACAGTCTATACAGTAGTCACAAGAGAGCCAGGACACCTGGATCAATATCCATATATTGACTCATGGCTAGGGTTAGCTCAAGACCCTCCTACTTGGACAAGGTTCTGTATTCAGAAGGGAAAGGGAGAAATATTAATGGCACAAAAACTGACTGATGATAAAAAAAGAAATTCTACAGGATTTGAACAGGGATAACCTGACACCTCTCCCATACTGGATAATGACGCGCCTGCCTCCCAGTGCTCCACCAGAACCAGAGGTCGCCTTAATGCCCGATCCAGGGCCAGGTGAAGTTTCTGCAGCAGCCACTGCTCTTCCACCAGCTCTCCTGGAGTTCGTAGAGCCATCATTTCAGCAGGCTCCAATCCCAGCAATGGAGACCTCTGGTCAATGCCCCCAGGATTCCACCTCAGCTGGACCTCCTAGATTGTATCCACCTCTCCCGGTGAGTACTAATGGGAAGGGGGAAGAAAACACAGCAATTAGCCAGAGGCTGCACTCTGCCAAGGAACAGGGGGAAGAATCCCACTACAGATTGTCTGAGCCACGTTAGGCATTACTGACAAAATGGAGGCACGGCCGTAAACCCCCTCCCTTTGTTCCTTAAGCATGGACCCGGAATGAAGGAGTTAGGCTTTGTGATTCTGAATTGTTTTTTCCTTTCCTCAGCTGAGTCGACTGAAGAGAATATTAAGGTGCTTATTATTTTTGAGAGGAACTTGAGAAGGCATAAAGCCTTCTGCAGCTGTGCTCAAAGAATAATTCATAAAGTTAATCCTGACACTTGTTCAAGGACTTTTGCAAAAGAGTGTTCCAGGGTGAGCACAGAGGCCGCAGCTTGAGACCTTGGGAGGGATTCCTATCTGACGCCTATTTGTGAGGAAAGTGTTTATGGCAAAGGAGTTTGCTGGATTTAGGGTTTAGGAATAATTTAAATAGTTAGAAGCTAAAGATTTAAGGGATGCTGTAATGTTAGCGTATTATACTATAGGTTATAGAGATTAGAGACTTTAGAGGTATTTATAGCTAGAAGCCCTTTCTAAGAAATATTGAGCTTAGGATACTAGGGGCAAACAGGATTTAGAAAGGTAAGAATTAAACTGAGGAATGTGGTGTGCAGTCCAGACATTAGCATCAGTTACAGTGTATTCACAAGGACACACGAGAAAAAGTAGATAAGAGAATCGCTGAAGAAGGAACTCCTTTTGAGGGGCAACAATGATTTTTGGAGAAAAATAAATCTGGGTCTCTGGGAACTAAAAATATCAAACCTCTGACCTAATGCTTTTCTAAAAGTATAAAAGAGAATCATAAGCTTGAAATAAACAGGCAGTCCAAAGAAAAACTGAGAGGCTGCCTCAGTTTCTCTCGCCGACACCACTCACCCCTTCAGGCTGAATCCCTGGCTGCTGGAGCTGGACTTTGGCAACAGATGCCCCTCAGAGAGCTACAACAGCCTCCAGCTCAGGACGCATGGGGCACTACCATCAGCCCCCTGTAGCCTATTATTACCAGCCATTTTCCTCTACAGATATATTAAATTGGCAGAGACATTCTCCACAGACTTGGGGGAGCCACAAGCCATAATTAGGCTAATGGAGACTATTTTTCAAACCCACTGCCCTACATAGGATGACATAATCCAACTACTAGTCTCCTTTTACAGCACTGAGGAAAGACACACGATCCTAACTGAGACCAGAAAATGGCTAAGAGAAATGGCAATGGGTTTGAGGGTACTGCAAATCCGCAGTGGTGGGCAGAACTAGCCATCCCCAATGAGAGGCCCAATTGGGACTGTAACACAGAGGAAAGGAGAGGCCACCTGGAGAGATATTGGGTGACTATTTCACAAAGTCTCAAGATGGGGGCCCGAAAAGCTATGAGTATCACAAAACCCTCCGAAGTGATTCAAAGGGAAAGCAAATCACCCTTTGAGTTCTGCAAAAGACTGTTCAAGGCCTATAGACTTTATACACCAATAGACCCAGCCAGAGGCTGCTAGGTCTCAGATGGTGATAAATGTAGCCTTTATGTCTCTAGCCTACCCTGAAAATGTCAGATGAGCAGACACCAAGTGACTCATGAATTTTTATACATCCTTGAATGACCAGTACCTTTGTTAGGAAGAGACTTGCTGCCTAAATTGGGGGCACAATTGACCTTTCCCCCCACGAAAGACTCATTGTTTGAGTGGGCTCAACCACCTATTTACTCTTCCTCTCAGTAACCCCTCAAGATGAATGGAGATTGCACAACCTCCCGGAAAGGAAATCAGAAGGGCTAAACAGTCAAGAGAGAGAGTTAACTCAACCATTCCCTGAGGTTTGGTCAGAAGACAACCCTCCCCCAGGCTTGCAAAACAAGTCCTACTGGTTATAGAACTCAACTCAGGTACAATGACGTCAGCACACACCTTGGGCCTGTCAGACCTTGCTAAGCCATTGACTCTTCATGTGACTGAAAAGGACAAGGTGGCTATGGGCGTGTTGTCCCAGACTATGGGGACATGGGGCAGACCAGTAACTTATCTCTAATCAGCTGGACAGTGTTGGCACTGGGTGGCTGGGATGCTTGCGGGCAGTGCTGCAGTTGCCTTACTGGTCTGGGAGGCAACCAAGCTGACTTTGGGCCAAGATTTGTTTGTAAAAGTCCCACAATGAGGTCAACACTCTCCTGCAAAGGGACCCCCCATAAATGGGTGTCAACATCCTGGATTACTCAATACCAGGGACTGTTATGTGAGAACCCCCATGTTACTACTGAGCCTTGTCAGGCCTTGAATCTGGCCACTCTCTTTCTTGTGGGAAAAAGTGGGCCCTCACATGATTGCAAGGAAATATGCCAGCAGACCTGACTTGAGAGACCTGCCAATCCCGGACCCAGAATTGGTCCTGTACACCAATGGCACCAGACTGGTGAAACAAGGATGACTGTCGGGATATGCAGTAGTCACGGAAGAAATCATCGTTGAAGCTAGCTCTCTGCCATTACACTGGTCTGCTCAACAGGCTGAACTATATGCTCTAATCCGGGCCCTCTAGCTGTCAAATGGTAAGAAGATGAATATTTATCCAGACTCCAGGTATGCTTTTGCCACACTACAGGGCTCTGTATAAGGAGAGAGGCCTTTGACAGCTAGTGAAAAAGATACTAAAATTAAGGAAGAAATTAAGACCCTATTAGATGCTGCCTGGGAACTAGAAAGAGTTGCAGTCATACACTGCTGAGGACATCAAAAAGAGGATACCCCTCAGGCTCAGGGAACAGACTGGCAGATAAGACTGCTAAACAAGCAGCTGAGGGCTTGAAGGTGACAAGTGAAGCCCCTATTAAAGCTCTCAGATTGGCAGAGCTACCTGAGCTAACACTAGACTCTCCAAAATACACCAAAGCCCAAAACCAACTAGCCAAAGCAGAAGGGGTCATCAAGACTGAAAAGGGATGGTAGAAATTGCCAAATTATTGGTACTGGAGGAGCTAGCACCCGCTCTGGTAAGCCAACACACCAAGCGACCCATCTAGGCCATGATAAACTGGAAGAGCTAACTGGAAAATATTTCTTGGTTCCCTGCTTCTCTTCCCTATGCAGGACAAAATCTCAGAATACACTGCCTGCTCACAGGTTAATGTTGCCTCTCGGCACAGACAGAAACCTCCAGGGATTCAGGCAAAAGGCACACTGTCCTTTGAACACCTGGAAGTGGACTTCACTGAAATAAAACCTCACCTACACTACCATTACCTGTTGGTCATAATATGTACCTTCTTGGGATGGGTAGAAGCTTTTCCTACCCGGACTGAAAGAGCATCAAAAGTAGCCTGGTGCCTACTTAGGGAGATAGTTCCCAGATTTGGATTTCCTACTAGCATTGGATCGGAAAAATGGCCCGACTTTCGTAGCTGATTTAGTATAACAAGCAAGCAAAACTTTAAACATCAAGTCAAAATAACATACAACATATAGGCCCCAGAGTTCTTAGATGGTGGAAAAAACAATCTGGACACTTAAAGAGACATTCTCCAAGTGGATCTTAGAGACTGACTGTTCCTGGGTGGACTTGTTTCCAACGGCTCTGCTCAGACTCAGGATGACCCCACAGTCTCATGGCTCTTCTCTGTACAAATTGTATATGGGAGGCCCTCTCTCATAATAAAACAGGTGTCAACAAATTTGCCTCAAGTAAGAGAAAATGAGATTTCACAGCAGAAGGAACAACTGGGTAAGGTAATAAATTAAGTAACTAAGTTTGTACAAGAAAGGGTGCCATTCCCGCTTGGGGAACAGATTCACAAATTTGTGCCTGGGGATCAGGTGTGGTCAAGGACTGGAAGCACGACTCTTTGGCCCCACATTGGAAGGGTCCGTATACTGTTGTTCTAACCAGTCTTACTGCAGTTAAAGGTGCAGGTGTCACTCCCTGGATCCTCCACATGAGAGTGAACAGAGCATACCACAAGACCCAGAGGGCGCCGAGGGGACTACAGAACAGGACCCCACTGATTCCCATGAAACCAAGATCATCTTAAAGAAGAAACAGGTGAAGCTCTACAGTCAACTGCTGCTACAAGGACATGCTGGTATCATCTTGAGACTAACCATAGTTTCAGTACAAAGAGGGACCTGTGTATAATTAAAGTTGAATGTTGTGTATATATTCCTGATTTATCTGGCTATATATCAGCCACCCTAGATGACATGAAAGGTCAGGTAAGGTTATCTCTGATGACAATCTTCCTTTTTGGACTTCGGTCCTATCTTGGGTGAAGGGTGACTGGTGGAAAACTATATTTACCGTTGTTATAGTTGCCTTGATAGTTCTGCTTTGTGGACCCTTTATTTACAATATATTATGAACTTTGTAACCCAAAGGTTGATGTCGTTCTCCCAAACTGGAGGTCAGAGAGTCAGGGTGCAATATACCCCTATGAATGATGCTCATACTATGAGTTAGGAGCAACAAGAGCAGGGAAGGGAGGAGGAAACAGACAGAACAGGCTCCATCTTGAAAGCAGGACTCCACCTTGGGCCGGACTGTGGACTTTGAGCTATATGCCCAGTATCTATGGAAACGACAGACCAACTGGGAAACCAGGCCCCCTGGATGGAAGAACCCCAGGGTTCGTACTTAGACTCTCTGTTGGCTAAAAGAGTACCTTAATTATCTGTGTAACTGAATAGAATCATAAATTCTGTTATGCTTATTAGGATATGTCCATGGGCCTATTGATTGCTGTCCACTGTTAACAACCTAGGCTTAAGGCATATGAATCATGAGTTAACTTTGATTATATCTTTCTTTTTCTTTGTTCAGACTAGTTTCAGGGAATTTGAGGAGGTGGGTTTTGGCAAGTACACTTAGGGTATATAAGGTTTTCACAAAAACTGGTCAGGGTCCTTGACTAAGAGGAGACTCTGCCTTGGGCCTGCCGGTGCAATAAACTGCACTCCACTAAAAAAAAAAAAAAAAAAGCCACTGGGAAAATGTGACAATGACATAACAAAGTAGAGGAACAAGTAGTTTATGAAGTCAATATAATATACTTTACTCACACACACACACGCATATATATATATATATGCGTGTGTGTATGTATGTGTATAGATAAAAAATATACTACACATTTTCACCAATGGCTTCTTATCTTTGGCTGAAGGTTAATGAATTATCTTTTTTTCTCTTATTGATTTTTAAAAATTGTGTATATATTTAGTCACTAAAACCAAATCTACAACTCTTCTACAATAAGTAAAGCTTGTGACTCAAACCTTTTGCCTCATTTTATAAGTTAAATGTCAGAAACTCTAAAATTGAATTTAATGTTTCAGTAATCTACTTGATTATACATTTAAATAATAAAACAAATAAATGTGATAAAGCCATGTGTTTGGACTCATCAAGGACACAGAAAATCTTTGGGAGTACATTTTAAAAATAAAGCACAGGGACCTCCCTGGCAGTCCAGTGGTTAGGACTCCAAGCTCCCAAGGCAGGGGACATGGGTTTGATCCCTAATCAGGTAATTAAAATCCCATGTGCTGCTCAGTGGGGCCAAAAAAAGAGGCACAGTGCGTAAGAGTAAGGCCTCTGGAATAAAATGGCCCAGTTCAAAGTCTAGTTACCATATTAGCCTGGAAAAGTTGTTTAACTATTGCAAGCCTTAGTTTCTTCATCTCTAAAATCTAAATAACAATAGCATTTACTTTTTTGGGTTACCATGAGAAAAAATCATATTAATGAGAAAATCTTTTAAAAGGTACTAACACAGTATCTGAATGTCTGGCTTGTTAAAAGTGCTTGATCAGGGACTTTCCTGTTGGTCCAGTGGCTAAGACTTTGTGCTCCCACTGCAGGGAGCCTGGGTTCAATCCCTGGTCAGGGAAACTGGATTCCACACGTCACAAACTAAAGACCTCAAGTGTCACAAGTAAGACCTGGCACAGTCAAATAAATAAAGAATTTTTTTTTTTTAATGTGCTAAATAAATGACAGCTTGCACTGCTTTTGGAAGACTATGGCTGCATTTGAGCGTTGGCACTACAATAATCAGTACATTGAGGAGATGACCTTAGGTGACTGCTCAGAAACAAGGGACCCTGGAGGCCAGGAACATAGCTGTGAATTGTTGGAGCAGGGAGGGCTTTATTAATACTTCCTTTAACCTTCTCAGAGGCTTCCAGACAGAGGAAGAGGAAGGTCCTGGAGATACCTGGACTGAAACAATCTATGACCATCCTGATTTGAAACAGCAAGGGGGAAGTTATGACGCCCAGGAAGAGCTGGGGTGGGGAGAGGTGGAGTAGAGTTGAAGAGCACTGCGGAACTTCACCTCACCACCTAAGGAGAGAGTGCCAGCATTTCAGGCATCTGCCTTCCTCAAAGGAAAATTTCTAATTCTCAAAATCAAGTTCCAATTCTTCCTTATACGGCCTGGTCTTCCATGTTCTGCTTGCTGCCTTCCTTTTCACCTGTGCCAGTCATCACTTCCTGTGATTATGGTACACTTCAAACCAAGACCTCCCTTCCACCTCCAAGCTTAACCCCCTTCCCTTTTTTCTCACTTTAGTTCATACACTTTTACTCATCTTTCAGGACTCCTTTCCTAATCTTTTCACGCTGAGATTAATACTTCCCTTTTTGCACCTTCAGTGTTCTTGTGTTCCTCAACAATTACAGTACTTGTCAATATACAAAATTTATTAACGCATAGATTTGTCCCCCTCAATAGAATTGTTTCAGTTTTAATTTGATGCCTCTACACACATGCCATTAGCACGTCCCTCATCTGTAAATCTCCCTTTCACTTCTCAACTTTCCAAGTCTTACCCAAATAATAATAGTCATTTCAAATTTCAAGCCACATCGATGATTCCATCATATGCTGTCTTTTGGATTTTCGTTGTCCTTTGCTTTTTATATCAGCCATTTAGAAATTAAATCTTGAAATTACTTCTACCTGTTAGATTTTACATGACTTTTCATGTGCCTCTGTGAAATCTTCCCTACTATACTACATCTTTCATCACTGTAAATTTTAATCAACAACCATGTTCAAAGAATCTCCAGTCTAAAGCATACCAGCTCCACAGTCCATCAATAATCCTTTTCACTGTGTCTGTAAAAATTTAATCACATTGCCAGTAACTCCTTTCATCTCCTTTACTTCCAAGAAAGACAGATATTTGAATTTGAACCCACGGATAAAAATATCTCCTTCTCACTGGGAGTAGGGGGAAGAAGATGTCCCCTCTGTGTTGTCGCCTGTATCCGGAGGTCAGAAGGACCTCCAGGAAGGGAAGAAATGGTCATTCTGCTTCTCTTTCCACTTCCTGTTCACTTTTTCTACTAGTTTTATTCAAATGACCTCCTTACCTTAAAATTTCTGTTATTCTAGAGTCTGGCCTTTTTCTCATCTAACAGCTACAATCCTGATCCTGCAGTTTGTTCTTTGTTCCATCTTGAAACTGCCATGATCCTAGAAAATATCAGTGCCCACTCAAATGGCCCAATCAAATTCCCAGTGTCTTTCTCTCTTTGTTCTAACATTGACTTTTAAACACTTCAGCACTTCTATAAGAGCACAAACATTTACCCATTATTAAAGATTAGTTAGTGAATGAAGAAGCATTGTTATTGATATTGCTGTAGTTAGTGAAAGACAAAAGCATTAGAAGATTGTTGTTGGATCATATTGAATTTAGGGAAAGACATGTCTGAAAGTCTGCAGACTTCTGCAGAGTTATCCTAAAGTTTGTCTTTAACAATGTGCGTCCTTTTTATACTGTTAGTTCCTCCTACTCTAACACTACCCCTGATGGCTTAAATCAGTTCACCTTTTACGCATTTTAGGCATTCTCCATTTGCTAGAATGTGGCATTCTTCATTATTTATCTAAAGATACAACATCTTGCATATATTAAGCATTTTTGTTGAATAAAACAATGAGCAGCAGGGTATATTAGAAAGAGCACGGGTTTTGGTGTTGGAAGATCTCAGTCATCCTTTGCTTTTTAGCAGAGGCAAGATCTTGTACAGGAGTTAATTTACTTTAACTTATAAATGGTTTGGTTTCCTTATCTACAAAAGAAAGAATAACTTCTGCTTTCTCCTCGCTACACCTTCTTATAAAGAGTAAATGGATTCATAATTAAAAGAAGATTTTAGACAATGAAAGAACAATAAAAATTGATTAATAAATGCATATATTTCATTCTAAGAAGGATGGCTTATTATCCCATCTGATAGGATAAGATAGCTAGTTTTGATAGCTCATTGTTACTGTTGTTCAGTTGTTAATTCATGTCTCACATTTTGTGATCTCATGAACTGAAGACCTTCAGGCTTCCCTGTCCTTCACTATCTCCTGGAGTTAGTAGTTCAGTTCAGTTCAGTCGCTCACTCATGTCCGACACTTTGCGACCCCATGAATCGCAGCACCCCAGGCCTCCCTGTCCATCACCAACTCCCGGAGTTCACCCAGACCCACGCCCGTGGAGTCAGTGACGCCAACCAGCCATCTCATCCTCGGTCATCTTCTCCTCCTGCCCCCAATCCCTCCCAGCGTCAGAGTCTTTTCCAATGAGTCAACTCTTCGCATGAGCTGGCCAAAGTACTGGAGTTTCAGCTTCAGCATCATTCCTTCCAAAGAAATCCCAGGGTTGATCTCCCTCAGAATGGATTGGTTGGATCTCCTTGCAGTCCAAGGGACTCTCAAGAGTCTTCTCCAACACCACAGTTCAAAAGCATCACTTCTTCTGCGCTCAGTCTTCTTTACAGTCCAACTATCACATCCATGCATGACCACTGGAAAAACCATAGCCTTGACTAGATGGACCTTAGTCAGCAAAGTAATATCTCTGTTTTTGAATATGCTATCTAGGTTGGTCATAACTTTTCTTCCAAGGAGTAAGCGTCTTTTAATTTCATGGCTTCAGTAACCATCTGCAGTGATTTTGGAGCCCAGAAAAATAAAGTCTGACAGTGTTTCCACTGTTTCCCCTTCTATTTCCCATGAAGTGATGGGGCCAGATGCCATGATCTTTGTTTTCTGAATGTTGAGCTTTAAGCCAACTTTTTCACTCTCCTCTTTCACTTTCATCAAGAGGCTATTTAGTTCCTCTTCACTTTCTGCCATAAGGGTGGTGTCATCTGCATATCTGAGGTTATTGATATTTCTCCCAGCAATCTTGATTCCAGCTTATGTTTCTTCCAGTCCAGCATTTCTCATGATGTACTCTGCATATAAGTTGAATAAGCAGGGTGACAATACATAGCCTTGACGTACTCCTTTTTCTATTTGGAACCAGTCTGTTGTTCCATGTCCAGTTCTAACTGTTGCTTTCACCCAGCAATCTTGATTCCAGCTTGTGTTTCTTCCAGTCCAGCATTTCTCATGATGTATTCTGCATATAAGATAAATAACCTGTACTCAAATCATAGTTAATAATAAAAAACACTGAATGAGATCAGTGGTGTTGATGAAAATAATTAGTAAACAATCTAAAATATGGATAGGAAAGAGTTTTATATGAGCCAACCTGAGGTCTATACCCTAGAAGACAGCTTCTCAGACAGCTCTGAAGAGCTGCCCTGGAGGAGAAGCATGGTTGTCAATACAGTTTTCTGTCTTGTCAGAACAAAGAACATCAAAACAAGGCAGGGATACATTCCTTAAAGATTAAAAAAAAAGAAGAAGAAGCTCAGCATGTGCACAGTGAGTCAGTATGGCTTTGGCACTTGGGAAGGGTGTCTGATCAACAGTAGAGTACCAGCACTGAGATCCCAACATTACTCTTCATTTAGCATGGACTTTCTTTACTTTTGGCCAATGCACCCTTTTCTTTAATAATTAAAGTAAATGTACAATGTTTATTTGATAAGCCACAAACAGGTATAAAATTCACATTAACTCATGTAAAGCCAGAATGACTTCTCTATATCTCAGTATGTGAGCCTTTCTTTATCAGTGGGAATGGTGGAGCAAGGACCTCTAAAAATCCATTTATCCTTAAAAGCAATGAGAATATTATCAAAAGCTGTCAGAATTAACTCCTTTTAGAGGAGTCTGTAAATTAGTCAAAGGCTTGAAAAATCGTGGAACATTTATTCAAGAAAGAGAGCTGAATCTTAGCAATAATGAAAGTCTTTATGGCATTTTACTTGCCCTTTTCTCATCACCCTTCTCTCACCTCCATGGTAGCCTTGAAAACCAATATTCTCACAATCACACTTAAAGCCAGCAACCTAGCATGCACTAGTGAAGACAGAATGGCTTTGGATCTTCCTAAAAGCAATGTCCAAAAAGAATTGTCATTATCTGATTGTTTGTACCAGTAAATGGCTACATTAAAAATAAAAATCTCAAAGAATTACTGAACTTCTCTGCCTTAAAAAATCTAGCAAAATAAGCATAAATAAACCCAAATAAAGCAGAAAGAATTAAGTTTAGGGTGAAAATAAAACAAAGAGAGAATAAAAAAATAATATAAATGTCACAAAATCACAGCTGGTTCTTTGAAAAGTTCAACAAAACTGACAAACATTTAGCTAAAATGCCCCAGAAAAAAAAGAAAAAAAGCTTGATTTATGAAAATCAAGAATTAAAAGGGGACCTTATTACTGACATTACTGCTGCTGCTGCTGCTAAGTCACTTCAGTTATGTCTGACTCTGTGCGACCCCATAGATGGCAGCCCACTAGGCACCCTCGTCCCTGGAATTCTCCAGGCAAGAATACTGGAGTGGGTTGCCATTTCCTTCTCAAATGCATGAAAGTGAAAAGTGAAAGTGAAGTTGCTCAGTAGTGCCGAACTCTTAGCGACCCCATGGAACGCAGCCTACCAGGCTCCTCCGTCCATGGGATTTTCCAAGCAAGAGTACTGGAGTGGGTTGCCATTGCCTTCTCCAACTGACATTAAAAATTTCTTAATTTTTTTTAAAGTAATATTATAAGAAATTGCATACCAAAAATCTAATAATCTAGATGAAATGGACAAATCCCTAGAAAGGCACAAACTAGTGAAAGTGACTCAAGAAAAAAATAAAACTAAGAGTAGATTTATATTAAGTCAATAGATGGAATATGTAATTATGAAACTCACACAAGAAATAGGGCAGGCTCAGATGCATCAGTGGCCAATGTAAAGAATGATTTGAAGAAACCTCTAGAGAATTATACTCATATTTTGCAAATTCTTCCAAAAAATAAGAGAGAAAAGGACAGGAGTGGGTTGCCATTGCCTTCTCCAACTGACATTAAAAATTTCTTAATTTTTTTTAAAGTAATATTATAAGAAATTGCATACCAAAAATCTAATAATCTAGATGAAATGGACAAATCCCTAGAAAGGCACAAACTAGTGAAAGTGACTCAAGAAAAAAATAAAACTAAGAGTAGATTTATATTAAGTCAATAGATGGAATATGTAATTATGAAACTCACACAAGAAATAGGGCAGGCTCAGATGCATCAGTGGCCAATGTAAAGAATGATTTGAAGAAACCTCTAGAGAATTATACTCATATTTTGCAAATTCTTCCAAAAAATAAGAGAGAAAAGGACATTTTCTAACTGATTCTATGAAGCCAGCAATACCTTGACATCAAAATCAAAGCAAGACATTATGAGAAAAGAAAATTAGAGCCTCATATTACTAATGAACATAGATGGAATAATTCTCAACAAAATAAAAAAGTGAATCTAGCAATGTACAGAAAGGACAATATTGGAAATTACATGTCTCATAGAGAATTGATATCCAATATACACAAGCAATTCATACAACTCAATAGCCAAAAAAAAAAAAAGCACTCAATTTATAATGCTATTGCAAATACTCTTTCCTGAACATTTGTCAGTAAAATATAGCTCTGTATTCTCATTTTCCATGTGTTTTCTTGGCTTTTCATTCTCTTTCTCTTCTGCTGCTTCTTTCTCTTCTCTTTGACACATGAAGTTAGGATGGCCAAGAGCTCAGACCGTAGACCTGTGTGCTTCCCACACCCTCTCCCTTTATGCTGATTGCAAATATTGTTCTCTACACCAGACCACTCCTCTTACCTTTGTGGCTGTACATCCAACAGCATCCTAAACATCTTTACTTGTGTCGTTACTAAACCCAACTTCATCTGCTATCTTCATCCCAACTTCATCATTTTGCTATCTAGTTAATTGTTGAGGTGTTCTGGCCAAAACCCTGAAGAAATTCTTGTACAATTATTCTCTCAAACCTGACATCAAGTCCATTATCAAATCACGTTCGAGTTTACTTCCAAATATGTTCAGACTATAACTACTTCTCATCACTGGACTTGCTACTGCTCATGGCCAAGCCATCATCCTGTCTCATCTGACATCCTGTTCAAACCTCCTGACTCAACTTCCTGCTTTTGTCTTTATCCTCATTCATTCAATGCACAGTTTACACCAACATTTCCAATCTTATACCAAAGTAGCCAAAGTTTCCTTATTAAAATGTAAAATAAATTAATTAATTCTCTGATAAAAATTCTATAATATCTCCCAACCTTAAACAACATTCAAAGTTTTTATAATGACCTACAAAGCTGTATGGTCTTCCCTCGTGGCTCAGTCAGTAAAGAATCTGTCTAAAATGCAGGAAATGTGGGTTCAATCCCTGGATCAGGGAAGGATCCCCTAGAGAAGGACATGGCAACCATTCCAGATATTCTCACCTGCAGAAATCCATGGACTGAGGACCCTAGCAGGCTATAGTCCATAAGGTCACAAAACATACATGCATGCAAAAGGCCATATATAAACTGGCCCTATTATTTCTCTGACCTTGCCTTTTAATATGCCTTTGTTCACTTTAGTCCAGGCCCCCACTTTGTATTTATTTCCTTCTCTTCCTTGTTTCAAACTCCCGCACATCAACTAGTATTTCCTGGAATCACTTTCCAGATAAACTAATTGCACTACCATCCAATGAAAACCTAAACTAAGATTTTTGGCACTAGAAGTATTTCTAAGAAGAAAATCTTAGGAATTCCCTCTAACTTTGGATCACCTACTATCCGAATGGCAATGATGACCTTACTGTTGGTGTAAGATCAAAGCTGATAACACCTGACATGTCAGAACATTACAAAGTTTAAGACTTCTGTCTATGGTTGATTGAGTTGGGATAGAAGTAGAAGTGGATGCAGTGGTCTATGCAGTAACCCAGCACTTTGAGGTATAGGAAGTAAGTGATAGTTAAAAGAAGGTGGCTTGGTTGACTATAGTTAAATGTCATTGAAATTCTGGCAGAAGAAAATTACTGGTTCAGGTTAGTCAACTCTCAATTTAATGTCTCCATGAAAGTTTAAATTTAAAAGTTTTAATTTCCTGAAACTGGATGAAATAGTTGCAGACTTACAAAGATAGTCTCTCTTGCTAAAGTCAGGATGCAGATAGGAAGAAATGGAGTCTTGAGGTCTGGGACGGGCATATCTGGTAGTTGGGCTTGAGAACCAGAAGCATCTAGGTTCCTCTGAATCACTTCGAAGGTAGTGATCCTTACTTCTCCTTGCTAAAGATTAGCAGAGGTCTAGTCTCCTGCTCCTGAGAGAGGAAGAAAGACATTACTTACAGAAGTACTGAAGGAACTGTCTAATAAGGGTGAGCAGAACTAGGATGATAGTTCAGGAATTATTTTGGGGTTTGTGAACCCTGGTGATGGAGAAATGATAAGGATTGAGAATGGAAATTTGATTGACATGGGGGTACATTTTTGTAACTCGAGGTTTATGGTCCTGACAAGGATAGCTGAGCAAGCCTCAGTACACTGCTGGAACAGATCTTTAAAGGGAATAATGGTGTATTGAAAATGAAGTGGAAGTGACAGAACTGTAGGAGAAGAATATTAATAAATGGATAAAATGCCTCAAATAACTGTGCTAAAATTCACCTATTACAGAACAACAGAGAATCTGGCCCTAAACTGTTAGCAACCAGGTGAACCTAAACAGTGTCAAGCGCCAAAAAGATATTGATTCACAGGGACCAAGTCACTGCTAGAAGTTCAAAGAGCAGCTATTGGTGAAACTGCTTTACAAAAGAACCAAGAGATCAAGAGCAGAGGAAGAGACTGCAGATATTACTACTACCAAGGAAAAGCATGGATGTGGCTGGGTTTCCATATCTGAGTTAGTTCTTAGATCCAGAGACATTTTTGAAGACCACAGCAAATCTCTCCGATAGAAATCTATCAGATTTAATCAAAGAAAATACAGTTATGTACCAGTATCATTGATCACTAGGGAAAGGGTACACACATACCCACACTCAGGATGACAGATCAGAAGCATGTGTGAGATGGCAGATAAGGGATATCCTCAATGGCTAAGTAGTGCAAGAGTTGCTGTCCCCGGCATGTCCACATTTAAGCTTTTAGCTTAATGTCTGCAAAACACAGAAGGCACATGTCTCAGCTTATTGAGAGGAGCATGGAAGCAGCAACATTGGCATTTCAGAGATACAAAGTTCTTTAGGCCAATGGGTATTAGGTTTGTAGATTTTTGAAACTTGTATCAATGTGCATGAAAAATCACCTCTCAAGGCACAAATCAACAAGATGAACAATATATTTTGTCCAGAGGAGATGCATCATCTTCCAGCCTGCTCACCTTGTTGACAGAAGAAAGTCAAGTGATTCATAATGGACTATGAAGAAAGCTGTCCTAGTCAGAATAGAGAGGATGCGTGGGTCCAAGTGTATGAGTTTCCATTAACCAAAGGAAGTATGGCTGCTACTGACGCTGAACCATCAACCTTTTAGCAGCAGAAATGAATGCTGAGCCCTCAGGATGCTTCTGCCTCTTCAAAAGACCAGCAAGTTACTTGGTGGTAAATAAATTACATCCTTCTCCTTTGAATACATAACGCCATGACCATTGCCTTGTCAGCTTGGGATCTTCATGCTGTGGAACCTGTGGGCAAAGAAAGGAGTTACTTCACTGTAAAAGCTGTAATCCTTACCATGTGATCTCTCTTACCATGAAGAGAGAGAATTTGATATAGACAAGGTTTAGATCAAACACTCAGGAACAAAGGTTTGAGTTACTCCACTTGGATCAGAAAACTTGCTAGTAGAAATAGCAGTCCAGGATGTTAGGAATACAGAATGAGAGGTGGAGGATGGACAGAAAGAAAATCTTATTGCCCAACTTTTGTATTCTTTGGTTCAATCTGCTGTTGGTTGAACCAGTGATTAGTGAAATATGGAAAGCAGAACCTGTGAATATAAAAGACTGGCTGTAAAGGACTTGAGCATCCCTGGATTTTGGCATCCACAGTGAGTTCTGGAATCAGACAGTGACTTGTGGATGCCAAGGAGAGCTGTACAGATTTGGGACAATATGCACCATCAAGGACTATAGCTAGTCCCATTGATACTCACAGAACATTTTTGTTAAGCATTTGTGATTGACTACTATTCAAAAATAAGTGTCCTGACAGAATGAACTTGCAAGTGATGAAATATGGGTGATACTTCAGTGCCTTGCTCTTTTTCCCTGAGCATATATAACTCTACAAGCTGAAGGCTGCCTAAGTAGAAATATCTGAGTCTGCTCCTTGGGGCATTTTGTCTTGCTATAGGGGCATGCTGGGTCTTTGCACAGGGCAGGTATGCCAGAGCATTAACTATGCCAGTCACAGTCCTGGATCATTGAAGAGCAGGGAGTTTATGTATAACCACCAGAGCTTCAAGTCAACCCTCAGTGAACTCAGCTCCAATGCCCACAGTAGTGACTGACTTGATCGCAAACCAAACTCTTCCTGGCTTGCTTCTATTCTGTATCTCAAGACTGAGCTTCTTTACTGGTATTTCTTGAGATTATTTCCCAAATAAACTATTGCAATTAAAATCCCTTTTTAAAAAATTTAATTGCTTATTTATTTTAATTGCATGTTAATTACTTACAGTATTCTGATAGCTTTTGCCATACATCTATATGAGTCGGTCATAGGTAAACATGTGTCCCCTCCATCCTGAATCCCCTCCCACCACCTTCCCCACTCTCTCTCTCCAGGTTTCACAGATCACCTGCATCATACCTCAAACTTGCACTGCTTGTCTGTTTTACATATGGTAATGTATAAGTTTCAATGTTATACACTCAGATCATCTGACTTTCTCCCTTTTCAGAGTCTGTTCCTGAAGAAACTCACACTAAGACAATGATCTGTTGAGACTGGAGAAGCTTAGGCTTGCATTTGAGGGAACTATTGCACTTAAGTGGAGAAGGAATGGCACCCTGCTCCAGTACTCTTGCCTGGAAAATCACATGGACAGAGGAGCCTGGTAGGCTGCAGTCCATGGTGTCGCTGAGTCAGACATGACTGAGTGACTTCACTTTCACTTTTCTCTTTCATGCATTGGAGAAGGAAATGGCAACCCACTCCAGTATTCTTGTCTGGAGAATCCTGGGGACAGAGGAGTCTGGTGGGCTGCCATCTCTGGGGTCACACAGAGTTGGGCATGACTGAAGCGACTTAGCAGCAGCATTGCACTTAACAGATAAAGAATTTCAGAAGGTTAGTTATAGTTGATGAGATTCTAGAACTCTTTATGCAATTCTAAATTCAATACATGCATTTTCTATTACATATTATATATGCATTATAATCAATCTCCCATTCATAATATATAGGTAAAATAAGCTAGAGTCCACATAGGTTAGTGGCTTAGCCTAAAATTTTCTTCTAATTTTTAGTTAGTTGCATTAACTTGTCCATGTACCTCTCATTTTTAATTCACTGAGGCCTCTAAGGCAACTACCAAATATCTAAAGAAGCCACAATTACTCCCAATAGGACAGAAAAGAGATAACTAAAGTTCCCATAATTTTGATGAATTATGTATTATAAGAAATTATTCAGATATTGTTGGAACATGAAATTATGTTCATTAATGTTTATAAATATATTATTTACAACAGTCTATGATGTATTTACCAGTAAGCATAATAGCAGAAATAAAAATCTTACCTCTCTACTAAATTATGTCTCCTGATCTCAGAGATTTTACAGTCATCTCTTTTCCAATAACTACCTATTTTATTTGTTTGCTCTAAGGCTCTCATTTTTCCCCAACAGCAATATATAGTCTTTACAAAGAATATTTAAGAATAGAGATATAAGCTTAAAGTGCATACTTTTTTTCCTCTAAACTTTGGCTTCCTTTTTTATTGAAACAACTATTGTTCCCACTTCCTTGAATATCTTTCTTGGTATTTTCTGCAGGTGTGCACATATAAAGGTCTGACACCCTGCACAACCACATAATCACATCAGGCTCATGTGAATGTACATATTTATATATTTACATAAATGAGATTGTATTACCCATAGCACTTAAGAACTTGCATTATTGATGTAATGGATCTTCGAGATGATTTGTAGCAAGGTGTCAAGACTCACCCATTTTTTTATTTATAATTTTCATTTTATTGGCTCATATGGGTATACTCCAATTTTTAACTATGTCTATATTGATAGATTTTAAATTTCTTCTGATTTATATCCTATGACAAACCATAACACTGTAATCAACTTTCTTAGATGCTTATCTTGCAATATTTGAAAGGACAGATTGTTAGAAGTGGAATTTTGGAGTTTAACAGCTAAGACACTTTAAATTATAAAGATAATGAGAAATTGCTTTCCTTAAATTTATTATAACATTTTATAAATACCCCTTACATTACTTTGGGAATTTACTTAACACTATTATGAATATATTACTTGTTTTATTATATTAAGCAAAAATGGTATCACTTGTAATGTTGACAATCTGTTTAAAATACTTATTGGTTGTTTGTGCTTCTTCTACCATGAATTGTTTATTTAGATATTTTGTTCTTTTTCTACTGCATTGTTATATATTTAAATTTGTGACTTATAAGAGCATTCATGTATTACAAATACTAATTTTAATTTAAATATTGCACATATTTTCCTAGAGTTTCTTTTAAATGCTTTGTTAATATTTTCTTCTCTGATAGACTGTCCCATTTTCATGTATTCAAATCACTCACAATAAAAATCAAATCACACATATTTGGAGCATTTACTTATTAACTAAATTCAAGTTTTGTTTGTCAAGTTTCTTTGATTATAATTACATGAATTTTAGGAGGCAAACAGCATTTCAAATTATACTCACTTTCTTAAGTTATTCCCAAGCACATTTAGCCAGTTCACAGATATTTACCATATTTCTGTCATTGACAATATAGCTATGAACAACAAATTGGCAGCTTATTCTTTTCTGTGGGTGATATTTTAACATTAAAGATCATTGTATATACAAAATAATCTCACCATCCAAAAGTAGTAAAAGTAAAAGTGAACGTGAAGTTGCTCAGTCGTGTCTGACTCTTGGCAACCCCGTGGACTGTAGCCTACCAGGCTTTTCTGTCCATGGGCTTCTCCAGGCAACAATACCAGAGTGGGCTGCTATTTCCTTCTCCAAGGGATCTTCCTGATCCAGGGATCGAACGAGGGTCTCCCACGTTGTAGGCAGATGTTTTACCATCTGAACCACCAGGGAAGTCATTTCTCCAAAAGAAGTCATTTCTCTTATATCTCTGATTCTATTACTAACTCTTCTAACATTTTCAGTTATTTGGGTGCACATTCATACAGCTATCTCTTCTAATTTCCTTTTCCTTTCCCCCATCATGACATAAATATTCTGTCCATACTTCCTTGACCTGCATGTACAGGTTTCCCCTTTCTCTTTCCTCTCCTGCATTTTTAGACCATCATGTTGGTTCATGAGTAAGGCAACTTTTATTTCCCCTCATTTCCCTGTTCTCTGTGTTTACTGCTGTCAAATACAAGATCCTAAGACACAGTTTTGATCATATCAAATCTCAGATCAAGTCCTTCAAACTCTTTTCTTCAAACTTTCAAGAATACAACCTTGGCATGGCATTCAAAGTGGTCTGACATTGAAAAATCTGGCACAGTGAGAAATGTGATTTGCTTCTGAAAATTAATAGAATCCATATTTTTAGAAGTAGAGAATGCATGTATTAAAGAGGAGTTTGGCATCAGCTGATAATGGACAAAAGCAAAGTAGATGGAACAGGAAAGATTAATAGAATGAACACGAGTTGTATGTATGCTTTGTTTCTTGTTCCTTTGAGCATGTTCTGTCACTTTCATATTCACAGTATGGATTGTATTGTCCATTGTTCATTGTCAGTATTTAACAAATGTCCAAGGCAGAGAAACAGATGTTAACATAGATTATTTGTTTGAGAGTTGCCTTCCTATTTGAGTAAGGGTCAAGAGGGTTTCCCAGGGGCACAGTGGTAAAGAATCTGCTTGCCAATGTAGGAGATACAAGAAACGTAGGTTTGATCCCTGAATGGGGAAGATACTATAGAGTAGGAAATGGCAACCCACTCCAGTATTCTTTCCTAAAGGATTCCATGGACAGAGAAGCCTGACACCCTACAGTCCATAGGACTGCAAAGACTTGGACACAACTGAGCGACAGCAAGCACACATGTATTGATCATGATGGCTCAGGAGAAACCATTTATGGAACAATAATTTGGTAGTAGTCTGTCAGTGCTTACCAGATACTAGGTATTGCCTAATGCTTTACATTCCTTATATTATTTAATCCCTGAACATCCATATAATATAATTGTATCATTTCTATTCATTTTAAAGATAAAGTAACTGAGGCTTAAAGGGTCTAATTAATCCCCTAGAGAAGGAAATGGCTACCCACTCCAGTATTCTTGCCTGGAGAATTCCATGGACAGAGGAACCTGGCACATTCCAGTCCATGGGTCACAAAGAGGTGAACCCCACTGAGTGACTAACACTTTCACTTTTTTAGTATATCAGATGTCAAAGCTAAATGCATGATAGAAACAGTCTTTGAACCTACAGAGACATACACAAATTTTATTACATAGAACAGGACCTAAAGTATGTTAGGGTTATAAAATGAGTAAAGAAAATGAAAATATGAAGTAGAAAACCTAAATACATTAGAAGCACATACTTTAAGTTTTTAAAATGTTAAAAAAATTAAAAATCAATTCCTTATTATACTATGGTGAATTATTTCAGAATTTTAGTGTTGACACATTCTAATGCTACAAAAGTGTTTCTTGAAAAGAATGAATCTTGGAAAGTTTCATATTTAATTTTTTAATGTTAATTATTTTTCTGAAAAAAAGAATATACATAAATATAGATGTAATAATCTTACATAAATTGACATATGTAGAATCAAATAGTATTTAAAACTTATAATTTACTTTGCCAAAACAGACTTTTGGGTTAATTTAGTATTAAGAAATCTGTTCTATAATTGTTTCATTATATTTCTATATTGTTTCATTATATGTAGAAAAAATATATGCCATACTTTAGAGAATAAGTAGGCACTATAAATGTATAGCAACTATGTCTGGTAAAACCTGAAAACTGGTATCATAAGGATATGTTTTTGCATAATAAAGATTTTTTCTTGAACCAACAGTTCATCTCATAATTGAAAGAAAAGCCCCAAAGAAGTTCCCATCACATTTAGGATATGTCAAGAATGTGATTATTCCAAAAGTATTTAGCATTATTCTGAAAGCTGGAATCAATTGGGAAAAGTCTAAGAAAACTAGTTTTATTTTTGTTTGATATGTTTATTATGTTAGTATATGGAGTGGGAGAGAGTTCTTTTAAAAGACATATGTATACCCATGACACTGAGGTTTGACAAAAACAAAATTCTGTAAAGCAATTATCCTTCAGTTAAAAAATAAATAAATATTTTTTTAAAAAGACAAACTATATGGGAAACTGATTTTACATATGATTCTTCAATTTATTTTGAAAAAAGTCAGTGATCAAATAAAAGGGTCTCATGGAGGAAAGATGAAGAAAATCTTTTTAGTTTAGTGAAAATAGCACCTTGCTGTGGTTGTTTTATCAGTAGACCCTATTACTAAAATCTGGAAAGTTCCACCCCAAGGTGTATATTCATTACCATTTATATGTCTTGGAATGTGGCCAGTGTCTTTTGTGCATATTTTTCTAGATTTTACCTCTTATAATGGCCTCTGGATAAAAGCGAGACCTAGGTTTTGACATAACAACATCATCAAGCTATTAACCAATGGAATTAAACCACATGGCAGTAATTTGAAACATGTTGTACCTATCTCATTTCAGACTCATACGAAACCTTAATTTGCTTCTAATTCCTTCACTGCCATGAAGATGAATTAGAAAATAAGAAGGAGGTATGTGGGAATCTTGTGGTTTAACTCTTATTTTGATATTCCAGGGTTTGGGGACCTTAGAAGAATCATTTTGAGTTTTAAGCATCTCGTGCATCTCAGCCTTTTCTACAGCAGTCTCATATTCTAAATCTTTAATCTTTCCACATTTCCAATTCCATACACAAAAGATTCTAAAATAATGTACTTTAAATACTGAAGTGCAAGTCATAGGAGAAGTGATTCTAAAAGTAACAAGTGTAGATATGCAAGCATTTATGGTGAAGCATTAAGCTGGGGAAAATAGTAACTTTAGTAGAGTTTAGACTTTTTAAATTCAGGTATCGAAAATCTATGCCTTGTTTTGAATGAATGTTTTGTTTTCCATGAAGGTAACACAAAAAGAAACAGCCCTGAATTGATATCACCCACATCTATCTACAAACTAAACCTCCAAATCTCAAATCAACTAAGATATTATTAGAAACAAGTGCAAGAATATAGACAGTTGAAAAATTAGAAACAATAAAAAAAATGATTTCCTGTGAATTATTTTCATGAAATTAGTATACACTTAGGTATAAAAATTTGTATGCAGACTACATAGTCTGGGTAAATTAGCTTGTGGAGTAACCATTGACTGCTGAGAACAATTATGAAAGTTGGATAAAATACCAAAAAATATCTATTTGAAGTCATGGAAGAACTATCAAGAGTGCCAAAACTTGAGGAGCCAAGCTTTTATGAAGAAGTAATGGAAGATATTTTTAAACTGAAATAAGAACCATCTTTTACACTGTTTCAGAAGCAGCTCAAGGCAAGATATAGAGAACCCAAGGACAAACTGAAGGCTAAAATGACCAGATTGGTGGGCTTTTGGTAGTCTCACAGTGCTAGAAAAATGAAAACTGGACATTAGGGCCAACCGAGAAAAAAGAAACCTAGTATACATCTCAGGAGTCAGGAAGAAAAAGAAATTGCTCAGTCCATTTGAAGACTGATACATTTTCTTTACTAACTCAAGCCCTAATTAGATTAATACAATATACACTTTATTCAAACTATCTGCCAGAAGCTAAGGATGTTTTGGTACCCCTACAATTTTTTCAGTCTAAAAGTCCAGTTTCACTAGACATTAACCCATCAAAAACAATCAAATAACACTATCAGAAGGAAAACAGACAACAGACACAGTCACAATTGATCTAAACAGTGGAGTTATCTTGTGTAACTTTAAAATAACTACAATTGATATGAGAAAATACAGAGAATAATTGACATCTTAAACAGACAATTGTAATCTATACAAAGAGAACAAGTGGAAATCCAAGCATTAAATAAATCGGGGAAATTGCCTGGTGGTCCAGTGGTTAGGACTTCATGCTGTCAGTACTGAGAGGTAAGTTCAATCCCTGGTCGAGAAACTAAGATCCCACAAGCTGTGTGGTATAACAAAATAAATAAATAAGTAAAACACATCAGTACTTTAAGACTGTACTAGATGTGTACAATAGCACATTGGACACAATGGAATAGAGGATTAATAAGCAAAATATAGATTCACAGGATATTATCAAGATTGAAATACTGACAGAAAATGGAAAATGCCTCTGTGAGAGGGTGGAAAAAAATGTTCAAAGGATGTAACTGAATTCTCAAAAAGAGAGGAGCTAGAAAGAAAAATGAGGGCAGAAACATTTGAAGAGGTAACAGCTAAGAATTTTTAAAAACTGATAAAAGATACAAAGATATTTGCTACCAACCAAAGTAGGATAAACAAACAGAGAAAGAGTACATATATAGGCATATTGTAAAAAAAAAAAAAAAAAAGACTGGAGTGTTTCCCTAGTGGCTTGGTGGTAAAGAATCCGCCCGCCAAGCAGGAGACACAGGTTTGATCCCTGCATCAGGAAGATCCCTTGGAAAGGAAATGGCAGCCCACTTCAGTATTCTTGCCAAGGAAATTCCATAAGCAGAGGAGCCTGACTCGGACACAACTTAGCAACTAAACAACAACAACAACAACAGTAAAACTGAAGAAACCACTGAGAAAGTGAACATCTTAAAAGAGTCTGGATTAAAAAAACAAAACAAAACAAAAACTGCCTTGTTTTAAATATCAACAATGAAATGACAACTAACTTCTCAGAAGAAAAATGGAAGCTTTCAGATGATGGAATGGCATTTAAAATGTTTGGTTTCTCCACATTTTGAAGATTTTTTTTTCTTTAATTAATTTTTTATTTTTTAGTTTGTTTTGCTTTACAATACTGTATTCGTTTTGCTATACATTGACATGAATCAGCCACGAGTGTACATGAACTCCCAATTGTAGTCTCCCCAAAAGCTAGCTGTATAATAATTAGATAATAATTATCTTTGAGAAATGAGTGATTTATATTGATAGAGGTCATCAGGCTAATCCCTAAAATTTTATAGATTTCTTAGAAAATAAACTGAAGAACAGACACTGCTTAAATTGAGACAGTGATTGCTAGAAAGGAGAGAAATGTCTGAAGAACCAGACTGGATCTAGAGAGTCTGGTACAACTGGTACCAGACTGGATCTAGATAGTCACATTGTTTAATGTGAAACAATCCCATGTAGAATAAATACATATTTACATACCTTTTAAAAAATGGTGTATAGCTACTTACAAATGTTGTATTGGTTTCTACTGTACAACAAAGTGAATCAACTGTATGCGTACATATGTCCCCTCCCTTTTAGGTTTCCCATCCACTCCCTACCCTTGATTCCACTCATCTAGGTCATCAGAGAGAACCAAGCTGATCTCCCTGTGCTAAACAGCAGGTTCCCACCAACTATCTGTTTCACACATGAAGGCAATGGCACCCCACTCCAGTATTCTTGCCTGAAAAATCCCATGGATGGAGGAGCTTGGTAGGCTGCAGTCCATGGGGTTGCTATGAGACGGACACGACTGAGCGACTTCACTTTCACTTTTCACTTTCATGCACTGGAGGAGGAAATGGCAACCCACTCCAGTGTTCTTGCCTGGAGAATCCCAGGGACGGGGGAGCCTGGTGGGCTGCTGTCTCTGGGGTCGCACAGAGTCGGACACGACTGAAGCGACTTAGCAGCAGCAGCAGCAGTTTACATATGTCTTTCCTAATCTTCCAATTCATCCCATCCTCTTCTTCCCACCCTGGGTCCCATGTTCACTCTGTCCTCTGTGTTTGTGTCCCTATTCCTGCCCTGTAAGTTGGTTCATCTGTATCATTTTTCTAGGTTCTACATATACACATTAATATATATTTGCTTTTCTCTTTCTGACTTACTTCACTCTGTATTACAGACTCAGTGTCCACCACATCTCTCTATAAATGACCCAACTTCATTCTTTTTTTGGCTGTGTAATATTTCATTGTGTATATATATATATATATATATATATACACATCACATCTTCTTTATCCATTCATCTGTTGGTGGATGTTTAGGTTGTTTCCATGTCCTGTCTGTTGTAAATAGTGATGCAATGAACATTGGGGTGCATGCATCTTTTTAAATTATGGTTTTCTCAGGGTGTATGCCCAGTAATGGGATTATGTCTACTTATGATAGTTCTATTTTAGACAGTTTTATAGTTTAAAGGACCCACCATGCTGTTCTCCATAGTGGCTACATCAATTTACATTTCCACTCACAGCACACGAGTGTTCCCTTTCCCACACTCTTTCAGCATTTTAAAGGTGCATTGTTTACATGCTGTGGCCATTTTATATGTTCAATTATTTTTTCTTAGCCTTTATTATTTGTAACTAAAAGGTCTTAGTTTTAATCATGTGCAGTGTCTGAACAATGAACCCTATCAGACTTTTTACTGCATACTTGTTTTTCTTACATGTGCTCTGCAAAATGTGAATTTCCTGTTCTTTCATCAATGTTAATAATTCTCTTCCTCATTCTCTCTTCCATCACATGCCTGTGTCTTTGTTCTCTTTGTGAGCTGAGCTCTAAGTGGGTCGATAAACCCTGTGAGATGTGGTGGGCAGGAGGCACTTTTAACCTCTTTCATTGGAAGAGTCCCTTGTGTGTCCAATTCTGAGCCAAAAATAGATCTCCCCTCTTCTGGCTACTTCCTGGGTCAAACATCAAACACTGCCCTGGCAGCAATACTTAAGATCATTGCTATCTAACCACTCTCTATGATATCAGACTTCAAGGTGGGAAGGGTGGTGAAGACAGGAAGGAAGTAAAACTGTGGGATGGGTGGTGAGGTCATAACAACAAGTGAAGAGCAGGGGATTATAACCCTATCTCATGGAGCACAGTCCATTATGAATTTTATTCATCCCCAACCTTTTGCACCAGGGACTATTATATGGAAGACAAGTTTTCCATGGACCAGAGGGGAGGGATGGCACATTACATTCCATTTATTACAAATGGAATGCACATTCAAGAACATTACAGTTATTGTGTACTTTATTTCTATTGTTACTACTTTGTGATAAATAATGAAATAAGTATAAAATTCACCAAAATGCAGAATGAGTAGGAACCCTGAGTTTGTTTTCCTTCAACTAGATAGTCCCTTCTGGGGGTGATGGAAGACACTGAGACACAAAGTGTGTTGCTTATGTCCCGTCTACCCTGCAGTTTCATTTTGGTTGTCACTGTAGAAAACCCTGCTTCACGAAGATCAGATTTTGGAAACAGAAGTAGGCTTTTCAGTGCTTTTTATGGCAATATTAGGGTATTCTGCTCTGACTTTAATAAGGCCACCATCATTTGTGATCTCAGGCAGTTAATCCTCTTCTAGCAGGGCCAAAGTTGATTCACTTGGCTTATCCACAAATGTGTTGCAGATCCAGTGCTTCCCAGGTCTGGGGTATTTTGTGCTTGGAAATTAATGTTCAAACTCTTTTGAAAGCTGAGATAGGTGATTATGCACCCACTGGGAGATAGAAAGCCTTGACTCAGTCTCTTTCAAAATCTCTGCTAATGTTTGAAGCATCTCAAAAATCCCCATGTTCTCTCATCACCCCCATAATTCCAGTTCAGCTATGAATGCAGCCACTTCATCTGTGAACTTGAACACAGTTGTCAGTTGCCATTCTCCACTGAAGTGACAGCTTGAGTTCATTGAACATGTTGAACATGTCACATAAATAAGCAAGTTTTGCAACTCATTCTGTGTCCCTGAAATGAGAGTCCAATGGTGACTGTTTTTCCAAAAGAAATCTCAGGAACACCCTTGTAAACAAAATCTCTGGCCAGTGATCTACCTTTAGAAATCCATCTTATTTCTCTGTATAAGAGAAGATATGTGGCCTGCGTCCATTTCCTTACAGAGCTGTGTGAATAGACAAGTTAAGGACATGTACTTCAATGTGGTTGATGATTTTAATCATATCTGTAAAAATGTTAAGATCAGGTGACATTTTTCGGCTAGCCAGCATTTCACTATGGATGATACAGTATGTAGACTCATATTCAGAACTGACCTTTTTGTCCTGAGTAGTGAAACCAGAAACCTCTCTAGTCATAGCAGCCACTCTGGCCCGGCATACACCAACACAAAATGACCAATTCAATTTTCCTGATATGTAATCATTCAAGGACTTGAATAGTTCTGAAGCCTTGGTGTTGGTTAGCAGCAGAAAACTCATAACATATCTTCATGCACATCCTCCTGAAAAATATACGACATAAAGACAAGCTTGATTGCCTTGTTGTCAACATTGGTAGACTTGTCAAACCGGATTGAGTACCACAGTTACTCATTAATCCTATCTAACAATTGTGCTTCAGTATCCTCTGTTATTTCATCAATCTGTACAGATATGGTGCTAGTCAAATGAAGAACATGTGCTACCTTTTGAATTTCAGCCTCTCCTAAAAGTTCATGACAAAGTCCTTAGCAGCAGGCAGCATCAACTTTTCAAAAACAGTAAAGGGCTTCTTAGCTTTAGCCATGTGGTTAGCCACTAAGAATGATGTTCTCAGTGCAGACAGATTTGATGAAGTGGTGACCTTTATTAATTGCTCCTGTTCTTCAAGTTTATGCTTTTTCTTTCGAAAAATTCCAAAAGCTTGTCTTTTACTGCAAGGTGCTTGGTCTCCATAACGCAAAGCAATTTCCAAAGTTTCATGGGTTCATTGGATAGCCAGTCATCACATATATACAAAGAGGGCTTAGAAAATGAGAATTACGTGTTGCAATGAACTCTTAAGTAGGACGCTTGGTATTTTCTTTGAAATGCAACTTTCTTTTGTTGGCAGTCTTAGAGTATTCTGGTGTTTCTTCATTGGCTCTTTCCCCTCTTTTGAAAGAATTCCAGCAACATTTTTTTTTTAAACTCATTTTAGATGGGGTTAGCTTGTGGCCTTACCAAAACTGTGACTGACAAAAGTGCATAGTGACAGAAAGAGGCACAGATGGAAGTGGTAAATAAAATAATGGGCAGACCATGTGTGGAATGAAATAACTGTCAGATTCCAACTCAAAACCTGCCACCAGATGCATCTTAATTGTCACTTGCCATTCACTGATAGGGTTTTGATATGAGCCTGCAAACAATTTCTTGTGATCTCGGTGCAGTCAAACCTCTCTGATAATGATAATCTGTATTTGCAGCTGCCCCCCAGTGCTAGCACCACCACATCAGCTCCACCTTAGATCATCCTGTGTTAGATTCTCATGAGAAGCGTGCAACCTAGATCTCTCACATGCCCAGGTAACAGTAGGATCCACATGTCTATGAGAATCTAAAGCCATCAAGGCACTTACAGGAGGCAGAGCTTAGGTGGTAAAGTAAGTGATGGGAGTGGTTGTAAATACAGATGAAGCTTCACTCAATTGTCTGCATGCAATTCATATCTTCCTGTGCAGACCGGTTCCTAACAGGATATGAACTGATAATTCTCCGTGACTCAGAGATTGGAGGCCACTGGTCTACAAAATACTGTTCTTTTTAATATATTTTGATTTTCATATACACTTTATTATATTTACAAAATTAATTTTGTAATTAATTGTGTAATTAATTTCTACTGTAGTTAATTTCTACTGTACAGTAAAGTGATTCAGTTACATGAATCTATATGTGTGTGTGTGTGTGTGTGTGTATATCAGCTGAGTTCAGTTCACTTGCTCAGTCATTTCCAACTCTGTGACCCCATGGTCTTGGGATGCCAGGCTTCCCTGTCCGTAACTAATACCCACAGCTTGCTCAAATTCCTGTCCATTGAGTTGGTGATGCCACCCAACCATCTCATCCTCTGTTGTCCCTTTCCCTCCAGCCTTCAATCTTTCCCAGCACTGGGCTCTCTTTCAATGAGTCAATACTTCACATCAGGTGCCAAAGTACTGGAGTTTCAGCTTCAACATCAGTCCTTCCAGTTAATATTCAGGACTGATTTCCCTCAGGATGGACTGTTTGGATCTCCTTGCAGTCCAAGGGAGTCTCAAGGGTCTTCTCCAACATCACAATTCAAAAGAATCAATTCTTTGTTGCTCAGCTTTCTTTATGGTCCAGCTGTCACATACATACATGACTACTGGAAAAAAATCACAGCTTTGACTAGATGGATGTTTGTCAGCAAAATAATGTCTGTGCTTTAGAATATGTTGTATAGATTGGTCATGGCTATTCTTCCAAGGAGCAAGCATCTTTTAATTTCATGGCTGCAGTCACCATCTGCAATGATTTTGGAGTCCACAAAAATAAAGTCTGTCACTGTTTCCATTGTTTCCTCATCTATTTGTCATTTAGTGATGGGACCAGATGCCATGATCTTTGTTTTTTGAATGTTGAATTTTAAGCCAGCTTTTTTCACTTTCCTCTTTCACCTTCATCAAGAGGCTCTTCAGTTCCTCTTCACTTTCTGCCATAGAGGTAGTGTCATCTGCATATCTGAGGTTATTGATATTTCTCCTGGCAATCTTGATTCCAGCTTGTGCTTCATCCAGTCTGTTATTTTGCATGATGTACTCTGGATATAAGTTAAATAAACAGGGTGACTATATACAGCCTTGACACACTCCTTTCCCAATTTGAAACCAGTCTGTTGTTCTATGTCCAGTTCTAACTGTTGCTTCTTGACCTTCATGCAGATTTCTCAGGAGGCAGGTAAGGTAGTCTGTGATTTCCTTCTCTTTAAGAATTTCCCACAGTTTTTTGTGATCCACACAGTTAAGGATTTGGCATAGTCAATAAAGCAGCAGTAGATATTTTGTGGAACTCTCTTGCTTTTTCTTTGATCCAACAGATGTTGGCAATTTGATATCTGGTTCCTCTGCCTTTTAAAAATACAATTCCTACACAAGGACATCACCAGATGGTGAATACTGAAATCAGATTGATTATATTCTTTGCAGCCAAAGGTGAAGAAGCTCTATGCAGTCAGCAAAAACAAGACTGAAGCTGACTGGCTCAGATCATGGACTCCTTATTGTAAGATGTAGACTTAAACTGCAGAAGGTAGGGAAAACCACTAGATTATACAGGTATGACCTAAATTAAATCCCTTACGATTATACAGTGGAAGTGACAAATGGATTCAAGGGATTAGATCTGATAGAGTGCCGAAGAACTGTGGATGAAGTTTGTGACAATGTTTGTGACATTGTACAGGAGGCAGTGATCAAGACCATTCCCAAGAAAAAGAAATGGAAAAAGGCAAAATGGTTGTATGAGGAGGCTTTAAAAATACCTGAGAAAAGTAGTGAAGTGAAAGGCTAAGGACAAAAAGAAAGATATACCCACCTGAATGCAGAGTTTAAAGATTAGCAGGGAGAGATAAGAAAGCCTTCCTCAGTGATCAATGCAAAGAAATAGAGGTAAACAATAGAATTGGAAAGAGTAGAGATCTCTTCAAGAAAATTAGAGATACCAATGGAACATTTCATTCAAAGATGAGCACAATAAAAGACAGAAATGGTATAGACCTAACAGAAGCAGAAGATATTAAGAAGAGGTGGCAAGAATACACAGAAGAACTATACAAAAAAGCTCTTTATACCTCAGATAACCATGATGGTGTGATCACTCACCTGGAGCCAGACATACTGGAGTCCAAAGTCAAGTGGGTCTTATAAAGCATCACTACAAATAAAGCTAGTGGAGATGATGAAATTCCAGCTGAGCTATATTAAACCCTAAAAGATGATGCTGTGAAGGCACTGCACTCATATTGAGTGCCAGCAAATTTGGAAAACTCAGCAGTGGCCACAAGACTGGAAAAGATCAGTTTTCATTCCAATCCCAAAGAAAGGCAATGCCAAAGAATGTTTAAACTACTGCACAATTGCACTCATCTCACACGCTAGCAAATTTCCAAAGTGAGGCTTCAACAGTGTGTATATTTATATACACACACATGCACATATATATATATATATATAATTTTTCAGATTCTTTTCTATCACAGGTATCATAAGATATTGAGTGTAATTCCCTGTGCTCTACAATAGGATCTTGTTGTTTATGTTATACATAGTAGTATGTATACATTTCTTAAAAAAAATTATTGCTTTACAGTGTTGTGTTAGTTTCTACTGTATGTGTGCTCAGTCGCTCACTCAGTCATGTTTGACTCTTTGTGACCACATAGATTGTAACCCACCAGGCTCCTCTGTTGATGAATTTATTTTTTTTTTTCAGGCAAGAATACTGGAGAGGGTTGCCATTTCCTATTCCAGGGGATCTTCCTGACGCAAGGATTGAACTCACCTCTCCTGTGTCTCCTGCGTTGGAAGGTATATTTTCTATCATTGAGCCATTTAGTTTCTACTGTACAGCAATGTGTATCATCTATGTTGTGCAAATATCCCCTCTTTTTTGGGTTTCCTTCACATTTAGTCACACAGAGTACTGAGTATGGTTTCCTGAGCTATACAATAGGTTCTCACTAGTAGGTTATTTATTTTATACATGCTATAAATAGTGTATATATGTCAATCCCAATCACAATCTCCCCCAACAAATTTTTGGTTACCAAAGGGGAAGGGGGAGAAGGGATAAATTAGTAGTGTGCATATTTTAATCCCAACCTCCTAATTCATCCCTTCCCCCTTTCACCTTTGTTAACTATTAGTTTTTTTCCCCTATTTTTGTTTCTGTTTTGTAAATAATAATCTGGTTCAAGTTTGTAGATAAATTTCTTTCTTTCTTTCTTTCTTTCTTTCTTTCTTTCTTTCTTTTAGATTCCACCTATAAATGATGTATTTGTCATTCTCACCCTGGCTTATTTCACTAGTATGGTAATCTCTGGGTCCTTGCATAAATATATGCAAGATATTTGTAAAGCAGGAATTTACATTTGACTTCTCATTGCCTTACCAAATTAGTGAGTGGATTGCTGGAATCCAAACACAGGATTATTTGAACATAAAAGATTTTGCTCTAAAATAAAAATGATTCTTATGTTGAATTATAGTAGGTGCTTATTTTTGGTTTTAAGTCATCCATGATCACACAATAGTTTGATCATGATTTTATTTCTTCCTAATCCAGAAAAAGAAAAGTTATGACCAACATAGATAGTATATTCAAAAGCAGAGACATTACTTTGCCGACTAAGGTCCGTCTAGTCAAGGCTATGGTTTTTCCTGTGGTCATGTATGGATGTGAGAGTTGGACTGTGAAGAAGGCTGATCACAGAAGAATTGATGCTTTTGAAGTGTGGTGTTGGAGAAGACTCTTGAGAGTCCCTTGGACTGCAAGGAGTTCCAACCAGTCCATTCTGAAGGAGATCAACCCTGGGATTTCTTTGGAAGGAATGATGCTAAAACTGAAGCTCTAGTACTTTGGCCACCTCATGCAAAGAGTTGACTCATTGGAAAAGACCCTGATGCTGGGAGGGATTGGGGGCAGGAGGAGAAGAGGATGACCGAGGATGAGATGGCTGGATGGCATCACGGACTCAATGGACGTGAGTCTGAGTGAACTCCGGGAGTTGGTGATGGACAGGGAGGCCTGGCGTACTGTGATTCATGGGGTCGCAAAGAGTCGGACACGACTGCGCGACTGAACTGAACTGAACTGAACTGAATCCAGAAAACTATTTTCAAGACAGCTATGTATCCCAAGGCTGGGATTTTGCAACTTATTTGTCCCACTAGCCATGTATTTCACTATATTTTGTAGATATTATCAATATTCTACCCCCCCTTTTTTTTGACATACCAAATATTTCTCAACCCAGTACAGTACTTAATTTTTTTTTTTTCCATCACTAAATGCAGCTTAGTGAAGTTGCTCAGTCATGTCCGACTCTTTGCGACCCCGTGGATTGTAGCCTACCAGGCTCCTCTGTCCATGGGATATTCCAGGCAATAGTCCTGGAGTGGATTGCCATTTCCTTCTCCAGGGGATCTTCCAACCCAGGAATCGAACCTGGGTCTCTCATATTGTAGACAGACGCTTTACCATCTGTGCCATCAGGGAGACTTCCCTAAATGCAGCTTGGTGAGGGTAAATTCTGGCCTTCCAAGGCCAATATATTGTCTGGTACATAGAAAGTATTTAGAAAATAGTATTTTTTACTTTAATTATGTTTTTTTTATTTACTAATTTGAGTAACTTGTACTTTTAGGGCAAAATCCTTGTCAAATTTAACTTGGATTCTTTTAAAATAAGAAATCAAGAGTAATTTTATGACAGAAGGGATTTCAGCAGGAGGATAGGTGCATAGCTATTGGCCTTTGTCCTTTACAAAATGATACTCAAGAGCAATCAGAAAATACTTAAACTAAATTCAGCCTTCTCTTGACATGTTCTAGCCTTTTGCTTTGTGAGGGCTTTTGTTTTGTTTCCCCAAAGTCTGAGCAGTGTTCAACTCCCAGTTGTGGAGAGAAACAAAAGCAGAAGCTTTTTCTTTCATACTGGAAAAAATGCTTCAAGGGGAAAAGGTTATTTCAATCCATTTTATAACCTATTTTTGGGCAGAAGTAGTTAGTTTGTCGAATTCTACTCAAAACTACAAGTCATTTGTGATACACTGAGAGACAAGGTTCTCATTCATCCTCATAGCTTAAGGAAACACTGAGCAAATATTGAAGCGTTTTTTTTTTTTTTTTAAAGCAGGAACTCTGCAACTGTTGCATGTTTCATGTATTAAAGAAATTTATAACGTTTCATGAAGAATTTCATTTTCCAAAGAGAGAAACAGAGACATATCTCAGTACAACATTTTAACAGGCTTAGTTTACCTTTTTCAGCTTTTTTTTTTTTTTTTTTTTGAGTAAAAAAAAGAGCATTGCTTATAGAGTGAGCACCAGGAGACTTGTACAGGGCAAAATAATCAAGTGTCTTCTAGAACAATTTGTCAGTGAACCAATTTTGAACTAAGTGAATTTGTCATAATTACTACAGATAAAATGGTAAACTAGACAGTTATCACACCAATGTGGAATTTGTAGTTAAGTGGAGACAGCTAAATATTAACATGTTTTTTTAATTAATTTTTATTGTTTAGTTTGTTTTGCTTTATAATACTGTATTCGTTTTGCAAGAACATAATGCATTGATGAAGATTGTTAGTGGAACTTGTCTGGAGTTTCATGGAAATATGGATAGGAAAACACCTTTATGGAAGTTGAAGAATGTTTCATAGCCCTGTCTCAATTCCTGCTGCCTGATGAAGTACTTTTGTACTTCATAGTACATCTCTGATGAAGTCTTGCTAGCATATTGACCACCATGCTCTCCTACACAGACACTTCTGATTACATATGCTTATTGTGCTGAATGACAGCTCTAGGTTATCATGAAATATCATTTTCCATGTGCACTTGTGCTAGATTGCAAGCTCCCTGAGGACAGGGGCGGGGGTGCCTGGGTTGCCCAGCATAGAGCTTGCCAGAGAAAACACCCTTAAAACATATGTATTGAAATGAATGGTAACAGTGTATCCACAACAGAGGTGTCAGACTTGTTATCTTCTTATTTTTCTAATCTCTGAGGCTGTTGTACATTAGTATGTACATAGAAACAATGTTTAATGAGTGTCAGAGGGCAAATAAAGATGTTAGCTGAAAGCAGGGAGTAAATATTAAACATTAGGAAGTATGGCCCCCCAACAGAGATAAAAATAGTTTATTTGTATGGAAAGGTTGCTTGGTCTCTTATGCTTCTCCAGTGCCTGTTTTCATTAGCAATGGTCTCAGGTGTTTTCTTCCAACTTATTGCTTTTTTTTTTTTTCCCTCAGCTCTCTTTTCCCTGAGCTTCTGAAATATTAGCCTGCTCTTCTGATGAGCATTGGCATTACTAGCTTTATCAAGTGTGACATCTCCTCTTAGTTTCTGATAGTCCTCACAGATGGTGTTTCTCAACGTGAACTACTTTGTCAAACATGACATTTACTTACAATATTTCAAAGGGGTGTATTAGAGGCCGCCTCATAATTTTGACTGCTACAGGTCTTTTCTCATAATTCCCACTGATAACTTATTAGTTACACCACCTTGCTTCTCCAAAGGTCCATTGTAAAGGAGTTTAAAATTAACATTTCACAGATTAGTTAAAATAAACCACTTCTGCTTCAATTCCATTTTCACTACTATCTAGAAAGGTATCTTTCTGACAATTCCTAAAAATCAAGCAAAAGGGCCAGTTCTTTGCTAGCCTGTGTATATGTGTATGTACATGTGTGTGTGGCTACATATAAGTCTAATTAAATACTTCAAGTATTAAGTGATCAATGTGTGTGATTTGTATACTGAGCACCAAAATGTTTGTCTATGGGAATTGAAAAGCTAGAAAAATGTAGAACACGAGAAAACTATATGAGTGCTGTGTGTGTGTCTGTGTATATTTAAAAAAAAAAAAAACAGAAACATAGAAAAATAATTTTTTCTGCATGTTGTTAACTATATATTTATTTGGAAATATCCATTTAAAAGATTAATTTTTTAACAGATATTCAATGCCAGGTGGAGACAGCCTCTGCCAATGTTAATTTTCAATTGGACTCTGTGGATATAGTAATTTCTTTTCTGCACTAAATTCTGACATAATATGGGAGAGGTTCTTCTGGGTTATGGTTTTAGTTTTGTCTGCTTTCTTTTCATTTCTCATAGCTACGTACATAGATCCCAGCCCCTGGTTGATAATTCCTTCTCCCCACAGCCTTGGTTTTACAAACTTCCTCTCATCATCTGAAAGCGGATCAAAAACTGCCTCCAGTCCCTTCCTTGAATCCCTGAAAAGTTAGCTGACCCACTGTTCTTGAGATATTAAGACTCCATCGAGTCACACATGGCTACATTATCATTTTAGAAAATAGTATTTGGAGAGAAAAAGTAATTGCAAGGATAGAAAAGAAATAAAAGGCTTCCTGGACACCCAGTGAACCTTTACACATTGGCGATTAAGATGCAGAGCATACTTTGATTGTCTCTGTAAATCTACAGAGAAGGAGAAAATGTACCTAGCAAAATGGGACTGGAATATCAAGGGTTCAAAATACTATGAAATAAACTCATAAAACACCTAATGCACTAAGTTCATTAGCCCTTTCCAAAACCAGAGAACATTTGTTCATAAAAGGAAAAGTATGAGAAACAAATTGCAAGTGTATTGATAATTTAAACTTGGGCCACACAAAAAGAAAATATCATCACAATTTTAGAAATTAAATTAGTCAGTTAATTGCGATTTCAAACACTCATGCTAACTATGGTGTGAGAAGTTAGGCATTAACAATACTTCGTTGCAAGTGGATTTTATATGATTAATCAGAATGAGCCAATTCCAGAGCTGGATGTTAACTGTTTCAATCATTTACATTTCCTGCCACGTTCTTAAATTTCATCTTTATTCTTCTCACTATCAAGAAGCTAGAGTGTGCCTCTTTATGGAAAAAATAGCTTAAAAATCATGTCTTTTCTCTGGTTCTCGTATACTTGTTCTGGCAGTAAGCTGAAATAGAAATAAACTTTGTATTTTGAGTAAAGTTGAATTATCTGAACTCTATCGTGTGGGGGTCCCAAACCCCCAGCCATGGACCAGTGTTAGTCTGTGGCCTGTTAGGAACCAGGCCACACAGCAGGAGGTGAGCAGCAGTGGTAACCCAAACCATCTCCCCTCCCCAGTCCATGGAAAAAACTGTCTGCCCTCTCCAGTCCATGAAACTGGATCCTGGTTCCACAAGGTTGGGGACTACTGGTATAGTGTCAGTGCATACAGATAGAAGATACTTATTCTTTTACTGAGCCTCAGCTTCATCATTGGGCTAGTGAGGACAAAGAGGAGAACATCACATCATATTTGTTGAGATATCATTGTCTCAGTCATCAGATATACATGCCACTGTATATAAAATGGGCATCCTAGGTGGTGCTAGTGGTAAAGAACCCACCTGTTAATGCAGGAGACATAGGAGATGTGGGTTCATCCCTGGGTCAGGAAGATCCCCTGGAGGAGGGCATGGCAACTCACTCTAGTATTCTTGCCTGGGGAATTCCAGGCTAGAGGAGCCTGGTGAGTTACAGCCCATGGGGTCACAAAGAGTCAGACACCACTAAAGGGATTTAGGGCAGGTGGCTCAGAGGTTAAAGCGTCTGCCTCCAATGTGGGAGACCCGGGTTTGATCCCTGGGTTGGGAAGATCCTCTGGAGAAGGAAATGGCAATCCACTCCAGTATTCTTGCCTGGAGAATCCCATGGACTGAGAAGCCTAGTAGGTTACAGTCCACGGGGTTGCAAAGAGTCGGACACGACTGAGCGACTTCACCTCAACCTCACCTCATGTATATAAAATAGATAAACAAGTACCTCCTGTATAGCATAGGGAAATCTACTCAATATCCTGTAATAAACCAAAAGGGAAATGAAAAAGAATATATATGTAAAATTGAATCACTTCACTGTACATTTGAAACTAACAAATCATAAATCAATTTTAATTCAATAAAAAAGTTAAAAAATAAAAATTAATTAAAAATTAAATAAAAAAGAATCATCCTGAACTCCAGGGTTCTTTGTCCTCCATAATCATTAAACTTTAAACCCATCAGGAAATGAAAGGAGGGATGGTTAGAGCACTGACTGAATTAATTTATCATTTATTCAATCAGGAAATACTTTTTAACTGAATGTTTTTATATTCATTTTTAAAATATTCATGATTGTGGAGATTATCATATTATAACTAATCATCCATTTACTACTGGAATTGTCTTTTAACTTTCAATTTCCCTAAATTATAATCTCTCCTATACAAAAATCCAGACTACATTCTTTCATCAAATTATCTTGCCATAGACTTCGTGAGGATGATCTGTTTTCTTAAAACAAACCATCAACCAAGCAAAAAACCCCCCACAACTTTGGTTATTTCTCTACTGTTTATTAAATAAATTTGGGGTCAACAGTGTATCATTGAGTCCTCTACAAAGCCAGGCCTCAACTTAGCTTTTTAACCTTGTTTCCAAATACTTTCCTTTGGCAAGATATTTCTCCAAAATGGGTTAGTAGACTTTCAGGCTAAAAATAACATTTGAAATTGCATGGTTAACTACAAGATGATCTGTACAGAAAAAATAGAAAAAGTGTGATCTATCTTCAGAATGTCTAACATATAAAAGCCAAATCCTAAGAAACAAAAACTAATTTATATGCATAAAGAATATATTAAGGGTTGAAGGAACCTGTACCAAAAGTGGATGTTAGGAATTTAGCTCCTAGACTCCTGCTGTGAATGATATAAGAAAATCCTTTGAGCTAAGTCATGTCTAGAGGAAGGTAGAGCCCCAAGAAATTCAGATCCTTGAGGTTTGGGTGCTGATGGATGGTCATCTTCAAGTTAGACCCACTATTTATGCATTCGTGCATCATCCAGCTTCTGATGCATGTGTGTGCTCGGTCACTCAGTCATGTCTGACTCTTTGAGACCCCACGGACTGTAGCACACCAGGCCCCTTTGTCCATGGGACTTCCCCAGCAAGAATGCTGGAGTGGGTTGCCATTTCCTCTTCTAGGGGATTTTCCCAGTCCAGGGATCAGACCTGCACCTCTGGTGACTCCTGCATTGGCAGTGGGATTCTTTACCACTGAGCCACCAGGAAAGTCCTTCTGATACATAATACTCATTAAGTACAGATTAAATGAATGACTTAGTATAATCATAATGTACATGTTCTTTACAATTGCCTGAAACATTAGGCTGGGTTTTCTTGGGCATTAAGATATCCAGGAGCCACAAATTAATGATTATTTAGGAAATAATCATAAGTTTGGTAACTCTGGGCAGTATAGTCAGGAGATACTACTGCCTAAGGCCTAAAAAGCAATGCCTGAAAGTTAGGCATTGTTTTTAATGTAATGTTTTTAATGTAATCTAAAAGCAAATATAAGTCACTAGAAAGAGGAAGGGTTTTGAATAAAACAGAATTATATAGAGAATAGATTTGTGGTTTCCAAGGGGGAGATAAGAGGCAGAGGGATGGAGTGGTAGTTTTGGATTAGCAGATACAAACTGTAATGTAAAGAATAAATAACAAATAAAGCCCACTCATTAACAAATAAGCCCTCACTTGGCACGGCCGAGAGGAGCTCCCCACACCCAAAGCCAGGGGCAGCAACCAGGAGGAGCAACCCCATGTCCAAGGAGCAGTGACTGCACGGGCACAGGAGGGCCTAGAGGAGCTATTCCACGTTCAAGGACAGGAGGGGCGGCAGTGAGGAGATATCCCTCGTCCAAGGTAAGGAGCAGCAGCTGCGCTTTGCTGGAGCAGCCTTGAAGAGTTACCACATGTCCAAGGTAAGAGAAACCCAAGCAAGACGATAGGTGTTGCAAGAGGGCATCAGAGGGCAGACACAATGAAACCATACTCACAGAAAACTAGTCAGTCTAATCACACTAGGACCATTAGTTCAGTTCAGTTCAGTTCAGTCGCTCAGTCGTGTCCTAGCCTTGTCTAACTCAGTGAAACTAAGCCATGCTCATAAGGCCACCCAAGACAGGTGGGTCATGGTGGAGAGGTCTGACAGAATGTGGTCCTCTGGAGAAGGGAATAGCAAACCACTTCCATATTCTTGCCTTGAGAACCCCATGAACAGTATGAAAAGGCAAAATGAAAGGATACTGAAAGAGGAACTCCCCAGGTCAGTATGTGCCCATATGCTACTGAAGGTCAGTGGAGAAATAACTCCAGAAAGAATGAAGGGATGGAGCCAAAGCAAAAACAATACCTAGTTATGGATGTGACTGGTGACAGAAGCAAGATCCTAGCAATATTGTACAGGAACCTGGAATGTTAGGTCCATGAATCAAGGCAAATCGGAAGTGGTCAAATAGGAGATGGCAAGAGTGAATGTCGATATTCTAGGAATCAGCGAATTAAAGTGGCCTGGAATGGGTGAATTTAACTCAGATGACTATTACCGAGGGCAGGAATCCCTCAGAAGAAATGGAGTAAACATCGTGGTTGACAAAAGAGTCCAAATGCAGTGCTTGGATGCAGTCTCAAAATTGACAAAATGATCTCTGTTCTTTTCCAAGGCCAACCACTCAATATCACACTAATCCAAGCTATGCCCCAACCAGTAACACTGAAGAAGCTGAAGTTGAACTGTTCTATGAAGACCTACAAGACCTTTTAGAACTAACACCCAAAAAAGATGTCCTTTTCATTATAGGGGACTGGAATGCAAAAGTAGGAAGTCACGAAACACCTGAAGTAACAGATAAACTTGGCCTTGGGATAAGGAATGAAGCAGGGCAAAGACTAATAGAATTTTGTGAAGCAAATGCACTGGCCATAGCAAACACCCTCTTCCAACAACACAAGAGAAAACTCGACACATGGACATCACAAGATGGTCAACAACAAAATCAGATAGATTATATTTTTTGCAGCCAAAGTTGGAGAAGCTCTATATAGTCAACAAAAACAAGACTGGAGGCTGACTGTGGCTCAGATCATGAACTCCTTATTACCAAATTCAGACTTAAATTGAAGAAAGTAGGGGAAACCCCTAGACCATTCAGGTATGACCTAAATCAAATCCCTTATGATTATACAGTGGAACTGAGAAATAGACTTAAGGGTCTAGATCTGATGGATAGAGTGCCTGATGAACTATGGATGGAGGTTTGTGACATTGTACAGGAGACAGGGATCAAGACCATCCCCATGGCAAAGAAATGCAAAAAAGCAAAATGGCTGTCTAGGGAGGCCTTACAAATAGCTGAGAAAAGAAATGAAAGGCAAAGGAGAAAAGGAATGATATAACATCTGAATGCAGAGTTCCAAAGCCTAGTAAGGAGAGATAAGAAAGCCTTCTTCAGTGATCAATGCAAAGAAATAGAGGAAAAGAACAGAACGGGAAAGACTAGAGATCTCTTCAAGAAAATTAGAGACACCAAGGGAATATTTCATGCCAAGATGGGCTCAATAAAGGACACAAATGGTATGGACCTAAAAGAAGCAGAAGATATTAAGAAGAGGTGGCAAGAATACACAGAAGACCTGTACAAAAAAGATCTTCATGACCCAGATAATCATGATGGTGTGATCACTCACCTAGAGCCAGACATCCTGGAATGTGAAGCAAGTGAGCCTTAGAAAGCATAACTAAAAACAAAGCTAGTGGAGGTGATGGAATTCCAGTTGAGCTATTTCAAATCCTGAAAGATGATGCTGTGAAAGTGCTGCCCTCAATATGCCAGCCAATTTGGAAAACTCAGAAGTGGCCACAGGACTAGAAAAGGTCAGTTTTCATTCCAATCCCAAAGAAAGGCAATGCCAAAGAATGCTCAAACTACCACACAATTGCATTCATCTCACACGTTAGTAAAGTAATGGTCAAAATTCTCCAAGTCAGGATTCAGCAATATGTGGACCATGAATTTCCAGATGTTCAAGCTGGTTTTAGAAAAGGCAGAGGAACCAGAGATCAAATTGCCAACATCCACTGGATCATGGAAAAAGCAAGAGAGTTCCAGAAAAACATCTATTTCTGCTTTATTGACTATGCCAAAGCCTTTGATTGTGTGGATCACAAAATACGGTGGAAAATTCTGAGAGAGATGGGAATATCAGATCACCTGACCTGCCTCTTGAGAAACTTATATGCAGGTCAGGAAACAACAGTTAGAACTGGACATGGAACAACAGACTGGTTCTAAATAGGAAAAGGAGTACATCAAGGGTGTATACTGTCACCCTGCTTATTTAACTTCTACGCAGAGTACATCATGAGAAATGCTGGGCTGGAAGATGCACAAGCTGGAATCAAGATTGCCAGGAGAAATATCAATAACCTTAGATATGCAGATGACATCACCCTTATGGCAGAAAGTGAAGAAGAACTAAAAAGCCTCTTGATGAAAGCAAAGTAGAGAGTGAAACATTTGGCTTAAAGCTCAACATTCAGAAAACAAAGATCATGGCATCAGGTCCAATCACTCAACATGGAAACAATGTTAGATTTTATTTTTTTGGGCTCCAAAGTCACTGCAGATTATGATTGCATCCATGAAATGAAAAGACACTTACTCCTTGGAAGAAAAGTTATGACCAAACTAGATAGCATATTCAATAGCAGAGACACTACTTTTCCACAAAGTTCCACTAGTCAAGGCTATGGTTTTTCCAGTGGTCATGTATGGATGTCAGAGTTGAACTGTGAAGAAAGCTGAGCGCTGAAGAATTGATGCTTTTGAACTATGGTATTGGAGAAGACTGTTGAGAGTCCCTTGGACTGCAAGGAGATCCAGCCAGTCCATTTTGAAGGAGATCAGCTCTGGGATTTCTTTGGAGGGAATGATGCTGAAGCTGAAACTCCAGTACTTTGGCCACCTCATGTGAAGAGTTGACTCTTTGGAAAGTATTCTGATGCTGGGAGGGATTGGAGGCAGGAGGAGAAGGGAACGACAGAGGATGAGATGGTTGGATGGCATCACCGACTCGATGGACGTGAGCCTGAGTAAACTCCGGGAGTTGGTGCTGGACAGGGAGGCCTTGAGTGCTGCGATTTATGGGGTCACAAAGTGTTGAACACGACTGAGCGACTGAATTGACTGAACTGAACTGAAGGCCCTACTGTATGGTACAGGGAACTATGTTCAGTATCCTGTGGTAGCCATCAGTTCAGTTCAGTTCAGTCGCTCAGTTGTGTCCAACTCTTTGTGACTCCATGGACTGCAGCATGCCAGGCTTCCCTGTCCATCACCAACTCCCAGAGCTTACTCAAACTCATCTCCATCGAGTCAGTAATGCCATCTAACCATCTCATCCTCTGTTGTCCACTTCTCCTCCTGCCTCTAGCATCAGTCCTTCCAGTGACTATTCAGGACTGATTTCCTTTAGGATGGCCTGATTGGATCTCCTTGCAGTCCAAGGGATTCTCAAGAGTCTTCTCCAACACTACAGTTCAAAATCATCAATTCTTTGGCACTCAGCTTTCTTTATAGTCCAAGTCTCACATCCATACATGACTACTGGAAAAACCATAGCTTTGACTAGACGGACATTTGTTGGCAAAGTAATGTCTCTGCATATTATGCTGTCTAGGTGGTCATAGTTTCTCTTCCAAGGAGCAAGTATCTTTTAATTTCATGACTGCAGTCACTATCTTCAGTGATTTTGGAGCCCCAAATAGTAAAGTCTCTCACTGTTTCCACTATTTCCTCATCTATTTGCCATGAAGTGATGGGACCATATGCCATGATCTTATTTTTCTGGATGTTGAGTTTTAAGTCAACATTTTCACTCTCTTCTTTCACTTTCATCAAGAGGCTCTTTAGTTCCTCTTCACTTTCTGCCATAAGGGTGGTGTCATCTGCATATCTGAGGTTATTGATATTTCTCCTGGCAATCTTGATTCCAGCTTGTGCTTTATTCAGCCTGGCATTTCGCATGATGTATTCTGCATATACGTTAAATAAGCAGGGTGACAATGTAGAGCCTTGATGTACTCTTTTCCTGATTTGGAACCAGCATGTTCCATGTCCAGTTCTAACTGTTTCTTCTTGACCTGCATTCTGATTTCTCAGGGGGCAGGTTAGGTGATCTGGGATTCCCATCTCTTTAAGAATTTTCCATAGTTTGTTGTGATAACCATAATAGAAAAGACTATAAATAAAATGTTTTGAAATAGCTGAATTGCTTAGCTATACAGCAGATATTAACACAAGACAGTAAAACAACTGTACTTCAATAAAACACAAAATATAATGGAAATTTAATAGGGGAACTTAATAAGCAACCTTTGATTTTGTGGGTCTAGCTCCAGGCAAGACAGAGAAACGAGATGATTTACTAAGTCAATGATCTCAGTCTTATTCACATGTATTTTAAGATGACCTTTTTCTGCTTAGATTTCAGGCTCAACAAGCAAATGACTCAGGACTAAAATGCAATGAGAAAATTACTACAGAAAGAGAATGTTCTGCAGAAAGGGCACACATGCAAAATATCTTGATTGAAAAAGCGATGGTCTCTGCCATTATGAACAGAACATATACAGTCTATTAGAAACAGTTTTATTTATCTCGGTCTACTCATAAAATTTCTGTTTTCTTTTTCTGGGTTTAATTCTGGGTCTGTAAGTTTGATTTGAAGACTCAGAATGCCTCATGGCATGTCACGTGGTCGTGGAATTCACTGAAATCTCTGACAGCCTCATGTACCCAGTCTTTCCCTGGGCCTCCCTCCATCTCATGGCGTATACTGCAGCTCTCAGGATAAATCTCTATTTTCCATCATCTCTTCCTTGTTCCATGCAATATTGATGACAGTGACTACTACAAGGACCTACTATACAGTATAGGGAGTTCTGCTCAGTATTATGTAAAAACCTAAATGGGAAAATAATTTGAAAAAGAATAATTTACATATATGTATAACTGAATCACTTTGCTCTATATCCAAAACTAACACAACATTGTTAATCAACTATTTATTGCAGTTGTTCACTCACCCAGTTATATGTGACTTTATGACTCCATGGACTGCAGCCCGCCAGGTCTTCCTGTCCCTCATCATCTCCTGAAGTTTGCCCACGTTCATGTCTATTGCATTGGAGATGCCATACATCCATTTAATCCTCTGACACCCTCTTCTCCTTCTGCCCTCAATCTTTCCCAACATCAGAGACAGTTGACTGTTCGTATCAGATGATCAAAATACTGGAGCTTCATTGTCAGTCCTTCCAATGAGTATTCAAGGTTGATTTCCCTTAAGATTGACTGACTTGATATCCTCGCTGTCGAAGGGACTTTCAGAAGACTTCTCCAGCATCACAGTTCGAAGGCATCAATTCTTTGGCATTCTGCCTTCTTTCCAGTCCAGCTCTCACAACCGTATGTGACTACTGGGAAGACCACAGCCTTGACAACATGCACTTTGTCTGCAGAGTAATGTCTCTGGTTTTCAACACACTGTCTAGGTTTGTCATAGCTTTCCTGACAAGAAGCAATCACATTCTCATTTCATGAGACTGCAGTCACCATTCGCCGTGATTTTAGAGCCTAAGAAGAGGAAATCTGTCATTGCTTCCACCTTTCCCCCTTCTATTTGCCATGAAGTAATGGAGCTGGTCCCATGATCTTAGTTTTGTTAATATTTAGCTTTAAGCTGGCTCTTTCACTCTCCTTTTTCACCCTCATCAAGAGTCTATTTCCTCTTAGCTTTCTGCATTAGAGTCGTATCACACATATATCTGAGGTTGTTGATGTTTCACATGTCTGTCTCGATTCCAGCTTGTAACTCATCCAGCTAGGCATTTTTCATGATGTGCTCAGTGTATAGGTTAAACCACCATACTCCAATATAAAATAAGAAGTTAAAAAAAAATTTAAAGGCTTATTTCAAGGGTGAATAAGGAGCAATGAGAAGAAAACAATCCTTTCTTGCACTTTAACAGGACTCGGTTAGCAAAAGGGACCTAAGCAGTTTAGGTTAAAAGTAACTGAGATATTCTTCTTCTGTTATAATTGTCTTGGTTTGCATCTTGTGATTTATCATATTTAAAATAGTTTTTTTTTTTTTTTTTGTATCATTCCCCTCTAAAGGGTTTGTTCACTTTCAATGCTGGGTCAAGACATATTTTTACTGCCATAGATGTTTTATATCATCTGAGATGGGGATTAAGTAATTGTGGCCCTGAAGAAAAGAGGGGGGAGTACTTCAAAGCACTGGCAAATCGAGCTGTCAAAGCTACCATGGTCTAAAGTGGTATCTTGATATATCAGATGGTAGAATACATCAGTGGATATGTTAAGCGAAGTCTTAAACAGAGCTTAAGGAAATCACTATTGAATATGTGCTTGAGTCAGTTAGGGTTTATGTAGGTTTAGGTTGGCATGTTAGAGAATATCTTGGCTGGATTAGAACTAACTATCCATAGAGATTACTAAGTTTCATGTCACTTTACGCTTGTGTTGCTTATAGTCTTTCTGTCCTGAACTAGGTATGAGCCCAAATGAATCTTTTGCTTACTCTATTCTAACTGTAAGTAATATGCAAAAATGCAAATAGAAAAAAGGGAGAGGAAGAGGTTGAGAGAAGGAGCTTATTGCTGGTTTACTGTAGGCACAGAAGAAAAGGGATGTGATCTCACATGAAAGACCAGGATCAGAGATAGTTCAGTTCAGTTCAGTCACTCAGTCATGTCCGACCCCATGAATTGCAGCACGCCAGGCCTCCCTGTCCATCACAACTCCTAGAGCTTACACAAACTCATATCCATCGAGTCAGTGATGCCATCCAGCCATCTCATCGTCTGTCACCCCCATCTCCTCCTGCCCCCAATCCCTCCCAGCATCAGGGTCTTTTCCAATGAGTCAACTCTTTGCATGAGGTGGCCAAAATATTGGAGCTTCAGCTTTAGCATCAGTCCTTCCAATGAACACCCAGGACTGATCTCCTTTAGGATGGACTGACTGGATCTCCTTGCAGTCCAAGGGACTCTCCAGAGTCTTCTCCAACACTACAGTTCAAAAGCATCAATTCTTCAATGCTCAGCTTTCTTCACAGTCCAACTCTCACATTCATACATGACCACTTGAAAAACCATAGCCTTGACTAGACGGACCATTGTTGGTAAAGTAATGTCTCTGCTTTTTTATATGCTATCTAGGTTGGTCAAAACTTCCCTTCCAAGGAGTAAGCATCTTTTAATTTCATGGCTAGTACAACTATGTAAAAATGTAATGACTCAGTATAGCTGGGGAAGTCTGTAGATTCAGTGCAATTCTAACAAAAATTCTGACAGACTTTTTTTGTAGTTATGAAAAATCTTATTTTAAAATTTATGTGGCAAGGAACAATTTACATTGAAAAGTGAGAAAGTTGCAGAACTCACAATCCCTCATTTAAAATCTTATTATAATGATGTAATAACCAAGATGGCATGGAATTAGTGAAATAATAGATCCAAAGATCAATGGAACAGAATAGAGTCCAGATATATATATGTCCACATTAATATAGTCTATTTATTATTGACAAAGTTACAAAAGTAATTCAGGGAAAAATGTATTTTTAACAATAGTGTTGGAAAAATTAGACATCTATTTGAGTAAAATAAAACTTCAGCCTATTCCTCATCTTATATAAAATTAACTCAAAATGGATCATGCATGTGTGGATAAACTGTTAAACTATGAAACTTCTAGAAAAAGAAAAGACAAAAAAATATGTGATTTGAACTAAACAGAGAGTTCTTCTATATAACTTCAAGTATGGTCCTTTAAACTTTTTAAAAAAATAATAAATTGTATGCTATCAAATTCTTAATCTAATGCTATGCAAATAATTGTAGTCAGAAAATAAAAAAAAGTAAACTTCAGACTGGAAAAAAATACTTTCAAATTATAATTGACAAAGTACTTGTATGCAGAATATATAGAGAACTTCTAAAGGTTCAACAGTAAGAATAAATTCAATTAGAAAACAAGCAAAAGTTTCAATAGACCTCCTGCCAAAGAAGATCATTTTAGTTCAGTTCAGTCACTCAGTAGTGTCCGACTCTTTGTGACCTCATGAACCACAGCAAGCCAGGCCTCCCTGTCCATCATCAACTTCCAGAGTTTACCCAAACTCATGTCCATTGAGTTGGTAATGCCATCCAACCATCTCATCCTCTGTTGTCCCCTTCTCCTTCTACCCTCAATCTTTCCCAGCATCTGGGTCTTTTTAAATGAGTCAGCTCTTCCCAACAGGTGGCCAAAGTATTGGAGTTTCAGCTTCAACATCAGTCCTTTCAATGAATATTCAGGACTGCTTTCCTTTAGGATGGACTGGTTGGATCTCCTTGCAGTCCAAGGGACTCTCAAGAGTCTTCTCCAACACCACAAAAGCATCAATTCTTCGGTAGTCAGCTTTCTTTAGAGTCCAGCTCTCACATCCATACATGACTGCTGGAAAAATGCTAGCATTGACTAGAGAGACCTTTGTTGGAAAAGTAACATCTCTGCTTTTTAATAGGCTGTCTATGTTGGTCATAACTATTCTCCTAAGGAGTAAGTGCCTTTTATTTTCATGGATGCAGTCAGCATCTGCAGTGATTTTGGAGCCCCAAAAAATAAAGCCTGCCTCTGTTCCAACTGTTTCTCCATCTATTTGTCATGAAATGATGGGACCAGATATCATGATCTTAGTTTTCTGAATATTGAACTTTAAGCATCTTTTTGACTCTCCTCCTTCACTTTTATCAAGAGGCCCTTTAGTTCTTCTTCACTTTCTACCATAAGGGTATTACATCTGCATATCTAAGGTTATTGATATTTCTTCTGGCAATCTTGATTCCAGCTTGTGCTTCAGCCAGCCCTGCATTTCTCATGATGTACTCTGCATATAAGTTAAATAAGCAGGGTGACAATATACAGCCTTAATGTACTCCTTTCCCTATTTGGAACCAGTCTGTTGTTTCATGTCCAGTTCTAACTGTTGCTTCCTGCCCTGCATACAGATTTCTCAAGAGGCAGGTTAGGTGGTCTGGTATTCTCATCTCTTGAAGATTTTTCCACAGTTTGTGGTGATCTAAACAGTCAAAGGCTTTGGTATAGTCAATAAAGCAGAAATAGATGTTTTTCTGGAACTCTCTTGCTTTTTCCATGATCCAACGGATGTTGGCAATTTGATCTTTGGTTCTTCTGCATTTTAAAACCAGCTTGAACATCTGGAACTCATGGTTCACGTATTGCTGAAGCCTAGCTTGGAGAATTTTGAGCATTACTTTACTAGCATGTGAGATGAGTGCAATTGTGCAGTAGTTTGAACATTCTTTGACATTACCTTTCTTTGGGATTGGAATGAAAACGGACCTTTTCCAGTCGTTTGGCCACTGCTGAGTTTTCCAAATTTGCTGGCATATTGAGTGCAGCACTTTCACAGCATCATCTTTCAGGGTTTGAAAGAGCTCTACTGGAATTCCATCACCTCCATTAGCTTTGTTCATAGTGATGCTTCCTAAGGCCCACTTGACTTCACATCCCAGGATGTCTGGCTCTGAGTGATCACACCATTGTGATTTTCTGGGTCATGAAGATCTTTTTTTGTACAGTTCTTCTGTGTATTCTTGCCACCTCTTCTTAATATCTTCTGCTTCTGTTAATTCCATACCATTTCTGCCCTTTATTGAGCCCATCTTTGCATGAAATATTCCCTTGGTGTCTCTAATTTTCTTGAAGAGATCTCTAGTCTTTCCCATTCTACTGTTTTCCTCTATTTCTTTGCACTGTTAACCAAGGAAAACTTTCTTATCTCTCCTTGCTATTCTTGGAACTCTACATTCAAATGGGCATAACTTTCCTTTTCTCCTTTGCTTTTTGCATCTCTTCTTTTCACAGCTATTTGTAAGGCCTCCTCAGACAGCCATTTTGCATTATCACATTTCTTTATCTTGGAGATGGTCTTGCTCCCTGTCTCCTGTACAATGTCACGGACTCCATCTATAGTTTTTCTTGCATTTTGTCTATCACATCTAGTCCCTTAAATCTATTTCTCACTTCCACTGTATATTCATTAGGTATTTGATTTAGTTCATACCTGAATGGTCTAGTGGTTTTCCCTACTTTCTTCAGTTTAAGTCTGAATTTGGCAATAAGGACTTCATGGTCTGAGTCACAGTCAGCTCCCGGTCTTGTTTTTGTTGACTGTATAGAGCCTTTTCATCTTTGGCTGCAAAGAATATAATCAGTGTGATTTAGGTTTTGACCGTCTGGTGATGACCATGTGCAGAGTCTTCTCTTTTGTGTTGTTGGAAGAAGGTCTTTGCTATGACCAGTGCATTCTCTTGGCAGAACTCTGTTAGCCTTTGCCCTGCTTCATTCTGTACTCCAAGGCCAAATTTGCCTGTTACTCCAAGTGTTTCTTGACTTCTTACTTTTGCATTCCAGTCCCCTATAATGAAAAATACATCTTCTTTGGGTGTACGTTCTAGAAGGTCTTGTAGGTCTTCATAGAACCATTCAACTTCAGCTTCTTCAGCATTGCTGGTCAGGGCATAGACTTGGATTACTGTGATTTACTTAGATTTACCATAAGGAAAAAATTATGGGAAGAGAGAACAGATCAGTGGTTGCCAGTATTTAAGTCCAGAGAGTCTCTGACCACAGGGACAGCATGAGTAAAATGTTTGGGGCTGAGGAATGCAACTTTCTCTTGTGTGGAGTGGTAGATATATTATCTATGCATTTGTCAAAGGGCTTCCCAGGTGGGTCATTGGTAGAGCATCTACTTGTCACTGCAGGAATCACAGGAGACATGGGTTCAACCCCTGCATCAGGAAGATTCCCTGGAGACTGAATGGCAACCTGCTCCAGTATTCTGGCCTGGAGAATATCATGGACAGAGGAGCCTGGTGGGCCATAGTGCGTGATGTCACAAAAGCATTCCACATAACTGGGCACACATCAAAACCCATAGAGCTGTCCACCAGAGAGATTAAATTTTACTCTTTGTAAAGTTAAAAAACAAGAGTCAGATATGACTTAGCCACTGAATAACAACAAGTTTAAAAATAAAACAATTATGAAACATAGAATGGATTGGTTTGGCAAAAGGCAATGTCTCTTTTAGTTTGGTTTAACTCTGAATACTAATCATTATGATGCCTGGATCAAGTGATGGTCCTGCAGACAAAAATGGTATTAAGGATTTATGGGAAATATGGAAGTGATGAAAGCAACGGAACGGGCAAGAAAATAAGAGTGATATGGATTGAGTGCAATATATTGTGAGCTCATTTCTAGGCTGTTAACATGCATGACTCTCTTCATATTGATGATTATTACTATATTCATTTGATGGACAGTGAAACTCAGGCTTGTCCAGAAGAAAGAGAACATTTTCTGAGAATACACTTCTTCTGTATACAGAATACGTAACACCAATCCAAGACTATCATTCAGGGAGAGTCATGAAAATGACAAAATGCATAAAAAAGCATTAAACAAAATTCTGCTTACAGTTTAATAATTTTCTCGGTTTTTTGACAATAATTCTAAATAGTCTTGGGGACATGATTGAGAAGCACTGGCTGGTTGATAATGCAAATACATGGAGTTATAGATATTAAAAGAGCAGTGCCCAAGGAGTATTTCACTTTTTAATGGGACAGAGTGATCTAGTGGTCTTCCACAGGATTCTGTGTTGTTCTATAATCTAAGACACAACTCAAGCAAAGGCATATCATGCAAGCTTATCAAATTTACATGTATTACAGAGGCAGATAAATAGTTCATCTGTTGGATAGAATATTCAAAATATCATGCCAGGCTAGAAAATAAGGGAACAAACAAACTCTTGAAATTCAGCAAGGATAATGTAAGCATATTCATTTTAATTCAGAAAAAAAAAAAAAAACAATTGTATAAAATAGAGTGTGTTGCCAACATTTTGTGAGAGTGAGACATAAAGCGTGTTTTTGTAGGTACTTGTCAATATCCTTTACACTTACAAAAGTAAAAAAGTAGAGGGTGAAAAATTTTGATTTTAAAGCAAGTTTTGGGAACATAAATCTGTTTTTTGCTGGTCAGATTGGAACATGATCAATGATGTAGCCATAAATATATGTCCCATCTCAAATTATATTAATGGACACACAGAATAGAATTGATACCAGTGGAGGTGTTAGGTCAGTTCCTCTGCTTTGACCTAACCATAAAAGTGAGCCTGGCCCTTGACTTTACTGTATATGTGTATGTGCATGCTTGTTTGCATTTGTGATTTGGGAGCCATTGAGATCTGGTGAAAAACCGTCAGTCTTCTTGATGGAAATAAGATAACAAGCTTTGTTTTTCTTATCTGTTAAATTAAATAATTAATTAAACCAATATTTGTGCAGGGTATAACATGCATTCCAGACATGTTTCTAGGGCTAATATTATAGTAGTGAATTAAAATATATAGATTTTTTATTTAAAAAATTAAGATATTGCCATTTTGTCATATCTGTCAGAATTCAAATAACTTGGTTTCTTATTTATGCATATAATCACTGCCAAGCTTGACAGTTACTCGCAAAGGGAACAAGTTAGAATAAACAACCATTTTATGTCCTTATGACTTTTAGAAATTTCATACAAAGGTATTGATTTGCCAAGACAGAATTAAACCACTTGGCTGGTCTAGGCTGTAACTTCAAAGATCATTTTGGGCATTTTAGTGATAACCCTATTAAAATGTCTCCTTTGCCATTCATTTGAATGGCATCGCATATCTGGCAAATTTGATATTTTAAATTTGAAACTGACAAGGGAAAAAAAAACATGCAAAGAAAATGTCTTGTTTGAATTGTCAGGTCTCTGTGAATGACTGTATTCTATGGCATGGGGAAAACCCTTTCATTGGCCAGCAGCCCTGAGCATCAAAGCAGGAAGCTCCTCAAAAGCTGATACCCTGGGAAGCTGAAAGTAGAGCCAGACCAACACAGCCAACATGGAAGCCTCACAGGTGTGTAATTAGGATCTTTTTTGCCAGACTGAAAAGTCATAAAAAGGCCCCATGGATTATGGGCAAATATTGGCCAGAATAGAATTATTTGCAAAAGTAAGAAGGATAGATGACTTCAGCTCCTCTGGAAAGAAAAGGATAACCTACCTCTAATTACAAAGGGAGAAAAATAACCACTTTTTTTTTTTAATGGAAGTCTAGTTGGTTTACAATGCTGTGTCAGTTTCAGGTGTAAGGCAAGGTGGTTCAGTTATATATATATTTTAAGGAGGAGAAGGCAAATCAAAACTTTATTTGCATAATTGTCATGGAAGGGAAGCAGTGTAATGACCCTATGACTTCTGTCCCTTGTCCATTTGCTCCTCTGAGCTGGTCTGCCAGCCAGAGATGCTTCTGAATGTTTGCCTTTCATTAAGGTTTATTCTCAGTGTGCCTAGGAATATATTAGTATATTTATCCTAGAGTTGGAAAATCAGATCATGAATTCTAGGCCAGAGAAAATAAGAGTGTGTGATAGAGACAGATATCCCTGGAGGAGGAAATGGCACCCCACTCCAGTATTCTTGCCTAGAAAATTCCAAAGACTGAAGAGTCTGGTGGGCTATAGTCCATGGGGTCACAGAGTCAGACAGGACTGAGCACACACACACTATATAATCAATAATTGCCTCCTTACAGCTCATTTGACACCTAGGGGTTATTTTCTCAAATCTAAAGCAGCAGTTTAAGCACATTTCATCATGTCTAGGAGAAGTCTCTGGGTCACCATCACAGGTTATAAATGTTTAGGACATGTTTTTTTCCATTGACCAATCATTTACCAAGAATCTACCACCAGGCAGGTGGTACAAATACCTACTTGTTAAGATCATATCACTGCTTCCTTCAAACTGTTTACTTGCTAGTGGGAGACAACAGACATCCACAGATAATGACAATGTACTATCACAAATTGTTAATTTTCTGGCTAACTTTGTCTCTGAGTGGGTTATGGTAGTGGCCTTCTCAGAGAATAAGTTCAGAACTGAACCTCCAAGAACACGTGTATGTTATCTGGTGAAAATGGAAAGAGGTGGAGGGGAACTAGCAAATTCTAAATGAGAGGAGAAAGATGAGGATGATCAGATGCTTCAGCAGATTTCACCTAAAAGATGAAGAAAATTGTTGTCCAATAGCTGCATAAAATGACACTGAAAGAATAGGAGGAATTATAACATGAAAAAAATTTGCTATGGAAACTTTATCCTAAAAACAAGAATGGAGTCCAGTAAAGGAATTCCATGGTGGTCCAGTGGCTAAGATTCCATACTCCCAACTCTGGTGGCCCAGGTTCAATCCCTGGTCCAGGAACTAGATCCCACATGTTGCAGCTAAAAGTCTCACATGCCACAACGAAGATCAAAGATCCAGCATGCTGCAACTAAGACTAGCACAGCTAAATATATACATATATACATTATATATATATATATATATATATATATAAAAGACAGAATCCAGTGAACCAGGATGTTCATTTTCCTTCTCAAGATCATCTATGGCATTTTGATTGGGTTACAGACAGACCTGCAGTCTAGAGATGTGTGCTGAGCCACTGAAAGCACTCAGCAAGAAATTTGCTGGTTGGAGGGGGACAAAAAGGTAATATGTGGCATCAGGTCAGGGTTGCCCCTCAGGAATCTGTTGGGGGACTATTTGAAGTAATTAATCTATGACTAATTATGGGATGGGTTCTTTCCTTAATTGTCACTTCTATATCTGGTTTCAAAAATGGAATGTATGAAAAAGCTGGGAAGTTCTTTAGAATTGGCCATAAAGAAAATCTAAGTTAATTATGACATGGATGATTGAATTGTATTAATTTCTGTGACAGTCCTTTTGAAGAGTAGCTATAGCTCTTACATCAGTGTAAGTAAGCCTGGTAGTGAATGCTTCTGCAGATTTCTCATTTGAATTTTGTGGGCTGGTGAGGAAGCCTCTAGGAGGTGGACTTGAAGGATCTGGAAAGAAATCTCTCGGACCAAGGGGCTCACTTGTTTGGAATGTTTTTCACATTTGTAAGTAAAAGTTGACAAGTGAAATTCTCAAAAGACTTACAGTGAAGTTACAGGGTTTATGAACCACATCTTGCCCTTTTATAGAGTTTTTTTTTTTTCTTTTGCAGGAGCAAATTATCTTGTCCTGCTCATTTGTGGTCCTGTGTCCACAACTCTCTGCCCCACATCACTTCTTATTCAGTGGTCTATAGTGTGCTCTTTTCTGGAGTTCCATAAAGGGAAGACTGTTGGTTATACTTGAACCTGTCTCCATGGCATTGCTCCTGGATGCAAGGGAAGAACACATTGCTCCTATGCCTTGACCTTTGGTTTGGTAGTCATAGGTTGGACACAGGCTTCAGTGCCCATAGGCTAAAAAGGACATGTGATTTGAAGTTCTGCAAGTCTCAGACTGGACTTTTATTTTTCTCCCAAAGGCTTTGATGTCTTTGAGTGACTTCCCATACCTTAGATTTGCTTCACAAGAAACTGAAGAACATCAGCCAAGTTTTGTTGTGAGATTTTGCAAGTCCCTAAATATGATGTGCTTGTCTGACTTGAGAGGAGAACCGTTGCCTTGTACCCCTGTACTTCTGAAATCTAGGCCACAGAGCATGTGAAAGGGAATGCAAGTGATGTTCTGATTTGTGACTCAGATAACCAGGTGAACAGGCCCTATCTCATCAGCCGTAATTTCCTCTTCCAGCAGCAGACAGTGAAAGTCACTCAGTCATGTTCAACTCTTTGCGACCCCACAGACTATACAGTCCATGGAATTCTCCAGGCCAGGATACTGGGCTGGGTAGCCTTTCCCTTCTCTAAGGGATCTTCTCAATTCATGGATCAAATCCAGGTCTCCCTCAATGCAGGCATATTCTTTATCAGGTGAGTTACCCAGGAATCCCAGCAGGAGAACCAGGGTCAAATCTAATTTAAAATTTCTTTGGTTGTAACCCTCCAGATATCTCTCCTGGAAGCAGGTAGTTTCAGGGCAAAGCTAATCTTTTAAAACAGGATGTTATAGACTTCCAAAGGGCTCTTTGTTCCAAGATATCTCTCTTATTGACTCTACCATAGGTCTATGTTAAGAAGCCAGGGTAGGGTTTGCCCAGGTGCCTCTGTGCGCTTGGCCAACAGCCTCTGACACCACCCACCCAAGCTCCTCAGGAGCTGGTGGGTGGTGGCCCTTCCCCCAGGACCCTCCAAAGCCCAGGGGGACAAAAGTGACTTTAAATCCAGACATGCATATTGAAGTAAGTTAAAGGATTTAATATGAGGCACAGAAGCAGATAATGCCAAAAAGCAAGCAGTAGTTGGTACACATTTAGTGATTAAGACAGCCTTTCCTTCTCCCACTGCTGCTGAGATGGCTAAAATTAGTCAAATTCAGTATAAAATGGAATACACTGAAAGTGTTAGTGAATGAGGGTTTGGAAAAATTAAAGGTGGCACTACCAAATGCTGATCTGTAACAAGGATTCCAAGAAGGAGTTTCAAATGCTAGTGTGATTATGCAGGTTCCAGAGACAATTGTGGTATCAGGAAATAATGAAAACATTCCATTTTCTAGACCAGTAGATCTTGACCTTATACAATCAAATCCCTTTAAGCCAAGCACTCTTGAGCTTATGCTAAATGAAAGATCACTAAATTGTCTGGATTTAGAAACACGTCCCTCCTTCAGCCCCTCAAAATCAAGAAATCCATGCAGTTGACAGGCTAAAAAGGAGCACTCTATGAGTGAAAATGCTATTTCCAAAAATGGACACCTGGTCAGAACTGACTCCATGTATGACATTTCAAATATACAGGCAACAACTGAAGGAACTTCAGAAGACATGACAGTTGTAGATGGAGCTTCATTAAGATGACAGATAATCAAACTGAAGAGATGTCTACAACTTCTTGAAGAGGAGAACAAAGATTGTGCTAAAAGAGAAATGCCATGTATTCAATTACTGTAGCATTCTGGCTGCCTAATATCTGGCTCTGGTTTTGCCACTAGGGGTAACATGAACTCTCAAAAATATTACTTCAACATCTGGAAATATAAAGAATTTGCAAACTTCAAAAAAAATATTCAAGGTAAGCCAGGACCTCCCATATTTTGGCCATTACTGTACCATTCTTTTCTGCTTCTGTTTTATTGACTACGTTAAAGCCTTCAACTGTGTGGATCACAACTGGAAAATTCTTAAAGAGAAGGGAATCCCAGACCACCTGATCTGCCTTCTGAAAAATCTATATACAGGTTAAGAAGCAACACTTAGACCTGGACGTGGAAAAACAGACTGATTTCAAATTGGGAAAGGAGTACGTCAAGGTTGTATATTGTCACTCTGCTTATTTAACTTATACTCAGAGAACATCATGCCAAATGCTGGACTGGATAAAGCACAAGCTGGAATCAAGATTGCCAGGAGAAATATCAATAACCTCAGATATGCAGATGATACCACTCTTATGGCAGAAAGCAAAGAAGAACTAAAGAGTCCCTTAATGAAAGTGAAAGAGGAGAGAGAAAAAGTGGCTTAAAACTCAACATCCAGAAAACTAAGATCATGGCATCTGGTCCCATCACTTCATGACAAATAGATGGGGAAACAATGGAAACATTGAGAGACTTTGTTTTTGGGGGCTCCAAAATCACTGCAGATGGTGACTACAGCCATGAAATTAAAAGATGCTTGCTCCTTGGGAAAAAAGCTATGACCAACCAAGACAGCATATTAAAAAGCAGAGACATTACTTTGCCTCCAATGGCCCATCTAGTCAAAGCTATGGTTTTTCCAGTAGTCATGTATGGATGTGAAAGTTGGACTATAAAGAAAGCTGAATGCCGAAGAATTGATGCTTTTGAACTGTGGTGTTTGAGAAGACTCTTGAGAGTCCCTTAGACTGCAAGGAGATCCAACCTGTCCATCTTAAAGGAAATCAGTCCTAAATATTCACTGGAAGGACTGATCTGAAGCTGAAACTCCAATGCTTTGGTCACCTGATGCGAAGAACTGATCTTTTCATTTGGAAAGACCTTGATGCTGGGAAAAATTGAAGGAGGGAGAAGGAGACCACAGAGGATGAGATGGTTGGATGATATCACTAACTTGATGGACATGAGTTTGAGTAAGCTCTGGGAGTTGGTGATGGACAGGGAAGTTTGGCATGCTGCAGTCCATGGGGTCACAAAAAATAACACATGACTGAGCAACTGAACTGACTGACTGTACCATTTTCACAGTTTTTGACATTTGCACTAATTTTTACTTATTTCTCCTCTTTTTCTTTTTTCAAATTAACTTAATACATTATCAAAAAGAAAATTTCTCATCACTACTAAGTAATAAATAATAGGACACAAGTGAAAGATTGTTTTTTCAAATAAATATAAAGAAAGCATAACAATTTACATAAATCCTACTCATCTATGGAAAACTTTAAATAATTTCACAAACACTGAGCTAAAGTATTTGGCACCATAATAAGGATAATTCCTCTTGTCAAGGAATTCAGAATATAGGAAGAGAGAGATACATATAAATAGGTCATTAAAAACTGATGTCAGTATTTCTGGGGTGAAGATAATCTTAAGAGTATTTTACAGACATATATTTTACAGGCACATAAGAAGAGCATTTAACACCACAAACTTATGTCAGAGAAAAATTTTCTGGGGCAGGTGATGTGTTTGGAAAGATCCAAGTGTTTGGAAAGGGGCATGCAGAGGCCATTGCTAGATGACAAAGTGGCTCCTGAGCAGAGGGACAGAAACAATAGTTTAGATTCTAGAAAAGGCATGGGATGAATGGCATTTCTGTTGCCACAGTGAATGGTGGGCTCAAGGAGTTATGAGAGGCAGTTGAGGTTGAAGGCTAGGTATGCTGCCTACTACTTCATTTTGCAAGTAATGGGCTGAGAGGATGGATTTTACACTTTTCAGCAGGAGGTTTTTAAAAGAATGCTACAATTGCAGTCCAGTGAGTAAATACTCTTAGTGAACAAGGAACACAAAGGCAAGAGGGAGATGGAAAGAAAGCTCTGTAAGTGGCAACCTGTAGAGGCTTTGGAGAGGACCACTGAGAGAGCAGAACCTCACTGCTTAAAAAGGCTAGAGACTGAATGGCTTTCCCTCCTGATCCAGGCAAGCTTATTCCAAGAATACAGAGTTGGGGTGAAGGTTGAAGTAGTGAAGATAGGTGGGCACTCAATTATTTTGTGATTGTGGACAATATACCTTTAAAGCTGGCCTTCTTGACTTTGAATGTATTCTTCCCTTGAGCTGATCACTTTTAAATACTCTTACAATATTTCCTATAGTCTCCAGAAAAGATTTTTTCCAAGGCCAAAATCATGTTTTTGTGCTCTTATATGTGATTATAGATAAGCATCTTCCTTTTCAAAGGCTTAGTTTTCTCATCTCTAAAATGGGATTAATGAAAGTCCCCTTAAGAAGCAGTTTTTAAAATCAGTAGATATTAAGTATGAAGATACCTTGCCCTGGGGTCTACACACACTGTTGAGACTCAGTAATTGTTAGTTTTTTAAAAAATTTCATTTACTACACAATAGTAAGGATGTGAAGGATGCTTGATAATGATGGTGACTGGAAAGGATTGACTAGCACATGCTCTGGTGGATTGGAAATCCAATTAGGGAAATGCCATGGACTTTAGGGTCTTGTTTTGATGGCAATGTTAAGTAATTTGGTGTTCAGACTTTAACTGTATTTGAAGTTATCATAGACTCTTCTATGCTTTAGTTGTGATGAAGTGATAAAAGAGAACCCCGGCTAAGTACATCATTGGTTCTTCATTACCCCTGATACTGACTATAATTACTCCAGTTAATAGACCTTTAGCTTATTAGTCAGCAAGCCTATTGGAGTTTCCCAAGTGGCACTAGTGTTGTGGGTGTGTGTGTGTGCGCTCACGTGCACGAGCATGCTAAGTCACTTCAGTCATGTCCAACTCTGTGCCACGTTATGGACTGTAGCCCACCAGACTCCTCTGTCCTAGGATTCCCCAGGCAAGAATACTGGAGTGGGTTGTGATACTATCCTCCAGGGAATCTTCTCAAGCCAAGGACTGAACCTGTGTTTTTTATGTCTCCTTCATTGGCAGGTGTGTTCTTTACCACTGGTGCCACCTAGGAGCCCAAGCCTATTACAAGGCCCACAAAAGTCTGCATGTGTGTTGAACTCATTGTAGAAGAGTCCAGAAACTTCTGCTGAACCAGGATGTCTCCAGTCACATCCTCAGATCAACCTGGAGGACAAATAATTAGTTTATGAAGATCTTATGTTTAGGACAGTTACTTTTCCTTTATGTCAGCCATATACCATATATCAATGTGATTAAAAGATCAGATGATGACAAGGACTCTTGAATGGGATGAAGTAAAAAGTAAATTCTATCCCTCAGAAATATTTTAGGCAGGTCAGGGCAATGCTATTGATCTTCCATTTTTTTTTTTTTTAAGTTTTAATTGTGCTAAGTGCTTGACACACATTATTTCATTGAATATTTCCAATGAGCTTATGATACACACATTTTTAAATAAAGAGATGAAACACACTGAGCCTGAGAAAATTAAATAAATTGCCTAAGGTTATAATGTGAGCTCAGAAGCACTCTAGCTACTCTGTTTCCTATCTACCTATAGCCAGTGTTCAGTGAGATTGCTAGTTCCTCATTTGTTAGGGGATAAAAAATATATTTCCACTAATATGAAACTCACAGGGGAGACATAGAAATCAAGTAAGTAAACAAGTGTGAAGGATATTTTAAAAAATAAATGAAATGACAGCATGAGAACGATAACTAATGTATCTCTATGTACACAAAGCAGTATCATACAAAAGAGATGTCAAATTAAGTATTATGGATGATGTTGGCCATAAGTGTAAATTATACGAGTTAAATTAGAAGCAAACAAATGGAGTGAAGTAGTTTGGGGGGAGGTCTATGATTTCTTATCAGTGTAATATTCAGGTTGATGGAGTTGACATAGACGCTAAGTAGATTACACATTTCTTAAACTTTGTTGGTAGATAGAAATCTCTTATTAGTTACCAATATCTTGAACAAATTGTCATCTTTCTAAGTTTTTTAAATTAAAAATATTTTACAGAAGTATAGTTGATTAATTATATCTTAAATTCTGCTATACAGTAAAGTGATTCAGCTCTACAAATATGTATATATACACACACACATTCTTTTTCATATCGCAGGGTATTTACTATAGTTCCCTGTGCTATATGGTAGGACCCTGTTGTTATCCATTCCATATATATTAGTTTGCATCTACTTACCGCAAACTCCCAATTCATTCTTCCCCTATCCCCTTCTCCCCCTTGACAATCACAAGTCTGCTTTCTATGTCTATGAGTCTGTTTCTGTTTCATAGATACGTTCACTTGTGTCATATTTAAGATTCCGCAAGTAAGTGATATCATATGGTATTTATGTCTCTTTCTGACTTACTTCACTTAGTATGAGAAACTCTAGGTCCATCCATGTTACCGCATGTGTGCATGCTTAGTTGTCTCCAACTCTTTCCCACCCCAACTTGTACGTAGAAGGTCTAATCTTCCTTCCTACACTCCAGAAGTCTGTGAAATTGATTTGTGCAGAAAATGTTCCCAGATGATGTCCCCAGTCAGATTTCACTTTTTCCTTCTTCGATGAACAAAGCAGCATGTGAATAGCTTTTAGACAACATCATTTCTGACCTCTTTGTTTGAAAATTATTTTCTGGCTTTTATATATGATACCTACAATCACAGTGAGAAGACTCTTGAGAGTCCCTTGGACTGCAAGGAGATCCAACCAGTCCATTCTGAAGGAGATCAACCCTGGGATTTCTTTGGAAGGAATGATGCTAAAGCTGAAGCTCCAGTGCTTTGGCCACCTCATGCGAAGAGTTGACTCATTGGAAAAGACTCTGATGCTAGGAGGGATTGGGGGCAGGAGGAGAAGGGGACGACCAAGGATGAGATGGCTGGATGGCATCACGGACTCAATGGACACGAGTCTGAGTGAACTCCGGGAGTTGTGATGGACAGGGAGGCCTGGTGTGCTGCGATTCATGGGGTCGCAAAGAGTCGGACACGACTGAGCGACTGAAATGAACTGAACTGAACTGAACAATCACAGTGCTTAGCGAATAGCAAACACAACCCTTTTTTTTTTTTTTTGCTAAATTTAATTAAATTGTTACAAATTTCACAGAGATGCATAAATATTGACTGAATGAAAACTCACAGTTGATGTGTCCCAACTGTCTAATGGTGAAAAGTCACACTGCAGTCACTAGTTCACAAGCGTTCACCAGCACAGCATGTCTGGAATAAAATATCCAGCTGGAATTGTCTCATTAGGCGTCACTCTATCTGTATGTGCTCTGAAAGGAAAAGAAAATTGATTGTAAAGTGTGTTGCTTCTGCAGACTTCCTGGATTTGGTTAATGAGATAAACTTGGCAGAAGAATTCTTTGCCACTGGGAATGACTAAGTCACCAGACCATAATTGTACACCTCTTTGGTGGGGAAGGATACCACTGGCAAGGGCAGATATATGTTTTGATTTTTGTAAAAGGATCATTAAATTTTATTTCCAATTCCCGTTGTTATTATAGGCATAGATCTAGATGTGAGCCCAATAGGGATAGAGCTGAGATAGTAATCTGAGAGTCAGAAAACATGCTGTGATCAGATTCATCCATCCTGTACTTAGACATCATTCCTATATCAAGCAAATTGTGTCTGACTTCATGCTCCTTGTAAACGGTATGATCATCATGAATGATGGCCACCAAATATGTCTAGTACATGGGTCTAACTAAATTTTCTGGCTTCTTGTAGTTGAATGTATCCATGTCACCACTTCTGGCAAGGATTTGTGAGCAAATTTGAAGGGTGTTACTTCTTAGCCTGAGCACTTAATTGGTAGCCTGAATGCACAGTGTTTCCAAAACTCTTTCCTTCTGCTGCCCATGCAACCAGGATGTGGTTGCTGTGTCATCCCGGCTGCAGTGAGGAGACATAAGGGCTGACCCACAGTGAGAAAGAAGCCTAAACCTCTTTATTGTTATGTCATTAGCTTCTGTGGTTATTTTTTACACAGAATAACTTTGTCTATCTTATGGTACATGGGAACTGCACAGGTCTTCATAAACACAAATTTTGTGTCAGTTTTCTTATTGAACAAGGAATTCACTGAACACTACTTCAAGATAGACATTATCTAGGCATCAGATATACTGCATTGAACAAAACTGTTTATGCTATTTGTAGCTAATGGGAACATGAAGGGTTGACCTGAAAGAATTTCCAGATGAGACTGTCCCGTCTATGAGTGAATATTGGGATTAACCTGGGTTTCCATGAATTTGGCATGGAAAGAATAATACTAAGTAGGAAATGGTATTCATCCAACAAAATTGCATTGCATTCCTATGCGAGCAGAGAATTTACAGTGTCATTTGTAGCAACATGGATGGACCTAGAGATTGTCATACTAAGGGAAATAAACCAGAAAGAAAAAGTCAAATACCATATGCTATCACTTATATGTAGAATCTTAAAACGCAAGACAGCAAAAGAGACACAGATGTATAGAAAGGCCTTTTGGACTCTGTGGGAGAGGGAGAGGGTGGGATGGGTTGGCAGAGTGGCAGTGTAACATGTGTGATATCGTAAGTGAAATGAATCGCCAGTCCAGGTTTGATGCAGGATGCAGGATGCTTGGGACTGATGCACGGGGATAATCCAGAGAGAGAGTGTGGGGTGGGAGGGGGTGGTGGGGGTCAGGATTGGGAGTTCATGTACACTGGTGGCTGATCCATGTTGATGTGTAGCAAAACGAATACAGTATTTTAAAGCAAAACAAACTAAAAAAATAAAAATTAAAAAAATAAAAATAAATAAAAAAATTATACAAATGAACTTATTTACCAAACAGAAGGAGACTTACAGGCATAGAAAACAAACTTGTGGTTATCAAAGGGGAAAGAGGGCAGAGGTACAAATTAGGAGTGTGAGATTAACATATACACACTACTAGATATAGATATATAATAGCTAACCAACAAGAACCTATGTATAGTACAGGGACCTGGGCTCAATATTTTGTAATAACCTTTAAGAGAAAATAATCTAAAAAATTAGGTTTATATATGTATAACTGAATCACTTTATTTTATACCTGAAACTAACACAACACTGTAAATCAACTATACTTCAATTTAAAAAAGAGTTTATTAGAGTTCTGTCAATTAAAAGAGACATGAAAGTGGGATTCTGATTATCTTCAGAATATAGCAATAGTAATTATAGCTTCTATTTGTTGGGTACCTTCTATAGGATAGCTACTTGAATATATACAAATTATCCAGAATTATGCATAACATGAGATTATGTTCATTTTCTATCACTGCATATTAAATTACCATAAATTTAGCAGCTTGAAACCATACTTGTGATCTGCTTCTGTGGGTCAGAGGTCCAAGTGAGCTCAACTGGTCCCTGCTCAGGTACCATATAGCTGGAATCAATATGTTAACCAGGTTAAGAGCTTACCTGGAGAACTGGAGAACCTATTTCCAAACTCAGGCAGGTGATTGACAGAATGCCTTTCTATGTGACTGTAAAACTGAGATCCATTTCTTTGCTGGCTGCAGGAGGTCTGTCTGCTCCTAGAGTCCTCTGCATTGTTGCCTCCATCTGTAGAGCAGCAATAGCACCTTGAGGACTTCTTGTGCTTCAAATCTCTGTGACGTCCCTACATCCCCTTCTGCGGCCTTCTTCTTCTGATTAAAAAAAAAAATTTAATTTGAGAATAATTACAATGTTGTTTTGGTTGCTAAGAAATGAATCGCCAGTCCAGGTTTGATGCAGGATGCAGGATGCTTGGGACTGATGCACGGGGATAATCCAGAGAGAGAGTGTGGGGTGGGAGGGGGTGGTGGGGGTCAGGATTGGGAGTTCATGTACACTGGTGGCTGATCCATGTTGATGTGTAGCAAAACGAATACAGTATTTTAAAGCAAAACAAACTAAAAAAATAAAAATTAAAAAAATAAAAATAAATAAAAAAATTATACAAATGAACTTATTTACCAAACAGAAGGAGACTTACAGGCATAGAAAACAAACTTGTGGTTATCAAAGGGGAAAGAGGGCAGAGGTACAAATTAGGAGTGTGAGATTAACATATACACACTACTAGATATAGATATATAATAGCTAACCAACAAGAACCTACTGTATAGTACAGGGACCTGGGCTCAATATTTTGTAATAACCTTTAAGAGAAAATAATCTAAAAAATTAGGTTTATATATGTATAACTGAATCACTTTATTTTATACCTGAAACTAACACAACACTGTAAATCAACTATACTTCAATTTAAAAAAGAGTTTATTAGAGTTCTGTCAATTAAAAGAGACATGAAAGTGGGATTCTGATTATCTTCAGAATATAGCAATAGTAATTATAGCTTCTATTTGTTGGGTACCTTCTATAGGATAGCTACTTGAATATATACAAATTATCCAGAATTATGCATAACATGAGATTATGTTCATTTTCTATCACTGCATATTAAATTACCATAAATTTAGCAGCTTGAAACCATACTTGTGATCTGCTTCTGTGGGTCAGAGGTCCAAGTGAGCTCAACTGGTCCCTGCTCAGGTACCATATAGCTGGAATCAATATGTTAACCAGGTTAAGAGCTTACCTGGAGAACTGGAGAACCTATTTCCAAACTCAGGCAGGTGATTGACAGAATGCCTTTCTATGTGACTGTAAAACTGAGATCCATTTCTTTGCTGGCTGCAGGAGGTCTGTCTGCTCCTAGAGTCCTCTGCATTGTTGCCTCCATTGTAGAGCAGCAATAGCACCTTGAGGACTTCTTGTGCTTCAAATCTCTGTGACGTCCCTACATCCCCTTCTGCGGCCTTCTTCTTCTGATTAAAAAAAAAAATTTAATTTGAGAATAATTACAATGTTGTTTTGGTTGCTACCATACAGCAATGCAAATAAGTTATAAGTGTGTGTGTGTATATGTATATGTATGTGTGTGTGTGTGTGTGTGTGTGTGTATAAGAAAGTGAAAGTGAAGTCTCTCAGTCGTGTTCCTACTCTTTGCGATCCCATGGACTGTAGCCTATCAGGCTCCTCCACCCATTGGATTTTCCAGGCAAGAGTGCTGAAGTGGATTGCCATTTCCTTTTCCAGGGGATCTTCCCGACCCAGGGATCGAACCCAGGTTTCCCTCATTGCAGGCAGATGCTTTACTGGGAAGCCACCAGGGAAGCCCTATATATAAATACTATCCCTCATGAACCATCCTCCTAATCCCTTCGTTTGCCTTTTAAAAGAAGCCTATAATTTGATTAAATTCACATGGATGATCTCCAACATTTAACGTAAACTGATTTGCACCTTAAATTGCAAAGTCCTTTCACCACAATACCTATATTTATATTTGAATCTCTAGGGAATGGGAATCTTTGGGGGAGAGAGAACAATCCTTGGAATTCTGCCTACCACGTAAAGTTCTAGAATTTCTCTAAATTGAGCATGTTGAGATCATGCTAAAAAATAAAAATTCCTACTCTGATAATTTTTTTCATCTCTCTGTGTCAACTTCACTCACACCCATGAATCTGAGAAACCACATGGCAAATAGAGCTTTAAAAAACAAAAACAAAACCACCAACAACAAAAACACCCCCTTGGAGCTTCCCTATTGGTCCAGTGGTTAACAGTGTGCCTGCCAATGCCAGCGCAGAATGTGGGCTTGATCCCTGGTCCAGAAAGATCTCACATGCCATTGGGCAACTAAGCCTTTGTGCCACAGATGCAGCTAAGTCGCTTCAGTCGTGTCCAACTCTGTGTGACCCATAGACGGCAGTCCATGAGGCTCCCTTGTCCCTGGGATTCTCCAGGCAAGAACACTGGAGTGGGTCGCCATTTCCTTCTCCAATGCATGAAAGTGAAAAGTGAAAGTGAAGTCGCTCAGCTGTGTCCTACTCTTAGCGACCCCACAGGCTGCCGCCCACCAGGCTCCTCCGTCCATGGGATTTTCCAGGCAAGAGTACTGGAGTGGGGTGCCATTGCCACAGCTACTGAGCCCATACATTCTAGAGCCCGTGCTCTACAAGAGAAGTAACCACAGTAAGAAGCTTCCACACTGCAAGTAGAAGACATCCCCCACTCACTGCAACTGGAGAAAGCTTGGTGCAGCAACCAAGACCTAGCACATCCAAAAATAAATAAATAAAACCTAAAACACGAAATTGGCACAGAATTGTCAATAAGTTTAAAAATAAATAACACCCTCATAACCCTTAAATACATACCTCCTCCCAATACATATACACATACACAACATGTACACACACTTTTTGTGATAAGATAGCTCAAATATTGACTTTTGCTTTACTAGTGAGAAAAAACTGCCACAGAATCCATTAACCTAAAACATCAACAAAAATAAAATTAAAAAGTTAAAAAATGACATGGCACTAATTTGGGATTATAACTAATTTGTGAGATGAAGTGAAGACACACATGCTTGCAAACATCCCCTAGGCACCCCCAGTTTGAATTCAGAATCAGCTCTAAATCATGTCAGCCTCACAATGATCCTTTGTTTTGACTCCTATATCAAAGTGCCAAAGCCATTCAATGGGCTTGCCTTTGTAAAAGCTGACAGCTTTGTATTTTTACCAATTCATAGTATGTGACTGAAGCTCAAATGTCACAGTTTGTGAACAACCAGCTTCCTTTTCTCTTTCTTTTATCAGACTGCCAAGAAGCTGGCAATAAACCAAGGCTGGTTCTACTGTGTAACTCCTCATGTTGGCAAGTGTCAAGTGCCCACGAGAGAGACCCCTGGTCTGTAATTCCGGAGCTTAGTGGGAGGAAACAGCTTACTGGCATCTGTTAGCAAATAGAGAACTTCCTTATATGTTCCCTCTGCTCTAGTCAGACAGCACTTGACATCTTTCCTGTTCATGCTCTGTTAATTTCCATCTCAGGATTTCCTGTATGTTTATCCTTTACCTGAAAATCTCCTGCATTTCTACTTACATAGAGGTTTATATTAATAAATTCTTGATTAAATTTATTGAATAGATATAAGCCTATCTGAATGATCTATTTTCTTTCTGTGAGTTCTGATAGTTTGCACCTTATAAGGAATCAGTGCATTTCAGCTAGTATCCTGTTTGTGGTTATTTGTTGTTCATAGTTCTGAGCATTCTTTTACTTTTTAGTTTTTTGTTATCGATTCAGTGTACACAGAATCAGCTTTTTAAATTAATTCTTTATTGGGATATATTTACTTTAAAATGTTGTGTTAGTTTCTGCTGCATAATAAAGCAAATCAGACACATGTGTATGTTTATTCCCTCTACTTTGTACTTCCTGTCTCTCTGACCCACTCATTTAGGTCACCACAGAACACCAAGCTGAGCTCCCTGTGCTATACATCAAATTTACACTAACCACTATGGAGAACAGTACGGTGGCTCCTTAAAAACTAAAAATAGAATTACCATATGAGCCAGCAATCCCATTCCCAAGCATATACTCTAAGAAAGCCATGATTCTAAAAGACATACACATGAGATTAATTTTGATGACCCATGGGGCTTCCCTGCTGCTCAGATGGTAAAGAATATGCCTGCAATGCAGGAGACTCAGGTTTGATCCCTGGGTTGGGAAGACCCCCTGGAAAACGGAATGGCAACCCACTCTGGCATTCTTGCCTGGGGAATCTCCTGGACAGAGGAGCTTGATGGGTGCCAGAAATGCAGGAGACCCATGTTCTATCCTTGGATTGAGAATATCCCCTGGAGAAGGAAATGACTACCCACTACAGTATTCTTGCCTAAAGAATTCCATTGACAGAGGAGCCTGGCAGGCTATAGTCCATGGATCATAAAGAGTTGGACATGACTGAGCAACTAACACACACACACGTACTGTATGGAAAGTGGCGTCTCAGCTCTGTTTTCTTGGAGCCATATAACAACAACCAGACTTAGTCAAGGGTAGATTATATTGAAAAAAAAAAAAAACTATTCCAAAAAGGAGAACATTCTTGCTACAATCTACAAGCCAATAAAAATCAAATAGAAAAATAATTTTCCATTTTTAAGGGGTTAGATAATTAGGACCAGTAAGAATGTGGAAATTGAATAGAAACAAACAGGCAGCATTGTAATTAAGATGATCTAATGAGGTACATTTCTGTTCTCACATGGTCAGCCAATTCTCAGGATGAACTTAAGTGAGGGTATTCTGTGTTTTACTGCTTGTCCAGACTAAAGGACAAGCCAGAGTTCAGGGATCTATGGGGAGAAGGGAAGCCTGTCAAGAGACAGTGCAAGCCAAAGTAGAGGGTAAAAGTGAAAGTGTTAGTTTCCTGGTCCTGTCTGACTCTGTGACTCCATGGACTGTAGCCAACTAGCCCACCTGGCTCTTCTGTCTATGGAATTCTCTAGGCAAGAATACTGGAGTGGGTTGCATTCCCATCTCTAGGGGATCTTCCTGACCCAGGGATTGAACCCAGGTCCCCTCCTGCACTGCAGCAAATTCTTTACCAGGTAAGCCACCAGGGATTCCCCTAGTAGAGGGTAAATTGCGGGTGATTGTAAACACTTGGTCATTGCTCATCCTGGCTACAGGTTTACCAGTTTCATTGATCTTTTCAAAGAACCCACTTTGTTCTTTTCACTCACTTTGAAGAGATATTTTCAAAGATCAATGAATCAATTATGAGTTCATTGATTCTATCATTTTCCTGTTTTTAACATTATTCACTTCTGCTGTAATGTATGTATGTGTGTGTGTGTGTGTGTATATATATATATATATATATATTTTATTCTACTTATGCTTAAATGGCCATTCCTCTATTTTCTTAGATGGAACCTTATATTATTATAGCATAAGACCTCCTTCTTGTTTAACATACACACTTAAGGCTAAAAATTTCCATCTAGGTGTTGCTTTTTCTGCATCCCACACATTTTGATAAGTTGCATTTAGATTTTCCTTTAGTTCAAAATATTTGGAAGTATTTTCCTTGAGACCTCTTTGACCTATGTGTTATTTAGATATGTATGTTTCAGTTCAGTTCAATTCAGTTCAGTCTCTCAGTCATATCTGGCTCTTTGTGACCCCATGAATCACAGCACGCCAGGCCTCCCTGTCCATCACCATCTCCTGGAGTTCACTCAGACTCACGTCCATTGAGTCTGTGATGCTATCCAGCCATCTCATCCTCTGTCGTCCCCTTCTCCTCCTGCCCCCAATCCCTCCCAGCATCAGGGTCTTTTCCAATGAGTCAACTCTTTGCATGAAGTGGCCAAAGTACTGGAGTTTCAGCTTTAGCATCATTCCTTCCAAAGAAATCCCAGGGCTGATCTCCTTCAGAATGGACTGATTGAATCTCCTTGCAGTCCAAGGGACTCTCAAGAGTCTTCTCCAACACCACAATTCAAAAGCATAAATTCTTCGGCACTCAGCCTTCTTCACAGTCCAACTCTCACATCCATACATGACCACAGGAAAAACCATAGCCTTGACTAGACAGACCTTAGTCAGCAAAGTAATGTCTCTGCTTTTGAATATGCTATCTAGGTTGGTCATAACTTTTCTTCCAAGGAGTAAGTGTCTTTTAATTTCATGGCTGCTGTTTAATGACCAAATATTGAGGATTTTCCAACTTTTTTCTGGATTCGATTTCTAGTTCAATTCCATTGTGGTCAGATAACATACTCTATTTATATTTGTATAAATTTGCTGAGGTGTGTTTTACAGTCTGGAATGCCATCTCTCCTGGTGAATGTCTTGTGAGCTTGAGAGAATATGTACTCTATCGTTGTTGAAGGGATATTCTATAAATATCAATTAGATCAAGTGTACTGAGAGTTATGTTTAGGTCATCGCTATCTTTAGTGATTTTCTACCTACTTAACTCCTGAAAACTAACAGTTTGTGTTGAAATTTCTGACTATAATAGTGGATTTATCTATTTCTTCTTGTAATTCTGTCAGTTTTTGACTCACATATTTTGATGCTCTATTAAGTACATAGGTGTGTAAGTTTGTTAGGTGTTCTTGGAAAAGTGACAACTGGTAATCCCTGATAATTTTCCTTGTTCTGAAGTCTGTAACTCTGAAACTGATGGCACTATTTATCAATACATCTTGGAAATTCCCTAATGGTTCAGTGGTTAAAACATGGGATTTTGCTGCCAAGGGCCCAGGTTAGATCTCTGGTAGGGGAATTAAGATCCCACAAGTTGCTGGTGTGGCCAACAAACAAATAAATAAAATCTTAAAATATATAGTATATCTTTTTTCTTTCCCTTTATTTTTACCTTTTTTTTTTTTTAAGTGACTTTCTTATAAACAACATACAGTATGGTCTTGTTTATTCACTCACTCTAACAATCTCTATCTTTTTAATTGGTGTAGTCCTTCTAAATGTTTAGACCTTATTCATTGTGATTGGCAAAATAATGTCTCCCCAATATAGCCATGACCTAGTATCTGGAAACTGTAACTATGCTGCATTTCATGGCAAAAGGTACTTTGCTGAAGTGATTAAAGTTGAGTTGGAGAACTTTTCCAGATTTTCAGGGTGAAACCAATCTAAATCATGTTGAAAAATGAAGGCAGCTGAGTAGGTAAGAGTATATACTATGAGAAGGACCCAGTCTTCCATTGCTAGCTTTAAGGTAGGAGAAAGATTTCATGAGCTAAGGAATGTGAGCTGCTCTAGAAGCTTGGAAGCACAAGAGAATGGATGCTACCAAAAGCCTCTAGTAAAGAGCACAATCCTCCAACACTGATTTTAGCCAGGTGATTTATCTCAGATTTCTGACCTATAGAACCATAACGTGATGCATTTATATTGCTAAACTCTCCAACTTTGTGGTGATTTCTTAAGATAGTGATAGAAAACTAATAAACTTACATTTCATATTCCAAGACAAATCCAAACTAAGTCTCCCTGGTATATGTATTACTTATATACCAACCTGGCTTGTACTTCAATTTCTTTTGTAGTAAATCCTTTTCCTTATCATTAGTACATGTTGTCTCTTTCATGTATTTAGGTTTGTGTATATGAGACAGAGTTAGTGTTTGTGTTGCTGTGGTTCTCGTTTACCAGCCCCACATTGAGCTACATTAACATTTGTTCCTAACATTTTTCAGATTTTGTATGTTACTCAGATGCATGCTAGAAGTATAAAAGAATAAGATCAATTTGAGGAAAAAGACCATGTGCTGATATTAGATAATCACAGATGCAAAATCTGTATTGCCTAAGATGACACCCAAATTTCAGTGTTCTCATCTGTGAGATGGGAATAAACATACCTGTCCCAGTGAATATTTGTAAGGAGGCAAGTCAGAAGTATGTGAATTGTTAGTCACTGAGTAGATGTTTAGATATTAGATATTCCAGAGCTTGGTTTTCTTAATAGAGACAAACAAGATAATTATGAGCATGAAATTTTCACTTCTGTTGTTCTAATTAAAAAACAGTACTGGGAGCAAATGATAAAGTTTATAGCTAGCATTTTCTTAAGTGATTACACATAAATACTGTGATTCTTGAGGGTCAACAGTCTTGTCCATAAGATGACTGGTGTTCAATGCAATTATATAAGTAAACATGCCACTTGTGCATGCATTGCTCATTTCTATGGTTTGAAAAATAACAATTACATTGTTTTCCCTTCATTTAGCTCACACTTATGGGCTAATTGGACATACATTACATTATTTAAAAATTCATTCTTATCAACAAAAACAGGCACTTCATACAATCATTTTCATTTTCATATATTTTTGAACCGCTAGGCAAATGGCATTTTACTAAAATAGATTTTGTTTTCACAGCACACAGAAGAAAAATTTTATTAATTTAAGTTTTGTAGGCTTTTGAAAATTAGATATAACTGACATAATTTTTATTTGACAATACAGATGCACAGAGCAGGCTCAGAAAGAGAGACCAGTTCTAATGAGGTGGATGACGCTGGAGCCGATTATACAGAGCGAAGTAAGCCAGAAAGAAAAACACCAATACAGCATACTTACACATATATATGGAATTTAGTTTGATGGTAATGATAACCCTGTAGGCGAGACAGCAAAAGAGACACAGATATATAGAATGGCCTTTTGGACTCTGGGGGAGAGGGAGAAGGTGGGATGGGTTGGCAGAGTGGCAGTGTAACATGTATGATATCATAAGTGAAACGAATCACCAGTCTAGGTTTGATGCAGGATGCAGGACGCCTGGGACTGATGCACGGGGATAATCCAGAGAGAAGGTGTGGGGCAGGAGAGGGGAGGTGGGGGTCGGGATTGGGAGTTCATGCACACATGTGGCTGATTCATGTCAATGTATAGCAAAACGAATACAGTATTGTAAAGCAAAACAAACTAAAAAATAAAAATTAATTAAAAAAAGAAAGAAAATTCACCAGCATATCTTTAAATCTAATCATTTCCTTGATATACATGTATATGAAAGGTATATATCTACACCATATGGATCATTCCTTATATACATATGATGCACATATATATCATATATACATGATCATATATACATTATATATATATTTATATATCATATACACATATTTTTTAACTTTTTGGCCATGCCGGATCTTTGTGTCCTGACCAAGGCTCAAACACATGCCTACTGCACTGAAAGCAGAGTCTTAACCACTGGGCCACAAGGGAAGTCCCCACACATATATGTATATGTTTTAAATTTGTTTCAGATTTATAAAATTACCAAAATGCTATGTTGTTGAAGAAAAATGGTTTATTTGTGTGACACTACAGTTTACCTTCTGGTAGGCCCTTTTGGAATTTAATTCTCGATGGGTCGGTCTTTGCACATGCCAGGAAAAAAAGCACTGGGGCCTTTTAAAAAAGACTATCTCTTCAAAGATATTTATGATCCAAACAGGCTTTATAGATAGGGATTTAATTTTATCTTCCTCCTGAGCAAAGAAAGTCTTTCTTACTCTCTAGTCTAATAAATGTAATGTTCTCCATGGCACAATGTGTGTAGATATGCTTATCATCTACTATAAAGTATTTTGGTATTCTTGCAGAAGATGAGCACACATCCTTCTACTCTGCCATCTTGGGTTTCCAAAACCTAGAGTTCCTCTCTATAACAATAGTTTATGCAAGTGTCCCCTGGCCCTCTTTTTATCACTATGTGGAAATTGGGGCTTGGGAACCCAGAGTGAAAATGATAATATTCTATACTGTTAATTCTGTAAATAGTCAATTGTCCTTTGACTTTGACCTAGAGCTCAAATTTGCTGCCAGTGTCTATAAAACTGTGGCAGACTACCTTGTTAGTTTGAAAGTAGAGTAAAATCTCAGACCTATGAAAGTTCCTGAAAGACTGAAATAGTGATACTTATGACAAAAGAAGTGTTTCATATCAACAAAATAGTTTAAAGAAGTCTAGAACATGATTTTCACACCTATGCAGAAGTGGGTTAGTATAATGGTACTAACACTAAGCTTATCATGGACATTGGACCCTGTTCTAACTTCTCCTTGACCTCAGTTTGTGAACTGAACAAATTTATTTTTGTTTAGTATGTTTTTCATGTATTATCTTATTTGTTGTGATTAAGTAAACAATGCAGTAGGTTTTAAACTGCTGGCTTTTTTTTTTTATATAAAAAGATATTTTCCTGTTGTTCTTAGTTGATGTGAACAATGTGTGCAATTTTAGTGTTGCCTGAGTTATTTAGTCCAAACATGGAGGTATGAAGGACACAGGGTATTAGAAAGGATCACATGCAAGTCTTGGGTCCATCATTTTAAGCATTCTGAAGATTTTACTGGAAACCTTTTAGTGTTAATTGGTGTTTCCCATGCATCATTAGACTCCAAGAATTCGCTAGAGGGAGATACAGCATCTTTAAGGTCAGACGAGATCAAAGGTCACATTGGACTGTCTGTATCTCCTGCATGATGCCTACTATATATCATGGGACAAGGGACATATGAAATTAGTTCTAAAAGTTGCACCACAAATCAAAGTGACTGTGAAATATCACAATTGAAGAAAAAAAAAGTATTTATTATTTTGGTATAAACCAAAGGCTTGTATTTTATACTTCTCACAATAGTGGTAAGCATAATAGTGTTGTCTAGGAATCTTTAAATGTTCTATTTTGAGTGCGACGGAGTTCACACTACTGTATATATATTTGTCCAAAGCTGTTGAGCTGTACATTTTAAATGTATAAATGTTATTTTGTATAAGTGATTTCTTATCAAGTATTAAAGAACACGTGAAAATGTGGTAATTTTGTTAGGAAGGAAGGTCTTAGTATTATTCTTGTCACCTTAGATTCCCAAGGGATCTCAGCTTTTAATGAGAATAGGGACACCATGCAAATGTTCATCACAAGGGATAGACATATAAGATTTAATGTATATGTGTTTCCCAGATTTATTGTTTTCTGATAATTATTTTTGCTTAGTAGAGAAAGAAAATATGAAAGGACTAAGATAATGAATAAAGGTAAGAAAGAAAGAGAGGAAGGTCCTCAAAAAAAGTTGTGCTCTGGTTAACCTAGAAATTCTCCCCATACAATCTTGACTTAATCTCACTTTAAATTTTTTTCTTGTGATTAAAATGCACAAACACCAAGCATTCTTCTGCTCAATGCCTCATTAATGCATAAACATTTCTTGTTCTTTTAGTCAGTAGTTTTAAACAGGTAAAAAAAGAAATGTAGTTAATTGGCTTTATGTCATTACTACTTAAAATAAATTTAGACTGCTTTGCTAGATTATCTTGTATTTATTTAATTTACAGAATTAAATATAACTCTTGAGCTGCCATTAATATAATAGCCAGTGCAAAATATTGTCTTAGACTTACAGGTTCCATATGTGAAGAGTGAAGTGATCATTATGAGAGATAGAATTATCAATAATTTGTCAACATTATCATCTGTATTTTTTTCTAGCATAGTGCTGGAAGTAGTATAGGATGTTAAAAATATTTCCCTTTCAATAATCTGCATCCTCAAGGAAAAGTATGAACTCTAATATCCTGTTACAATTTATTATCTGCACTATTATAGTCAGTTCAAAATGACATAGGACATGTAAAATTAGTATGTAGTTCTCATTTAATGTAGTTAGGCAGACATTTTTGGGCCATGGAGTTTCTGAACTCTGTATGATGAAATTGAAAGGGATAAATCTAGTGAGTTTTTTTTTTTTTTTTTTCTCAAAATGTCTGGGGAAAACTAGGGAAATCAAAAGCAGCATACAAAATGTTTAGGGTAAAGTTAAGGGGAATAAGGATTAGCTATAAGTAGAAGGTAAGATCTGGTTTCTGAAGTCAGCTGTTCATCAACTGTTCTGGAAATGCAGACCAAGGTCAGGTGTGAGGAAACAGAAAAGTGACATTGCAAAGCTTCCCTTATTATTAAGCCTGGTAGAGTTTGGTATAGGAGTGCTTGTAGAGATGCAGAACCAGGTTTCATAGATGAAACATAATTTTTTTTTGAGATGGCAAAATATCCATACAGCACACAGTTAGAGCAGTGTTCTTGACTTTTAGCATAGTGTATAGATATTTCTTGATTTACGGTGGGGTTCAGTTCAGTTCAGTTCAGTTCATTCCAGTCGCTCAGTCATGTCCGACTCTTTGCGACCCCGTGAATTACAGCACGCCAGGCCTGTCAAACTCACTTCCATCGAGTTGGTGATGCTATCCATCCATCACATCCTCTGTCATCTCCTTCTTCTCCTGCCCCAAATCCCTCCCAGCATCAGATTCTTTTCCAATGAGTCAACTCTTTGTGTGAGGTGGCTAAAGTGTTGGAGTTTCACCTTCAGCATCAGTCCCTCCAATGAACACCCAGGACTGATCTCCTTTAGGATGGACTGGTTGGATCTCCTTGCAGTCCAAGGGACTCTCAAGAGTCTTCTCCAACACCACAGTTCAAAAGCATCAATTCTTCAGCACTCAGCTTTCTTCACAGTCCAACTCTCACATCTATACATGACCACTGGAAAAACCGTAGCTTGACTAGACAGACCTTTGTTGGCAAAGTAATGTTTCTGCTTTTCAATATGCTATCTAGATTGGTCATAACTTTTCTTCCAAGGAGTAAGCATCTTTTAATTTCATGGCTGCAGTCACCATCTGCAGTGATTTTGGTGCCTCAAAAAATAAAGTCTGACACTGTTTCCACTGTTTCCCCATCTATTTCCCATGAAGTGATGGGACCAGATGCCATGATCTTCATTTTCTGAATGTTGAGCTTTAAGCCAACTTTTTCACTCTCTACTTTTGCTTTCATCAAGAGGCTTTTTGGGTTATGTCCTAATAAATCCATCATGTTAAAAATATCATTTAGTTGAAAACACATTTAATATAAATAGCCAATTGAATGTCAAAGAGTAGCATCACCCACCTTAAATGTGCTGGTAACAGATAACCCAACCAAAAAAATGGGTGAAAGATAAAAATAGACATTTCTCCAAAGAAGATATACACAGATGGCCAACAAAAAGAGATTCAACATTACTAACTATTAGAGAAATGCCAATCAATACTACAGTCACCTCACACCACCCAGAATGGCCATGAAAAAATCTACAAGAAATAAATGCTAGAGAGGGTGTAGAGAAGAGGGAACCCTCCTATAATGTTGATGGAAATGTAAATTGATATAACCTGTATGGAGAACAATTTGGAAACTCCAAGTATCATGATATCCAAGTATCATTTTTTTAATTAATTTTTATTTTTTTAGTTTGTTTTGCTTTACAATACTGTATTCATTTTGCTACACATCGACATGAATCAGCCACGAGTGTAGAATGTATTAATATATTATGTCCTTTAAAAATATTTTTCAATATTAGCTTTTTTTTTATACTACAGTCACCTCACACCACCCAGAATGGCCATGAAAAAATCTACAAGAAATAAATGCTAGAGAGGGTGTAGAGAAGAGGGAACCCTCCTATAATGTTGATGGAAATGTAAATTGATATAACCTGTATGGAGAACAATTTGGAAACTCCAAGTATCATGATATCCAAGTATCATTTTTTTAATTAATTTTTATTTTTTTAGTTTGTTTTGCTTTACAATACTGTATTCATTTTGCTACACATCGACATGAATCAGCCACGAGTGTAGAATGTATTAATATATTATGTCCTTTAAAAATATTTTTCAATATTAGCTTTTTTTTTCTTTTTTAAATTAAAGCATAGTTCATTTACAATATTGTGTTAGTTTCAGGTCTACAGGAAAGTGATTCATTTATACATACATACAGATCTATATTTTTTCAGATTATTTTCCCTTATAGGTTATTACAAAATATTGTAATATTGTGCTATACAGTAGGTCTTTGTTGGTTTTACATGTAGTTGTGCATATATGTTAATTCCAAAATTCTAATTTTCCCTTTGATAACCGTAAATTAGTTTTCCATGTCTGTGGGTCTATTTTGTTTCACAAATTTCTGTTCATTTGTGTCAGATTTTAATTCCAAATATAAGCAATATTGTATGATTTCTGTGTTTTTCCTTTTGACTTACTTCACTTACTATGATAACCTCTAGGTCAATCCATGTTGCAACAAATGTTATTAATTTATTCATTTTTATGGTTAAGTAATAGTCTATGGTATAAATATACCACATCTTCTTTATCCATTCATCTGACAATGAACACAGGCTGCTTCCATATCTTGGCTATTGTAAATAGTATTATATCTTTTTGAATTATGGTTTTCTCTGAAAAAGGAACCCTTTGTCATTAACATTTGAACCTGATGCAGTTTGCCTACAAGCGCTGGTGTTTATTAGGCAAAATGGTATAGAAAAAAGAACTCATTCTTGGAGTCAAAAGTACATAAGGTAAAAAACTAAACTCCTGATATTTGTTAGTCAGTCTCTGTTTAGTCATCTTTAAAATGAAGAAATAGCGATGCTTATCTAATGGGGCGTTATGAATGCTAGATGACCAGCAACTGTCCAGGGAAAAAATAGGTATATTACAAATGTGATTTTCCAAACTGGGCAACATAATATATTTCTATACACACTTACTACACGTTGTTTTGATGACCTGAGAATCTTTTTTTTTTTTTTTAACTAATATTTTGAAGTAATCTTAAGGCTACAGAGTAGTTGAGGATTTAGTACAAATACTGTATCTGTCTCCTGCACCTGTTAATGTTAATGTCTCACATAACCATAGAACAGTTATCAAAAGCAAGAAACTGGCATTAGCACAATAGTATAATTTTTTTAAAATTTCTAATAGTTATTCAAATAATTTTTTTTCCTATTCTGGATTGTATCCTAGAGCTCACATTGCATTTAGTTGTTATTTCTCTTGTCCCTTGTAACCTGTAATGATTTTTAAGGTTTTTTTTTTTTTCTTTTCTCCATGACTTTTTGCTTTTGAATAGTATTGATTTGAATGTGTTCATGTATTTTTGGCAAGAATGCATTATCAGTTCATGATATCATAGGGTTAATGATGTCATATATATTATTACTAGTGAAGTTTGCAACAGTCAGTTGTTTAAATTGGTGTATGTCAGGTTTGCCTATAGTAAAATAGTCTCTTCCTTTGTAGTTAATAGGATTTTCTTGGTGGCTCAGACAGTAAAGAATCTGCTTGCAATTAAGGAGACCTGGGTTTGATCCTTGGGTTGGGGCAATCCCCTGAAGAAAGGAATGGCAACTCACTCCAGTATTCTGACCCGGAGAATCCCATGTAGCCTGGTGGGCTACAGTCCCTGGGATTGCAGAATCAGACATGATTGAGTGGCTAACACACTTTTTAGTTAATAAGTATCTTGAGGGAGTATATAAAGACTGTATTTTCACAAACTTCTCTCAATTTTGATGGCTGTGGATCTGTTGTCATCACGATTTTTACTTTGCTATTTACCTAATGTTGATTCTCCATTTTCTGTCTTCTTTCTACATTTATTAGTTGGATTCTACTGTAAGGGAAAGTTACCTTTTTTCTTTCAAATATTTATTTATTTTATTATTATTTTTATATTAGTTTAAGCTCATAGGTATTTATTTTTATATCAAGTGAAATATAGTATATTGATTTAAAAGTCTTTATTGCTATTTTGATTCAAACTTTCCTCCCTAAACTGATGAAATAGAGCTTGTTGCTAGAAGTCAAATAATTCTTCTATCCCAGTTGTTTTAAAATGGTGTCTAAATATTACTAGCAAAATTAAAAGTCATATAACTACTTAAAGCAAAACTAGGCTAGAAACATCAGATTTATATAGTTCTGAGTATGTTTCTAATTGTACAATTAGCAGTTACAATGAAAAATTGTTTACTATCTCTTATCCTTATTTCTTCATTTTTTGACGTATACAAGTGAAATATACTTAAAGTATAAGTACAAGTATAAATGCATCTTTTCAAAATTATTATTAGAAGAGAAGTGTATGTTAGTATTTTATGTGGTATATATTGGGTAAAAAATAAATTGAATCTAATATACTGTGTGAGATGATGAGTCTTTATTTCCTCAGGTTCTTTACAAAGAACAAAACATTTCACTTTTCCCATGTCATTTTTTCTAGCACTAAAATCGAAAGTGATATTTGCCTTCCCTAACTTCCAGGGGAGAATTTCTGGAGGTTCAATGGTATACAACATGCCATAAAATTCTCTCCAAAAAAATTAAAAAAAAAAAAAAAAAAGATGTATCTTGCCTTTAAAATGCCTGATGTTCATTTTGGCCTTTAGAGGCAGTGTGTATGATATTTATGTATTTCACAGTATATCTTTCAAAGGAAGACTCAAGAAGCTGATATTTTTGAATATGGCTCAGAACAAGGAAAGTTTTTCCAATTTGACCAAGGATCAGATGGACATGATCTTTGATGATCATAGCAAGCCTAGTAGAAGATTTAAAAGAGTCCACATGGTTTTGAAGCAAAGCAAAGACTCCACCTGTCAAAGTAGGAGATGCAGGTTTGATCCCTGGATTGGAAAGATCCTTTGAAGAAGGAAATGGCAACCCACTACAGTATTCTGCCTGGGAAATCCTATGGACAAAGGGGCCTGGTAGGCTACAGTCCTTGTGGTTGCAAAGAGTTGTACACAACTTAGCAACTAAACAACAACAACAAAATTCCTCCTAGGTACAACCGTTCTGTGATAAACAAAAAGACTGATATTGACAGCTTTATACTGTCTTACAGTGGAGTGAGGATGTGCTATTTTGGACTCAATTTGACTTTCTCACAAGAAGCACCTATTGCAAATTAGGTGCTATCTGATTAGGAAAATAATATATCTCAGTTTGGCTAGTACAGACATTGTTTCAACTCATTGCCTCAACATAGATATAAATCATTTCCCTTTTACTTTCAAAATTGTTTCCACTAGATAATAAATCATTTACCAAAGCATAAAGTTAAATATAATTCATGGTACTACTATGAAATTGAAGAAGTCATAAAGAATTTGGCCTTTACACATCCTGTAGGTCCCAACAGCATTTTGAACAACTTTTTCTTCTGCACATTTTGTGTCTATCAGGACTAATTTTGTATGGTATCCTATACAACATTATTTTTAAAATCAATTGTATTTAAGTATAGTTGATTTCAGTGTTGTGTTAATCTCCACTATACAGCAAAGTGCTTCAGTTATATATCTATCTATCTCTCTATCTATATATTTCAAATATTCTGTTAATAGACATTTAGCTTGCTTCTAAGTCTTGGCTATTGTAAATAGTGCTACTATGAATATGAGGTACATGTACCTTTGTGAATTAATTTACTCTAGATATATGCCCAGGACTAGGATTTCTGGGTCATATGGCAACTCTATTTTTTTTTTTTTTTGGTGAAACCTCCATAAGGTGCTCCATAGTGGCTGCACCAATTTATATTCCCACCAACATTGTAAGAAGGTTTCTTTTTCTCCACCCTCTCCAGCATACAAATTGTTTTGAACAAAGGATTTCACATTACATTTAAGGAGAGCAAGGAAGCAATGACCTTGGAAGTCATTCATATTATTAGAAAATAGAGGGAGATAAAAATGTATTGGGTAAGTGTCTGATTTCTAGAGATAGATCACTTGGGTTTATCTCTTCAGCCTTTAAAGCTCTTAACTTTTAACTCAATATGCCACCGAATATTTTGCACTCAATATGCCAGCAAATTTAGAAAACTTAGCAGTGGCCACAGGAAAGAAAAAGGTCAGTCTTCATTCCAACCCAAAGAAAGGCAATGCCAAAGAATGTGCAAACTACCACACAATTTCACTCATCTCAAACGCTAGCAAAGAAATGCTCAAAATTCTCCAAGATAGGTTTCAAAAGTACATGAACCAAGAACTTCCAGATGTTCAAGCTGGATTTAGAAAAGGCAGAGGAACCAGAGAACAAATTGCCAGGATCCATTGGATTATAGAAAAAGCAAGAGAATTTCAGAAAAGCAACTACTTCTACTTCATTGACTATGCTAAACCATTTGTGTGGATCACAACAAACTATGGAAAATTCTAAGTGATGGGAATACCAGACCACCTGATCTGCCTCCTGAGAAATCTGTATGCAGGTCAAGAAGCAACAGTTAGAATTGGACATGGAATAACAAACTGGTTCCAATTTGGGAAAGGAGTACATAAAGGCTATATATTGTCACCTTACTTATTTAACTTATATGCAGAGTACATCATGTGAAATGCTTGGCTGGATGAAGGACAAGCTGGAATCAAGATTGTTGGGAGAAATGTTAATAACCTCAGATATGCAGATAACACCACCTTTATAGCAGAAAGCCAAGAGGAACTGAAGAGCCTCTTGATGAAAGTGAAAGAGGAGAATGAAAAAGCTGGTTTAAAACTCAACATTCAGAAAACTAAGATCATGACATCTAGTCCCATCATTTCATGGCAAATAGATGGGGGAATAATGGAAACAGTGACAGATTTTATTTTCTTAGTCTCCAGAATCACTGCAGATGACTTTAGCCATGAAATTAAAAGATGCTTGCTCCTTGAAAGAAAAGCTATGACCAACCTAGACAGCATATTAAGAAGCAGAGACATTACTTTGTCGACAAAGGTCCCTCTAATCAAAGCTATGGTTTTTCCAGTAGTTATATATGGATGTGAAAGTTCGACTATAAAGAAGGCTGAATGATGAAGAATTGACTTTTGAACTGTGGTGTTGTAGAAGACTCTTGAGAATCCCCTGGACTGCAAGGAGATCAAACCAATAAATCCTAAAGAAGTCAGTCCAGAGTATTCACTAGAAGGACTGATGCTGAATCTGAAACTCCAATACTTTGGTCACGTGATGTGAAGAACTAACTCTTTGTAAAAGACCCTGATGCTGGGAAGGAATCAGGATAGTGGATAAGAGGAGAAGGGGCAACAGAGGATGGAATGTTTGGATGGCAACGCTGACTCAATGGACATGAATTTGAGCAAACCCTGGGAGACAGTGATGGACAGGGAAGCTGTGGGCAGTCCATGAGATCGTGAAGAGTCAGATATGACTTAGTGACTGAACAACAACAAATGATACTCTATATAGGGTCATTGTGAGGATTAACTAATCAATCCGTGATATTCTTAGAACTGTGCTTTGCGTACAGTTAGCATTTGATTTTTTTATCATCATCTGTTAGTCTTCTGGAAAATTGAATTTTGTTGTTGTTGTTGTTGTTGTTGAAGACCTAGCTCATAGGGCTGACTGAACAACATATGAACAGTTCCCAGTATTCTGGAAGATTTTGTCTTCTAAACTGCAATAGCTCTGGTTTAACAAGCTATTTATAGTCAAAAAGATGTCATGAAGAAAGAAATGGAATTGAGAGCAAGAGGGAAAATATCTCTCTACTACATCTATTGACCTATTCTCAAAATGATTTTTCCAGTCCCTATGCATCTGTCCTCTGTTTAGGTAGATGTTTTACTAACCCAGAGGAAAAAGGCTTCCACAACTAGATAATAAATTATACCATCCCACCCAGAAGCTGAACCTGTCACAGGGCTACTTTGGGCTTCTTATGACATTTAGAAAAGCAAGTAAAAAAGGGTTCTTTGGAGAACAAAGGTTTATAACACATTGAGGAAGTATAATTCCTTTTAAATCCTTTGTCCTGTGTTAAAAATAATAAGCACTATTGTCGTATTCATAGACAGAACACTGACCTATTAAAATTAAATTTATTGAATCTGAACAGCCAAATATGGACTAGCTGAAGCAATATCTGAGGGCAAAAAGAAATAGCAGCACTGCATACCTAGAACAAATTTATAAAGGTTTATGTGTTTTCCAAAACTAATTCAACTCTATACATAAGATATGTGAATTTCATAGTGCAAAGATGACATCTTTGTGTAATATATGTAAAGACAGCTTTCTTTATTATACATACACAAAACATAATATATACGCATATATGTATACATATTATACATGTATAGCAAAATTGAAAAAGCAAAATGTAGAACCGTAAAAGTCTACAATAAATCATCATTGTTGAACACTATAACAGACCTCTCAATATAATATCAACTTTAACCAATATTAGACAATGAACTCCATTCATGTTTAAAATGGATAGAACTTCATGATAAAGTAGGGTTATTTCAAAGGTACAAGGTAGTTTGCCACTCAAAAAATCAATTAAATTTAACATTTATTAATCATTTCAGTTAACATTAATGAGTATTCCTAGCCAGGGCCCAGTCATTACATAGAAAATTCAGATAATCTAAAGACAAGATTGAATAAACTAGCATTTTCTAAGGTGAAATTTGTATAACACGCCATTTTAAAGTTACAATCCAATGGCATTTAGTGAATTCACAATGTTGAAAACTCCAAAGGGGCTTGCCTAGTGGCTCAGCAGTAAAGAATCCACCTGCAATGCAGATTCAATCCTTGAGTGAGGAAGATCCCACAAAGAAGGACGTGGCAATCCACTCAAGTATTTTTGCCTGAAAAATCCCATGGACAGAGGAGCCTGGTGGGCTAGAGACCATGGTGTCACAAACAGTCTGAGATGACTGAAGTGACTAAGCACAGCACACAGAAAAATTCAAAAACATTTTCATCACTCCAAAGAGAAACCCTTTACCTCTTAAATAATGACCATTTACCCTTCCCCCAGTCCTTTTTAATTACTAATCTGCTTTATGTCTATGTAGATTTACTATTCTGGATATTTCAGGCAACTGAGACAGTAGTAATGATAGCTTATGGTGAAGGGTGTTGGAAAAAGATTTAGCTTTGGGACCAGGGACCAGGCTTGATCACTCAAGAGCTTTGTGTAGCAGAGTTTTATTAAAGTCTGGAAAAGGGCCAAAGAAAGCTTCTGACATAGACTTCAGAAGAGGTAAAGAGTGTGCCCCCCTCACTAGTCTTATTAAGGTCTTATATATTTTTAGCAGACCCACTCCCACAACATACATCTTAAATTAACAAGATTAGAACTAATAATAGAAAGATCTTACCAGACCCACTCCCATAATATATATTTTAAGATGACAGGATTAGTCAGAAGATTCTTAATAAGGAGAAATATGTCCTTGAGCAAGATACGTTGTGATATCAACTAAGACAAAGCAATGTCCTTTTCTCCTCCTTGAGAACCCCAGACCCCTTTCTCCTCCTCAGGGACCCCGGACTTCTTATCACCCTACCTAGAAATTGACTGTTTCAGTGTTAAATATGTGATCTTTGGTGCTGGATATTACTTAGCATAATGTTTTTGTGGTTCATGTAAATTTTGATATTTATAAGCACATCATTCCTTTTTATACTTGGATGGCATCACCAACTCTAAGCTCCAGGAGTTGGTGATGGACAAGGAAGCCTGGTGTGCTGCAGTCCATGGGGTCACAAAGAGTCGGACATGAGTGAGCGACTGAACTGAACTGATTATTCTCTTGTATGGATATACTGCAGTCAGCCTTTCCATTCATCTGTTACCAACTTTTGGCTATTAAAAATAGTGCTGCTGTCAACTATGCCTAAGTATATATTTGAATACTTATTTTCAGTTCTTTTTGGTATATACAAATCTTCCTTCATTTATGACATGCTGTGTCCTGATGTACCCACTTAAAATGAATATATAAAGTAACAAAAAATGTATTTAGTACACCTAGCCATTGGAATATCACAGCTGAGACCAGTCTAGCTTAAATGTGCTCAGAACACTCATATTAGCTTACAATAGGGCAATCTCATCTAACAAAAAGCCTATTTTAAAATATTGTGTTGAATATCTCATGTAATTTATTGAATACTCTCAGTTCAGTTCATTTCAGTCGCTCAGTCGTGTTCGACTCTTTGCGACCCCATGAATCGCAGCACGCCAGGCCTCCCTGTCCATCACCAACTCCCAGAGTTCACTCAGACTCATGTCCTTCAAGTCAGTGATGCCATCCAGCCATCTCATCCTCTGTTGTCCCCTTCTCCTCCTGCCCTCAATCCCTTCCAGCATCAGAGTCTTTTCCAATGAGTCAACTCTTCACGTGAGGTGGCCAAAGTACTGAAACTTCAGCTTTACCATCATTCCTTCCAAAGAAATCCCAGGGCTGATCTCCTTCAGAATGGACTGGTTGGATTTCCTTGCAGTCCAAGGGACTCTCAAGAGTCTTCTCCAACACCACAGTTCAAAGTATCAATTCTTTGGCACTCAGCCTTCTTCACAGTCCAACACTCATATCCATACATGACCACTGGAAAAATCATAGCCTTGACTAGATGGACCTTAGTTGGCAAAGTAATGTCTCTGCTTTTGAATATGCTATCTAGGTTGATCATAACTTTTCTTCCAAGGAGTAAGCATCTTTTAATTTCATGGCTGCAGTCACCATCTGCAGTGATTTTGGAGCTCCCAGAAATAAAGTCTGACACTGTTTCCACTGTTTCTCCATCTATTCCCCATGAAGTGATGGGACCGGATGCCATGATCTTCATTTTCTGAATGTTGAGCTTTAAGCCAACTTTTTCACTCTCCACTTTCACTTTCATCAAAAGGCTTTGAATACTCTACTGAAATGATGATATGAATGATTTATATTGGTACAATGATTATATTGGTACAAGATGGTTTTATGTGTATCCAAAATGGTTATGTGTATGACTTGTTTACCTTTGTGATGATGCGGCTGATGGGAAGCTGTGACCAGCTTCCATTTTCCAACATCGTGACAGAATATCATACTATATATTGCTAACCTAGGAAAATATTTTAAAGAAATCATAATTTGAAGTGCATTTTCTACTGAATGCATATCACTTTCATATCAGTGACAAGTCAAAAAATTTTAAGTTAAGCCACCTTTAAGTAGGAGATAATGTGTTTATACCTACTAGTGAAATGGCTAGATTGTATGAAAAATTTGTTTTACTTTTTAGAAAACTGCCAAAACATTTTCTAAAGTGGTTCATGTTTCTCCTAGCAAAGAATGACGGTTCTAATTTCTCCATAAATTTTGTTTTTTACCTTTTATTCATTATAGACACTGTAGTACTGTATTTTCTTACTGTGATTTTAATTTGCATTTCCCTATTAGCTAATTATGTTCAGCATATATTATTTGAGGAAATATCTGTTTAAGTACTTTGGCCATTTAAAAATGGCTTGTTTGTCCTTTTGGCATTGAATTGTTTTCACAAAGTAAGTTAGGAAGTGTTTCATCATTTTGTATTTTTTGGAAGAGTTTGGGGATATTTGATGTTAGTTATTTTCTAACCGTTTGATAGAATTAACCAGAGAATACATCTAGTCCTAGATTTTCTTGGGACAGATTTATTCAATGAAATATTATTCAACTACTAAAATTAATGAAATAATGCCATTTGCAGCAATATGGATGGACCTAGAGATTGTCTTCAGAGAAGGCAACGGCACCCCAGCCCAGTACTCTTGCCTGGAAAATCCCATGGATGGAGGAGCCTGGAAGGCTACAGTCCATGAGGTCGTGAGGGTCAGACATGACTGAGCGACTTCACTTTCACTTTTCACTTTCATGCATTGGATAAGGAAATGGCAACCCACTACAGTGTTCTTGCCTGGAGAATCCCAGGGACAGGGGAGCCTGGTGGGTTGCCGTCTATGGGGTCACACAGAGTCAGACACGACTGAAGTGACTTAGCAGCAGAGATTGTCTTACTGGTGAAGTAAGTCAGACAGAAAAGAAGTATTGTATGACATTTCTGATATGTGGAATCAGAAAAGAAATTATACAAATGAACTTATAAAGCAGAAAGATACTCACAGACTTAGAGAATGAACTTATGGTTGTCAAGGAAGGGGAAAGCAATAGTTAGGGAGTTGGGTGAAAATGTACAAACTGCTATATTTAAATGTATAACCAACAAGGACTTACTGTACAGCAAATGGAACTCTACTCAATGTTTTATGGCAGCCTGGATGGGAGGGGATTTTGGGGGAGAAAGGTTACATGTATTTGTATGGCTGAGACTCTTCGTTGTTTACCTGAAACTATCACAACATTGTTTATCAGCTATACCTCAATAAAAAATGCAGTTTTAAACAAAGAAATTTAATTCATTCTCTTATATGCAGAGTACATCATGAGACATGCTGGACTGGAAAAACACAAGCTGGAATCAAGATTGCTGGGAGAAATATCAATAATCTCAGATATGCAGATGACACCACCCTTAAGGCAGAAAGTGAAGAGGAACTAAAAAGCCTCTTGATGAAAGTGAAAGAGGAGAGTGAAAAAGTTGGCTTAAAGCTCAACAGTCAGAAAACGAAGATCATGGCATCCAGTCCCATCACTTCATGGGGAATAGATGGAGAAACAGTGGAAACAGTGTCAGACTTTATTTCTGGGGGCTCCAAAATCACTGCAGATGGTGACTGCAGCCATGAAATTAAAAGATGCTGACTCTGTGGAAGAAAAGTTATGACCAACCTAGATAGCATATTCAAAAGCAGAGATATTATTTGCTGACTAAGATCCGTCTAGTCAAGGTATGGTTTTTCCAGTGGTCATGTATGGATGTGAGAGTTGGACTGTGAAGAAGGCTGAGCCCTGAAGAATTGATGTGTTTGAACTGTGGCGTTGGAGACATCTCTTGATAGTTCCTTGGACTGTAAGGAGATCCAAGTAGTCCATTCTGAAGGAGATCAGCCCTGGGATTTCTTTGGAAGGAATGATGCTAAAGCTGAAGTTCCAGTGAAGAGTTGACTCATTGGAAAAGACTCTGATGCTGGAAGGGATTAGGGGCAGGAGGAGAAGGGGACGACAGAGGATGAGATGGCTGGATGTTATCACTGACTAGATGAACGTGAGTCTGAGTGAACTCCGGAGTTGGTGATGGACAGGGAGGTCTGGCGTGCTGCGATTCAAGGGGTCGCAAAGAGTTGGACATGACTGAGTGACTGAACTGAATTGAACTTTACATGCAAATTACTGTGCTTGACACTATAATAGTAGATGTATCATTACACAATTGTCAAACCTATAGAATTTATAACACCAAGAGTGAATTCTAATGTAAACTATGGGCTTTGTTTGATAAACATAATTAGTGTATCAATCTTTGCAGAAATTTTATACTGAAGGAGGCTATGTGTGAGGCAGCTCAGGAGTTATATAGGACCTCTAATACTTCCTTTGGTAATATTTTTTCTTTTTGCTATGAACTTTAAACTGCTTTAAAAAATAAAGCCTATTTAAAAGCAACATAGTAACAAAAAAAGCTATTAAATCTTCCTTGTTATTTTGTTTATTCTTTTGCTAACTGTAATCAAATGATATTGACTTGACCACTGTCTTAACAGAGTTTATGCAAAAATTATATAAAATGTAATGCACTCTATAATTTATAAATATGAAAAACATGTAGTTTTATTATATTAATATTTATTTATTGTTCATTTATATAATTTTTCTTGCATTTGTATACAAAAATATTTTCATGTTTTAAAATGTATACTACAAATTTCAAAACATATATTTATGCATATTGTCTAATATACTGTCTTAATAGAAGAAAATATAAACACACATTGCTTTCATTGTCATTGTTGTTGTTCAGTCAGTAAGCTGTGTGCAACTCTGTGACTCCATGAACTGCAGCATGCCAGATTTCCCTACCCTTCACTATCTCTTAGAGTTTACTCAAACTCATGTTCATTGAGTTGGTGATGCCATCAACCATTTTATCCTCTGTCACACCCTTCTTCTCCCGCCTTCAATCTTTCCCAGCATCAAGGTCTTTTCAAATGAGTTGAGTCTGCATCAGGTGGCCAAAGTATTTGAGCTTCGACTCCAGCATCAGTCCTTCCAGTGAATATTCAGTCTTGAATATTGAAATATTCATAGGAAGGAGTTGTCTTTGAAAGGACGTAGGAAAAAATAGAAAGCCAAAAAGAGACAAGAGGTAGAGACAGAGCTCTGTCCCGGTAAGGGAGTCTTAAAAAGAGAGGTTTCCAAACACCAGGAAACACTCTCACTGCCGAGTGTGTGATGAGCCTTGGAACCACAGAGGGGAACATAATTGGGAGGATAAATAAATAAATAATGAAAACCCACAGATTACGAGCCCAACAGTAACTCCCCCAGTGGAGAAGCAGCGCAGATGCCTGCATCCACCACTAGCATGAGGGGGCTGGGCAGGGAGACGTGGGCTGCATTGCTTAGAGTAAGGACTCAGCCTGAATGTCCCAAGGGCAATCTGAGGGAACTAACTTGGGTTAGCAAACCAGACTGTGGGATCCCTACCACGTGAAAAGCCCTAACCTAAGACACCACCAGGCCTGCTTACAGAACAAAGGACTGAAAAGAGCTAGCCTGTTGCAGACAATGCCCCTCTGGTGACAGGCAGCCAGAGCTGGAAGGGGGCAATCCCAGCCCCAGAGAGGCATTATCTACCAAACTGCAAGCAGGCTTCTTTACTAACTAAGACTTCTTGGGGTTCTGAATGGTCAACATCCACCTGAGATGGTGCGCTGATTGTACACCCTGAAAATCAAGCGGCAGGGATGGGGGAAGCAATAAGTTGCAGCAACTGACTCACCAAACACCTCATCACCTGAGCTGCTTGGACATGGGAAGGGCATAAAACGCAGGCCCAAGAGTCTGTGCCTCTGAGGACTACCTGAGTGCCTGAACCTGAGCGGCTTAGACCTAGGAGGTGCATGCAGCCCAGGGCCGGCCTTGGACGGTTCCCAACAGAGCAACCTAGAGCCTGAGCAGTGTTGGCAGGGAGGGCACAAGCGCCATGAGTTGGGGCAGACCCAGTGTGGCTGAGACACTGTGAGCACACGCCAGTGTTATTTATAGCTTGCAGTGTCCCTCTCTCCTCACAGCACAACTGAACAAGTGAGCCTAAAAAAGTGTCCACCACCACCTCCTTGTGTCAGGGCAGAAACCAGATACTGAAGAGATGATAAAACAGAAGAAGCTAAAACAGAGGGAACTGCCTTGGAAGTGACGGATGCAATAGATTAAAACCCTGTAGTTAGTACCGACCATCACTTCATGGGAAATAATGGGGAAACAGTGGAAACAGTGTCAGACTTTATGTTTTTTGGGCTCCAAAATTACTGCAGATGGTTACTGCAGCCATGAAATTAAAAGACGCTGACTCCTTGGAAGAAAAGTTATGACCAATCTAGACAGCACATTGAAAAGCAGAGACATTACTTGCCAACAAAGGTCCGTTTAGTCAAGACTATGGTTTTCCCAGTGGTCATGTATGGATGTGAGAGTTGGACTGTGAAAAAAGCTGAGTGCCGAAGAATTGATGCTTTTGAACTGTGGTGTTGGAGAAGACTCTTGAGAGTCCCTTGGACTGCAAGGAGATCCAACCAGTCCATTCTGAAGGAGATCAACCCTGGGATTTCTTTCAAAGGAATGATGCTAAAGCTGAAACTCCAGTACTTTGGGCACCTTATGCGAAGAGTTGACCCATTGGAAAAGACTCTGATGCTGGGAGGGATTGGGGGCAGGAGAAGAAGGGGATGACAGAGGATGAGATGGCTGGATGGTATCACTGACTCGATGATGTGAGTTTGAGTGAATTCCGGGAAAGGTGATAGACAGGGAGGCCTGGCATGCTGTGATTCATGAGGTTCCAAAGAGTTGGACACGACTGAGTGACTGAACTGAACTGAACAGAACATAGGAAGGGGCCTATAGATATTGAGAAATATAAGCCAGACCAAGGAACTATCCGAAAATGAACTGACTCCACACTGCTCACAACAACACCAGAGAAAGTCCTAGATATATTTTTACTATTTTTACTATCATTCTTTTTTTTTAATTAAAAAAATTTAAGTCCTCTATACTCCTTTAATTTTCATTTTTATAACCTATTTCTTTGCAAAAAAAAAAAAGAGACCCTATTTTTTTAAAGCAAACTTCATATATACATATATATATTTTTATAATTTTTGTGACTTTTTTGTTTTTAATATTGTATTTTTGAAAATCCAACCTCTACTCTAGTTTTATTTTGTACCTTTAAGAACCTAATCTTCAGTACCCTATTTTAATTGGAAGTGAGATTACTGGCTTGACTGCTCTCTCCTCCTTTGAACTCTCCTTTTTCTCCACCAGGTCACCTCTATCTCCTCTCTTTCCCTTCCCTTCTGTACCCAAATCTGTGAATCTCTTTATGTGTTCCAGATGGTGGAGAACACTTAAGGAACTGATTACTGGCTGGATTTGTCTCTCTCCTTTTGATTCTCCCCCTTTATCCTCCTGGTCACCTCTATTTCCTTCCTCCCTCTTCTCTTCTCTGTATAATTCCACGAACATCTCTGAGCAGTCCAGATTGTGGAGCACACATAATGAAGTGATTACTGGCTAGCTTGCTCTCTCCTCTTTTGATTCCACCTCATCTCATTCTGGTCGCCTCTAACTCCCTCTTCCCTCTTCTCTTCTCGATGTAACTCTGTGAACCTCTCTGGGTGTCCCTCACTGTGGAGAAACTTTTCATCTTTAACCTAGATGTTTTATCAATGGCGCTGTATAGATGGAGAAGCCTTGATACAACTATAAACATAAGACTGAAAACCACAAGCAGGTGGCTTAAGTCCAAATCCTGAAACACCAGAGAACTCCTGACTCCAGGGAACATTAATCCACAGGATCTCATCAAATGCCTCTATACCTACACTGAAGCCAAGCACCACCCAAGGATCAACAAGTTCCAGAGCAAGACATACCACACAAATTCTCCAGCAACACAGGAACATAGCCCTGAGCTGTGTACAGGCTGTCTATAGGCTACCCAAAGTTACTTCAAACCCATTGACATCTCATAACTTATTACTGAACACTTCATTGCACTCCAGAGAGAAGAAATCCAGCTTCACCCACCAGAACACTGACACAAGCTTCCCTAACCAGGAAACCTTGACAAGCCACCCATACAATACCATCCACAGTGAGGAAACTCCATAATAAAGAGAACTCCACAAACTGCCAGAATACAGAAAGGCCACCCAAAACACAGCAATATAAACAAGCTGAAGAGACACAGGAATACCCAGCAGATAAAGGAACAGGATAAATGCCCACCAAACCAAACAAAAGAAGAAGAGATAGGGAATCTAGCTGATAAAGAATTCTGAATAATGATAGTGAAAATGATCCAAAATCTTGAAAACAAAATGGAATCACAGATAAATAGCCTGGAGACAAGGATTGAGAAGATGCAAGAAAGGTTTAACAAGGACCTAGAAGAAATAAAAAAGAGTCAATATATAATGAATAATGCAATAAAGGAGATAAAAAACACACTGGAGGCAACAAATAATAGAATAAGTGAGGTATAAGATAGGATTAGTGAAGGAGAAGATAGAATGGTAGAAATAAATGAATCAGAGAGGAAAAAAGAAAAATGAATTAAAAGAAAGGAGGACAATCTCAGAGACCTCCAGGGCAATATGAAACACCCCAACATTCGAATCATAGGAGTCCCAGAAGAAGAATACAAAAATAAAGACCATGAGAAAATACTTAAGGAGATAATAGTTGAAAACTTCCCTAAAATGGGAAAGGAAATAATCACCCAAGTCCAAGAAACCCAGAGAGTCCCAAACAGGATAAACCCATGGTGAAACACACAAGACCCATATTAATCAAATTAACAAAGGTCAAACACAAAGAACAAATATTAAAAGCAGCAAGGGAAAAACAACAAACACACAAGGGGATTCCCATAAGGATAACAGCTGATCTTTCAATAGAAACTCTTCAGGCCAGGAGGGAATGGCAGGACATTCTTAAAGTGATGATATAAAATAACCTACAGCCCAGACTACTGTACCCACCAAGGATCTCATTCAGTTATGAAGGAGAAATCAAAAGCTTTACAGACAAGAAAAAGATGAGAGAATTCAGCACCACCAAACCAGCTCTCCAACAAATGCTAAAGGATCTTCTCTAAACAGGAAACACAAAAAGGGTGTATAACCCTGAACCCAAAACAATAAAGTAAATGGCAAAGAGATCATACTTATCAATGATTACCTTAAATGTAAATGTGTTGAATGCCCCAACCAAAAGACAAAGACTGGCTGAATGGATACAAAAATAAGACCGCTATATATGTTGTTTACAAGACACCCACCTCAAAACAGGGGACACATGCAGATTGAAAGTGGAGGGCTGGAAAAAGACATTACATGCAAATAGAGACCAAAAGAAAGCAGGAGTAGCTATACTCATATGAGATAAAATAGACTTTAAAACAAAGGCTGTGAAAAGAGACAAAGAAGGACACTACATAATGATCAAAGGGTCAATCCAAGAAGAAGATATAACAATTATAAGTATATATGCACCCAACATAGGAGCACCACAATATGTAAGACAAATGCTAAAAAGTATGTAAGGGGAAATTAACAATAACATAATAATAGTGGAAGATTTTAATACCCCACTCACACCTATGGATAGATCAACTAAACAGAAAATTAACAAGAAAACACAAACTTTAAATGATACAATAGACCAGCTAGACCTAATTGATATCTATAGGACATTTCACCCCAAAACAATGAATTTCACCTTTTTCTCAAGTACACAGAGAAACATCCCCAGGATAGATCACATCCTGGGCCATAACCTAGCCTTGATAAATTCAAAAAAATCGAAATCATTCCAAGCATTTTTTCTGACCAATGCAGTAAGATTAGATCTCAATTACAGGAGAAAAACTATTAAAAATTCCAACATATAAAGGCTGAACACCACTCGGCTGAATAACCAACAAATCACAGAAGAAATTAAAAAAAAAAAAAATATATATATATATATATATATACACAGAAATGTATGAAAGTGAAGACACAACAACCCCAAACCTGTGAGACACTATAAAAGCAGTGCTAAGAGGAAAGTTCATAGCAATACAGGCATACCTCAAGAAATAAGAAAAAAAGTAAAAAAAATAACCTAACTGTACACCTAAAGCAACTAGAAAAGGAACAAATGAAGAGCTCCAGGGTTAGTAGAAGGAAAGAAATCTCAAAAATTAGGGCAGAAATTAATGCAAAAGAAACAAAAGAGCCCATAGCAAAAATCAACAAAGCCAAAAGATGGTTCTTTGAAAGGATCAATAAAGTTGACAAACCATTAGCCAGGCTCATCAAGAAACAAAGGGAGAAAAATCAAATCAATAAAATTAGGAATGAAAAAAGAAAGATCACAACAGACAACACAGAAATACAAAGGATCATAAGAGACTACTATCAGCAATTATATGCCAATAAAATGGACAATGTGGAAGAAATGGACAAATTCTTAAAAAAGTACAACTTTCCAAAACTGAACCAGGAAGAAATAGATAATCTTAACAGACTCATCACAAGCACGGAAATTGAAACTGTGATCAGAAATCTTCCAGCAAAAAAAGCCCAGGTCCAGATGGCTTCACAGCTGAATTCTACCAAAAATTTCGAGAAGAGCTAACACTGATTCTACTCAAATTCAAATTGCAGAGGAAGGTAAACTTCCAAACTCATTCTATGAGGCCACCATCACCCTAATACCAAAACCTGACAAAGATGCCACAAAAAAGAAACCTACAGGCCAATATCACTGATGAACATAGATGCAAAAATCCTTAACAAAATTTTAGCAATCAGAACCCAACAACACATTAAAAAGATCATACACCATGACCAAGTGGGCTTTATCCCAGGGATGCAAGGATTCTTCAATATCCAGACGCCACAAAAAAAGAAAACTACAGGCCAATATCACTGATGAACATAGATGCAAAAATCCTTAACAAAATTCTAGCAAACAGAACCCAACAACACATTAAAAAGATCATACACCATGACTAAGTGGGCTTTATCCCAGGGATGCAAGGATTCTTCAATATCCACAAATCAATCAATGTAATTCACCACAGTAACACATAACAAATAAAAGCCATATGATTATCTCAATAGATGCAGAGAAAGCATTTGACAAAATTCAACATCCATTTATGATAAAAACTCTCCAGAAAGCAAGAGTAGAAGCAACATACCTCAACATAATAAAAGCTATATATGACAAACCCACAGCAAACATTATCCTCAATGGTGAAAAACTGAAAATATTTCCCCTAAAGTCAGGAACAAAATAAGGGTGCCCACTTTCACCACTACTGTTCAACATACTTTTGGAAGTTTTGGCCACAGAAATCAGAGCATAAAAATAAATAAAAGGAATCCAAATAGGAAAAGAAGTAACACTGTCACTGTTTGCAGGTGACATGATCCTCTACATGGAAAACACTAAGGACTCCACCAGAAAATTACTAGAGCTGATCAATGAATATAGAAAAGTTGCAGGATATAAAATCAACACACAGAAATCACTTGCTTTCCTATACACTAACAATGAGAAAGTAGAAAAAGAAATTAAGGAATCAATTCCATTCACCATTGCAACGAAAAGAATAAAATACTTAGGAATATACCTACCTAAAGAAACTAAAGACCTATATATAGAAAATTATAAAACACTGATGAAAGAAATCAAAGAGGACACTAATAGATGGAGAAATATACCATGTTCATGGATCGGAAGAATCAATATAGTGAAAATGAGTATACTACCCAAAGCAATCTATAGATTCAATGCAATCCCTATCAAGCTACCAATGGTATTTTTCACAGAACTAGAACAAATAATTTCACAATTTGTATGGAGATACAAAAAAAAAAAAAAAACTTGAATAGCCAAAGCAATCTTGAGAAAGAAGAATGGAACTGGAGGAATCAACCTGCCTGACATCAGGCTTTACTACAAAGCCACAGTCATCAAGACAGTATGGTACTGGCACAAAGACAGAACTATAGATCAATGGAACGAAATAGAAAGCCCAGAGATAAATCCACACACCTATGGACACCTTATCTTTGACAAAGGAGGCAAGAATATACAGTGGATTAAAGACAATCTCTTTAACAAGTGGTGCTGGGAAAACTGGTCAACCACTTGTAAAAGAATGAAACTAAATCACTTTCTAAAACCATACACAAAAATAAACTCAAAATGGATTAAAGATCTAAACATGACAAGAAACTATAAAACTCCTAGAGGAGAACATAGGCAAAACACTCTCTGACATAAATCACAGCAGGATCCTCTATGATTCATCTCCCAGAATACTGGAAATAAAAGCAAAAATAAACAAATGGGATATAATTAAAATTAAAAGCTTCTCCACAACAAAGGAAACTATAAGCAATAAATGCTGGAGAGGGTGTGGAGAAAAGGGAACCCTCTTACACTGTTGGTGGGAATGCAAACTAGCACAATCATTATGGAGATCAGTGTGGAGATTCCTTTAAAAACTGGAAATAGAACTGCCTTATGACCCAGCAATCCCACTGCTGGGCATAAACACCAAGGAAACCAGAATTGAAAGAGACACGTGTACTCCAATGTTCATCGCAGCACTGTTTATAATAGTCAGGACATGGAAACAACCTAGATGTCCATCAGCAGATGAATGGATAAGAAAGCTGTGGTACATATACACAATGGAGTATTACTCAGCCATTAAAAAGAATACATTTGAATCAGTTCTAATGAGGTGAGTGAAACTGGAGCTGATTATACAGAGTGAAGTAAGCCAGAAAGAAAAACACCAATACAGTATACTAACACATATATATGAAATTTAGAAAGATGGTAATGATAACCCTGTATGCGTGACAGCAAAAAGAGACACAGATGGACTTTTGGACTCTGAGGGAGAGGGAGGGATGATTTGGGAGAATGGCATTGAAACATGTATACTATCATGTAAGAAACAAATCCCCAGTCTATGTTCAATACAGGATACAGGATACTTTGGGCTGGTGCACAGGGATGATCCAGAGAGATGATATGGGGAGGAAGGTGGGAGGGGGGTTCAGGGTTGGGAACTCATATACACCTGAGATGGATTCATGTCAGTGTATGGCAAAACCAATACAGTATTGTAAAGTAAAATAAAGTAAAAGTAAAAATTAAAACAAACAGACAACTGATTTCTAGATCTTAGGTGGGTAGATGTTGATGATATCACTTGAATAATGAAAATTAGAAGGGACAATTTAATCATAAGAATTTATGATTACATAGATGTGTCTGTGAAACCTCAGGAATCACTAGTAGATAGGACTGGTTACAGTATTGATGAAGGCCAGGAGAAAATGACAACCTGGAGTCCTTATTTAAAAATCACCAAAAGTTCCCAGACAGTGACAACAAAGAATTAAACAAATATAGGGCCCTTCTGTACAACAGCAGCAGCACTACATGGGGATCCTGTGTGACTACACAGATTACATTCCCATGAGCTGGCTTTCTCATCATGCAGTAGATAATATAGCAGTGAACCTTAAGAAAGGATACTGACTTGAAAGCGTGAAAGTGAAAGTGAAGTCACTCAGTCGTGTCCGACTCTTTGCGACCCCATGAAGTGTAGCAGGATCCTCCCTCCCTGGAATTTTCCAGGCAAGAGTACCAAAGTGGATTGCCATTTCCTTCTCCAGGCGATCTTCCCGACCCAGGGATCTAACCCAGGTCTCCTGCATTGTAGGCAGATGCTTTACCGTCTGAGCTACCAGGGAAGCCTATATCTGACTTGAAGACATAGATTAAAAAATCAAAAGTGTTATATGTGATCACTGAAGTAATGAGAAAGCATGGAGCACATACAGGAGAGGAAACCTAGGATGGGTCCTAGAAAGTCTGCGCACACTCAGGAAAATTAAAAAGAGTAACGAAGATTAAAAGCAATGGTTAGGACTTCTCTGGTAGTCCATTCAAGGCTACGTTTTCAGTTCTGGCAGTGTGGATTTGATCCCTTGTCTGTGAACTAAGATCCACATGCCTAGTGATGGTCAGAACATGAAAGAGGAATTGGAAAACACACACACACATAAGATTGGAATGCCAAAATCAGAAAAAAAAACAAAGCAGTCTGTACTTTGAAATATGAAGGAAATGGACTAAAATGGAAATTCAGAAGTAAACTTAAGTAAATAGAAGCTATCAGTGGTCTTAGATCAACACTAGCCAACAGTGGAAAAAATACCACATGGGTCACAAGAGCAATGTAATTTGAGAAAGATGAGTAAAGTTTTCGTAATTATGATTCTGCAAAATCTCAATGTTTTTTTTGTTGTTGTTAATGGGGAAACAAAGGTGGCTTAGTCTACTGGTTCTGAACTTTTCAAAACATCATTTTCTTTGATTCAGAACATATACTTATTTGGAAATTTTCCAGATACTGAACTTTTGTTGGGAGTGACTACCAAGGCATAAAAAGTTTACCTTCCTGAGTGGAATCAAGTGCTGTCTAGCGGTAGGATGAGCAAGGCTGCTCTTTTCCCCAGTAAAATCCAGTTGCCAGAATAAACCAAGAAGGAAAGCATTTCTTCTCTGTGCTTCACTGGACTATGAAAGAAACACTTTTATGTAACCCAAAAGCCAACTTCATTTCCATTGGAGTGTCTCAGGAAAAGGCCTTTTAATACCTCCAGAATTCCATTTGGCTTCATATTGCAATATTTTATTTTTATTTTTGGTACATACATTATACATTTTTTCTTATTTTTTTAATATTGAAAGATTTATGAAAAGCATTAAACTGAAAATGAAATTATTGTTATTATTTATTACCAGACATTTGATATTGAGAGCAATACAAGGCTGTCACTAGCCACATCTTAAATGAAAATAAAAATATAAAATTCTGGATGCCAATAAGGTTGTCATGCTTCCCTTTAAAACATAGCAGATATATTCGTTTAGTTGGAAAGAGAATAGTTGCTTCAAGAAAGAAGTAATGATGGGAAACTCAGTCATTGAAAATATTTTACCTACAATCTACTTTTCAGTGGGAGGAGAAAGTATGAAGGACTAAATTACTGCATAGGATTGAAAAACTATAGTTGAAACTTTAGTTTTCATGTTATTTACAGTTGTATATTTTGCTTAAAACAAACAACAAAACACACATTGTCACATAAAATTTTAGAAGAGATTTACTGTCTGTCACCAGGAAGACTGAGCATGTTTTATAACCCTAATTTTATATAAGAAGAGGTTAAAACACAGAGTCAGAATGCTAAAGGGCATATGTACAAAGTCCAAGCATTGAAGTCACTACCTCTTAGTTAAATATTCCATCATCATAAAATGTGCCCGTAGACACTCATTCTCTCTAACCATCTTTTCTTTTTCAGAATAATCTTTGGTTTCCAGCCAATTTACAGCTTGGAGAAAATTACATAGTTGTAAGGCAAAAAATAAAGAGAAATGGGACTTGATAATACTCTAATTTAATAGCTGAAGTTCTAAGTTTCAAGAAGTAAATAAATTAATTAAGGATTATCATTCTTCATTTTAATTCTATTTCTTAATTCTAATAGTCATACATATTCTATTTTACTTTCATTACTGGGACTGTGTGAAAGCAAAACATTAATGTAGTTTTTGCTCTTTATTTGATATATAACAGAAACAACATGTCTTTCCCAGCATCAGGGTCTTTTCCAGTGAGTCACTTCTTTGCATCAGGTGGCCAACATAGAATTTCAGCTTCAACATCAGTCCTTCCAATGAATATTCAGGATTGGTTTCCTTTAGGATAGACTGGTTTGATCTCCTTGAAATCCAAGGGACTCTTAAGAGTCTTCTCCAACATCACAGTTCAAAAGCTTTTATTCCTCAGTGCTCGGCTTTCTTTATAGCCCAACTCTCACATCCATACAAGACTAGTGAAAAAACCTTAGCCTTGACTAGATGTACTTTGTTGGCAAAGTAATGTCTCTGCCTTTTAATATGCCATCTAGGCTGGTCATAATTTTTCTCCCAAAGAGTAAGCGCCTTTTAATTTCATGGATACTTTCACCATTTGCAGTGATTTTGGAGCCCACCAAAATAAAGTCTGTCACTGTTTCTACTGTTTCTTCATCTATTTGCCATGAGGTGATGGGACCAGATGCCATGATCTTCGTTTTCTGAATGTTGAGCTTTAAGCCATCTTTTTCACTCTCCTCTTTCACTTTCATCTTTAGTTCTTTGCTTTCTGCCATAAGGGTGGTATCATCTGCATATCTGAGGTTATTGATATTTCTCTGGGCAATCTTGATTCCAGCTTGTGCTTCTTCCAGTCCAGCGTTTCTCATGATGTACTCTGCATATAAGTTAAATAGCAGGGTGACAATATACAGCCTTGACGTACTCCTTTTCCTATTTGAAACCAGTCTATTTTTCCATGTCCAGTTCTAACTGTTGCTTCCTGACCTGCATACAGGTTTCTCAAGAGGCAGGTCAGGTGGTCTGGTATTCTCATCTCTTGACAAATTTCCCATAGTTTGTGGTGAACCACATAGTCAAAAGCTTTGGCATAGTTAATAAAGCAGAAATAGATGGGTTTTTTTGAACTCTCTTGCTTTTTTGATAATCCAACAGATGTTGGCAATTTGATCTCTGGTTCCTCTGCCTTTTCTAAAACCAGCTTGAACATCTGGAATTTCATACTTCACATATTGTTGAAATCTGTCTTGGAAAATTTTGAGCATTACTTTACTTGTATGTATGATTAATTTATAATAAAGGAGTCATGAATGTACAGTGGGAAAGGGTAGTCTCTAATAAATATGTTAGGAAAACTGGACAGAAACATGCAAAAGAGTGAAATTCAACTATTATCTTATGCACAAAAATCAGCTCAAAGTGGGTTAAAAACTTGAAAGCAGTACCTGAAACTGTAAAACTATTAGAAGAAAACAGAGGATAAGCTCCTTTACATTGGTCACAATGTAAAATCTTTTATTTTTTAATTTGATATAAAAAACAAAGGCAAAAAAAGTAAAAATAAAGAAGTGCTTTTCATTAAACTGCAAAGTTCTTGTATAGGATAGGAAACCACCAACAAAATGAAAAAGCAACCTATAGAATGAGAGAGAATGTTTTCACATCATTTATTTGACAAGGGGTTAATCCCTAGAATATATGAAGAACTTTAACAAAGCAGTAGAAAAAATCTGAGCTATTATGCCACACCAATTAAAATTATTATCATAAGACAATAAATAGAAAACCCTATTCTGAGTATTTATTCTAAAGAAACAAATTTCTCTTGGAAATATCTGCATTTCCATTTTCATTGTTCATTCATTAAGTAATGCCTGACTCTTTGCGACCCCATGGGCTGTAGCATTCCATCATCTTGTCCCTCACTATCTCCCAAGTTCATGTTCATTGAGTCTGTGATGTTATCCAACCATCTCATCCTCTGCCACTCTCTTCTCTTTTTGCCTTCAGTCTTTCCCAGCATTAGGGTAAGGGTCTTTACTAATGAGTTGTCTGTTCCAACTTTCATTTATACTGTAATATTATTTACAATGGCCAAGACATGGAAGCAATCTAAATGCCCATCTTAGGACAAATGGATAAAGGAGGTAAGGAATAGAGATATATGACATATAACAGAACGTTGTTCAGCCATAAGGAAAGAAAAAGGAAATCTTGCCATTTGCAATATCATAACTAGACCTTGAGGGCATTATGCTAAGTGAAGTAAGTCAGACAGAGAAGGACAAATGCTGTATGATCTCACTGATATGTGGAATAAGCAAACAAGCTCATAGATATCAAAAGCAGATTGGTGATTTGTCAGAAACACGATTGAGAAGGTGGTGGAAGTGAATGAAAGTGATCAAAAAGCAAAAACTGGCAGTTATAAGATAAATGAGTCCTGGAAATGTAATTTACAGCATGGTGACTATAGTTAACAATACTGAAAGTTTCTAAGAGGGTGTTAAGTTGCCAAGTTCGTGTATGCTAAGTTGCCTCAGTTGTGTCCAGCTCTTTGAAACTCTATGGACTATAGCCTGTCAGGCTCCTCTTTCCATGGGATTCTCCAGGCAAAAGTACTGGAGTGGGTTGCCATTTCCTATACCAGGGGATCTTTCTGACCCAGAGATCGAACCCATTTCTCTTTCATCTCCTGCTTTGGCAGGCAGGTTCTTTACCACTAACCCTACCTGGAAAGCCTTGTTTAGAGGGTAAGTGTTAGAAATACCTATCATGAGAAAAAAAATGTAAATATGCATGGTGATAGAAGTTAACTATAAATATTAAATGGTAATAATTTTACAATACATACATATATTAAATTAAAACTAATACTATGTATGTGTCAGTTCAGTTCATTTGCTCAGTCATGTCTGACTCTTTGCGACCCCATGAACACAACACGCCAGGCCTCCCTGTCCATCACCAACTCCCGGAGTTCACTCAGACTCACATCCATTGAGTCCGTGATGCCCTCCAGCCATCTCATCCTCTGTCGTCCCCTTCTCCTCCTGCCCCCAATCCCTCCCAGCATCAGAGTCTTTTCCAATGAGTCAACTCTTCGCATGAGGTGGCCATCAGCTTTAGCATCATTCCTTTCAAAGAAATCTCAGGGCTGTATATGTCAATTTCATCTCAAATATGAAAAAATAAATTTAAAACAGAATCACTTCTAAAGACAAAAAACAGTCTAGTCTCTATTAGGAAAGTTTCCCTGGAGACCCAGATGGTAAAGAATCCTTCTGCAGTGCAGGAAATCTGGGTTCGATCCTTAGGTTGGGAAGATCCCCTAGAGTAGGACAAGGCAACCCACTCCAGTATTCTTGCCTGGAGAATCCCTATGGACAGAGGAACCTAGAGGACTATAGCTCATGGGGTCACAAAGAGTTGGACACAACTGAGAGACTAAGCACAGCACAGCACATAGTCTCTATTGAGTGTTCACCAGACACTGTGCTAAATCCCATTCATGTCTTATTTTTAGAATCCTTGGTTTATTTTAAATATAAACTTTCATCTGAACTTGAGAATTTCTTCAACTTCACATCCACAACACTAGAGATTCTTTGCTCTATTTCTTCCAAGAATAGGTTTATCTGGAACATATCAAGACTTAGCTGAGCTATCTGATTGGTTTCATCAGTCAGCTCCCACCTCAAAGCACCTCATTCTGAAAGATAGTGAGTACTAAGATTTTATTTTAAGCCTCTTTTCTCTTGTTTAAAGTAGATATACTACAGCTCTCTTATCTTCTTAACCATCCTTTCTCTTCTGATAACCTAATTTATCTTTCCTCTTTCCTTTACTTCTAACAGGATTTATATCCCACTTTACACTAACAGAGAATTTTATTTTCAGTATTAAATATACACCCTTCATGTGAAATTTCCTATGAGAAGTTTGCCCTTTCAGTCAGTTTATCTTCATTAAATCCTACATGAATCTACAATTTCAAATTATTTTCCATATTTTTCTTTTAAAATTTGCCAGATTCTTCTTGAAAACTTCAATCCTCATTTGTAAAAAACAATTTATACACTACAATTGTTAGGAAGCAACTCCTCAAATGTATACAAACAATAACATTTCTAAGTTCTGGCCATACAAAATGCACTTAGTTTATTCTCCCATATGCATCCTGTGTTGCACTGGTATAGAATTCTAGCTTCACAGGATTTTTCTGAAGAAATTCATAGAAAATGCTATATTATTCTTGACACAAGATATCTCAATAAGTTTTGACATTCACTTATATATGTATCTTCTAAACATCTAATTTTATTTAGTATGTTTTGTAATTAGTGGGCATTTTCAGTTTAAACAATTTTATTTTCTTTAATTACTGAGCAATATTATTCTAATGGTTCTTAGCTTTTTGTTTTTTCTTTTCCCTTCTACTTTGTGGTGAACTCCATCTGCCCAGATTCATTCTTCAGCCTTCCTTCCATGAAGTGTGGCTATGTTGTAAGTTCTTCCCAGTGAAACATGACCAGCAAAGATGTGAATCCACTCTCTAAGTGAAAAGATATCAGTCATATGTAGCACCTTCATATCATACGTAGCACCTTGCAATATAATAACTAGACCTTGAGGGCATTATGCTAAGTGAAGGAAGTCAGACAGAGAAGGACACATGCTGTATGATCTCACTGATATGTGGAATCTAAATAAACAAGCTCATAGACACCAGGAGCAGATTGGTGATTGTCAGAAACAGGATTGAGAAGGTGGCAGAAATGGATGAAAGTGATCAAAAAGCAAAAACTGGAAATTATGAGATAAATGAGTCCTGGAGATGTAACTTACACCATGCTCTGTCCTTCGCTGGGCTGCTGCTGGTGACTAGAGAGAACTTGCATATGGCTGAGTCACTGCCAATCTGTGCTTTGAAATGAACATAAGATAAACTCTCATTGCCAACCAAAAGTACTTTTAGCCTTGAATATTTGAGGAAGAATAAGCTCTTGCTTCATTGAACCACTGAAATACTGGGACGTGCATGTTCTATCCTCCTGAGGCCGCTCAGTCATGTCTGACTCTTTGCCAAGTCACGGACTGTAGTGCCCCATGGACTGCAGTTCCTCTGTCCATGGAATTCTGCAGGCAACGGTACTGAAGTGAGTTGCCATTTCTTCCTCCAGTCTCCTATCCTAGACCTCCCTAAAAATATTATTTTCTTATGTCTTATGTGATGGATAAATTATAGATTCTCCTTTGTATTTCTTTGAATAGGTTTCATATTTTTCTTCTGTTATTTTTGTATAACTCGAGAAAAGTCCTTTAGTCTGTCTCTATTATTATGACTTTTCAGCTGTGCCCATTCTTCTCTTTTTCATTAGTAGCAATAATTTTCATTTTCAAGAGTTTTGATTGATTTTTCAAAACAATCCACTTTGATTTCTGGGCTGTAATATCTTACCTTGTATCTCTGGAGATACTATTTATACACTGTGAAGTTTTCTGTTTCTTAATAACAACCAATTACTCATTCATTTGTTCTTTGCTTTGGTCACCTGGTTCATCTTTTTCCTTCATTGTTCTTTTGTTAATTTTTGATGATTTTTGTTAGTATGTTCATCTTTTATTAGAGATTCTCTGTTACTCTGTTCATGCATTTCTTGGGTATCAATGTTTACCTCTGTGGATTCTGTGGGAGAAAACTTCATGTGCTGCAATAGGTCTGCATCATTACTGGATCTTTTAGGTTTGGGCATTTTTATTCTGCTAATTGTTTTCTCTCATTTTTGGTAACACTGACCTGTCACTCTGTCCCAAATACCTACACTCACTATTCTAACCTAATATTAGGTTGGCATCTCTAATGTTCATTAAAAGGAAAATAGAGGACAAATTATCATGTAGAAAACATCCTAGCATGTAAAAAGTAATGTCTATTAACACCAAATGCCAAAGTGATCGCCCTAGAGTTCCTCCTACCAGGGCATCTTTAATCTCTGAGCTTAAGCATGTGTTGACCAAATCACACCCTTTATAACTGTTTTCTCCATGTTTTTAGTTGATTTCTGATATTACTATCTTTTTCATCTGTAGATGGGATGCACTTTATTTTCCATAGATTTTATGACATTCTGTTTTCACATCATATTTTTCTACTATTTCTGGAAATTTTGATTTCTGCTCAGGTTTTCCTTTTTATCCAGTTTCCATTAGGAAAATTTTCAATATTAAAATCAGGTAGTAATCATTCTAAATTAGCCCTGCTTTTATGTGTTCAGATAGTAGCAGAATTGACTATTTCTTAGAAGTCGAAAGACCAAACACAAATCCACCAATGGCTGTGTGGAAGGGACTAGTCTTTTTCTCTTCTTTCTTTCTTTCTTTCTTTCTTTGTTTTTGGCTGTGCTGGGTCTTCATTGCTTCACGGGCTCTTCTCTAGTTACAGAGAGCACAAATACTATTTGTTGTGGGGTTTGGGCTTCTCATTGTGGTGGCTTCTTTTCTCATGTGGTGCAGAGCATGGGGTCTAGGGCATGTGGACTTCAGTAGTTGGGGCACATGGGCTCAGTAGTTGGGGTTCCCAGGCTCTAGAGCCCAGGCCTAATAGTGGTAGCACATGGGCTTAGTTGCTCCGCAGCATGTGGGATCTACCTAGATCAGGGATCGAACCTGTCTCTCCTGCACTGGCAGGTGGATTCTTTACTACTGAGCCAGCAGGGAAGCCCTGGAACCAAACTTTGGTGGCACTGTGTCTTTTACAGATTAGGGCATTAAAAATCATTCAAAAGTAGTTGACAGGTTTAAGAAGATAGTGTGTGCATCATTCAATCGGCTGTAACCAGAGCACTGATTCCTCTGTATACTTTTATTCCAGTGGATAGCTAATAGGAACCCTTCACCATGACATAATTTTATTGCCACTTTCAGATGTCATGTTTAATAATAGGGCATTTCAAAAAAGAAGTAATCTGTCTTGTATTTTAAGAGTTTAACATTATAATAATGAGTGTTCATAATTTGTTTGCCGAAAAATTCTGATTTGAAATTACCAACATGTATACAATTATGAAAAGACCACATCTGATATTCAGAGGAGATGCTTTAGTTAATAATTACCATTTGCCTTTCCCCAAATTTACAAATACATCCCTATACAAGAGCTCCATAAATAACCAAAAATAAAAATACCATGCTCAAGTACTGAAAGGACAGTCTGAGACTTCTTAACATTAGCAGCAATCCAAAGGTTTACTTCTAAGGGATTTTGGTATCAAGTTAAGAAATGATAACCAAGCAACTTAAAAAAAATGGATTCTAAGAAATGTTAATCTGTTTTAATAACTCAGTTGTGGAAATCTGATTTGATTTTCTTTAATAAAAATTATAAGAAAATTAAAAAAAAGAATATATACATATTTCAAGAGAGTTTCCAATTAATGCACTGAGCATTGTGAGTGTAATGTTTCAACTACAGTGATTTTCTTTCATTACAATAATAATAGCTAATATTTTCTAGCCCTTAAGTGTTTGCTCCTTTATTAACTGTTTTTTTTTTTCTTTTGTATACTGTTTCATTTAACTATCACTACATCTCTGTTAGTTAGGTACATATAGCTGTTTCACCATGGATACTGAAGCACCAAGAGAAAAAGTAACTCATCCAAGGTCATATAAGTAATTCACCCAAGGTCATGTAAATCAGTGATAGCATTTGAACTGAAGTCTGCCGGACTTCTAAGTGCATAATTTGATCACTATGCTACATTGCTACACTATTCTATGCTATATAGATTCTCCCTTCAGCCGACCTACTCTCTTAATAAATCTAATGAACTTTCTTTCATTTCAATGATAAATTATATTATTGATTCCATTCCAACCTGAAATGGCAGAATCATCTAGCACAGTCTAAGAGAAAGACTGAGATATATGTTTAAAACACTTAGCATAGGAACTGACAAATTGGTACACACTTTGTAGCTGAATCTGTCATTGAAACACTCTCGTAAGCTTCATTCCGAAAGGCAGAGTTGTCAACTATTAACACATACAAATTCATGCTCAAATTTTACATTCATTGAGGTGAACTTAGTGAAATATCAGTCACTGAATCCCCCAAAGTACAAGCTTTAGTGGTGACATTTCTTGCTAGTTTTTACTCTGTGCTCTCTAGAAATTCAAAATTCAAATTTCTGGAATAAACACTTGTTTATTCTCTCAAAATTGTGGTCTAATCATAATACTGGGCTTCTTGGTATTATGGTAGCACAGTGGTAAATAATCCACCTTCCAATGCAGGAGATTCAAGAGATCTGGATTCGATCTCTGGGTCAGGAGGATCCCCTAGAGTAGGAAATGGCAACCTGCTCCAATATTCTTGTCTAGAGAATCCCCACGGACAGAGGAGCCTGATGGGCTACAGTGCATGGCATCACAAAGAGTCAGATATGACTGAGCGATTGAGCACACAGTCATAACACCAAGATGTGCATTCAGTATGACACACAAGTTTAACTATGTCCTTTTGTGGATAAACTTTGTGCATGTGTATGTGAGTGTATGTGTGTGTGCTGATTTTTTTTAAAGGCTAAATATAATTTACACTGCTTTAATTGTTTTACGTTCCTTCAGGTACTTTTAATTGTATTCACTGAGGACATGGGAAAGTTAGACAGAGTCAGTGGTCAGATGAATGCTTAATGCTTTTAAATTGTATCTTCTTGCAATATCTACCACTTTCCTATTTTGATAACTCAGCCGTTCTTCCTCTGATCCCCTTCCCTTTGCTTAAATTCCATGAGAGAATTCAAAGGGACATATTGTAGGTTCAGATCTGAACTGATAATCACCTGCAGCAGCCTATAATTTCCCTAAATGCAGGAAACATATATGACTTTAGTCATGTAATTATGGTTTTATGGGGTATCCTTCACATTTCTATTTGTGTGGAATGCAATTCCCAACTGTCTGCCATTTGCTCCTAAAATTGAAATGTAAATCTAATTGGAGGCTAATGCAGGATTATCTCTTTTCCATGTGAACTATTTATATGTATTTATTGCATGTATAATAGCTATTTTCAATTCAAGCATTTCTGGCAAGAGGTAGTCAAGGATAGAATGGAAAATATGTTAAATACACAGTTTGTTTCAGGGTTTAAAATTTTGCTAGTGACATAGAAAGACATATATATATGAAGTGAAGTGAAAGTTGCTCAGTGGTGTCTGACTCTCTGTGAGCCATGGTCTACACAGTTCATGGAATTCTCCAGGCCAGAATATTAGAGTGGGTAGCCTTTCACTTCTCCAGGGGATCTTCCCAACTCAGAGATTGAACCCAGGTCTCCTGCACTGCAGGCGGATTCTTTACCAGATGAGCGACAAGGGACACCCAAGAATATTGGAGTGGGTAGCCTATCCCTTCTCCAGGGTATCTTCCTGACCCAGGGATCAAACTGATCAAACTGGGGTCTCCTGCACTGCAGGTGGATTCTTTACCAACTGAGCTATCAAGGAAGCCCATATACATATACACACAAACACACACACACATATATAATCTTTTAAAAACCTTTTGAAGTGAAGTGAAGTGAAGTGAAGTCGCTCAGTCATGTCCGACTCTTTGCGACCCCGTGGACTGTAACCTACCAGGCTCTTCTGTCCATGGGATCCTCCAGGAAAGAATACTGGAGCAGGTTGCCATTTCCTTCTCCAGGGGATCTTCCCGATCCAAGTATTGATCCCTAGATTCCTGCATTGCAGGCAGACACTTTAACTTCTGAGCCATGAGGGAAGCCCCCAAAAGATGTCCTTTTTATTACAGGGGACTGGAATGCAAAAGTAGGAAGTCAAGAAACACCTGGAGTAACAGGCAAATTTGGCCTTGGAATATGGAATGAAGCAGGGCAAAGACTAATAGAGTTTTGCAAAGATAATGCACTGGTCATAGCAAACACACTATTCCAACAACACAAGAGAAGACTCTGCACATGGACGTCATCAGATGGTCAACACCAAAATCAGATTGATTATATTCTCTGCAGCAAAAGATGGAGACACTGTATACAGTCAACAAAAACAAGACCAGGAGCTGCTGTGGCTGAGATTATGAATTTCTTATTACCAAATTCAGACTTAAATTGAAAAAAGCAGGGAAAACTGCTAGACCATTCAGGTATGACCTAAATCAAATCCCTTATGATTATACAGTGGAAGTGAGAGATAGATTTAAGGGTCTAGATCTGATAGATAGGGTGCCTAATGAACTATGGAATGAGGTTCGTGACATTGTATACAAGACAGGGATCAAGACCATCCCCATGGAAAAGAAATGCAAAAAGGCAAAATGGCTGTCTGGGGAAGACTTACAAATAGCTGTGAAAAGAAGAGAAGCAAAAAGCAAAGGAGAAAAGGAAAGATATAAACATCTGAATGCAGAGTTCCAAAGAGTAGCAAGAAGAGATAAGAAAGCCTTCTTCAGCGATCAATGCAAAGAAATAGAGGAAAACAACAGAATGGGAAAGACTAGAGATCTCTTCAAGAAAATTAGAGATACCGAGGGAACATTTCATGCAAGGATGGGCTCGATAAAGGACAGAAATAGTCTGGACCTAAAAGAAGCAGAAGATATTAAGAAGAAATGGCAAGAATACACAGAAGAACTGTACAAAAAGGATCTTCATGACCCAGATAATCACGATGGTGTGATCACTCACCTAGAGCCAGACATTTTGGAATGTGAGGTCAAGTGGGCCTTAGAAAGCATCAATATGAACAAAGCTAGTGGAGGTGATGGAATTCCAGCTGAGCTATTCCAAATTCTGAAAGATGATGCTGTGAAAGTGCTGCACTCAATATGCCAGCAAATTTGGAAAACTCAGCAGTGGCCACAGGACTGGAAAAGGTCAGTTTTCATTCCAATCCCAAAGAAAGGCAATGCCAAAGAATGCTCCAACTACTGCACAATTGCATTCATCTCACATGCTAGTAAAGTAATGCTCAAAATTTTGCAAGCCAGGCTTCAGCAATACATGAACAGTGAACTTCCTGATGTTCGAGCTGGTTTTAGAAAAGGCAGAGGAACCAGAGATCAAATTGCCAACATCTGCTGAATTAGGAAAAACCAAGAGAGTTCCAGAAAAACATCTATTTCTGCTTTATTGACTATGCCAAAGCCTTTGACTATGTGGATCACAATCAACTGTGGAAAATTCTGAAAGAGATGGGAATACCAGACCAACTGACCTGCCTCTTGAGAAACCTGTATGAAGGTCAGGAAGCAATAGTTAGAACCAGACATGGAACAACAGACTTGTTCCAAATAGGAAAAGGAGTATGTCAAGGCTGTATATTGTCACTCTGCTTATTTAACTTATATGCAGAGTACATCATGAGAAATTTTGAACTGGAAGAAACAAGCTGGAATCAAGATTGCTGGGAGAAATATCAATAACCTCAGATATGCAGATGACACCACCCTTATGGCAGAAATTGAAGAGGAACTAAAAAGCCTCTTGATGAAAGTAAAAGAAGAGAGTGAAAAAGTTGGCTTAAAGCTCAACAAAGATCATGGCATCTGGCCCCATCACTCCATGGGAAATAGATGGTAAACAGTGGAAACAGTGTCAGACTTTATTTTTGGGGGGCTCCAAAATCACTGCAGATGGTGACTGCAGCCATGAAATAAAAAGATGCTTACTCCTTGGAAGAAAACTTATGACCAACCTAGATAGCATATTCAAAGACAGAGACATTACTTTGCTGACTAAGGTCCGTCTAGTCAAGGCTATGGTTTTTTCAGTGGTCATATATGGATGTGAGAGTTGGACTGTGAAGAAGGCTGAGCGCCGTAGAATTGATGCTTTTGAACTGTGGTGTTGGAGAAGACTCTTGAGAGTCCCTTGGACTGAAAGGAGATCCAACCAGTCCATTCTGAAGGAGATCAACCCTGGGATTTCTTTGGAAGGAATGATGCTAAAACTGAAGCTCCAGTCCTTTGGCCACCTCATGTGAAGTGTTGGCTCATTGGAAAATACTTTGATGCTGGGAGGAATTGGAGGCAGGAGAAGAAGGGGACGACCGAGGATGAGATGGTTGGATGGCATCACTGACTCGATGGAAGCAAGTGTGAGTGAACTCAGGAGTTGGTGATGGACAGGGAGGCCAGGCGTGCTGCGATTCATGGGGTTGCAAAGAGTCAGACACGACTGAGAGACTGAACTGAATTGAACTGAAAAACTTTTCTTGATGTGGACAATTATTAAAGTCTTTGTTGAATTTGTTACAGTATTGCTTCTGTTTAGTCTTCCCTGGTGGCTCAGATGGTAAAAGCATCTGCCTGCAATGTGGGAGACTTGGGTTCCATCCCTGGGTCGGAAAGATCCCCTGGAAAGGAAATGGCAAACCACTCCAGTACTCTTGCCTGGAAAATCCCATGGCCAGAGGCACCTGGTAAGCTACAATCCATGGGGTCGCAAACAGTAGTACCCGACTAAACTTCACTTTGCTTCTGTTTTATGTTTTGATTTTTTGACCTTGAGGTCTGTGGAACCACTGCTCCCCGACCAGGGGTCAAACACAAACCCTCTGCATTGGAAGGATAAATAGTAGTCAATTAACCAGGGAAGTCTAATGGAGGATATAGTATATGACAGTAAAATATTTGATGTCAGAAGTTAAAAAAAAAAAAAAAAAGAATTAGTGAAATTCAAACTGTAAAACATTTATCCAATAAGCTCATTGGTTGATATATTCCAAATGTTTACTTAATAATACATTGCAGTTCTATTAGCAACAAATATAATTTCACATTTCTAAAAATTGTTCTTTCACTTTTGCCTAAGTTCAGTTCAGTCGCTCAGTCGTGTCCAGCTCTTTGTGACCCCATGAATCGCAACACGCCAGGCCTCCCTGTCCATCACCAACTCCTGGAGTCCACCCAAACCCATGTTCATTGACTTGGTAATGCCATCCAACCATCTGTCATCCCCTTCTTCTCCTGCCCTCAATCTTTCTCAGCATCAGGGTCTTTTCAAATGAATCAGCTCTTTGCATCAGGTGGCCAAAGTATTGGAGTTACAGCGTCAAAATCAGTCCTACCAATGAAAACTCAGGAGTGATTTCCTTTAGGATGGACTGGTTGGATCTCCTTGCAGTCCAAGGACTCTCAAGAGTCTTCTCCAACACCACAGTTCAAAAGCATTAATTCTTCAGCACTCAGCTTTCTTTATAGTCCAACCCTCACATCCATACATGACCACTGGAAAAACCATAGCCTTGACTAGATGGACCTTTGTGGACAAAGTAATACCTCTGCATTTTAATATGCTGTCTATATTGGTCATAACTTTCCTCCCAAGGAGCATGCATCTTCTAATTTCATGGCTGCAATCACCATCTACAGTGATTTTGGAGCCCCCCAAAATAAAGTCTGACTCTTCACTGTTTCCCCATTTATTTGTCATGAAGTGATGGGACCAGATGCCATGACCTTAATTTTCTGAATTTTGAACTTTAAGCCAACTTTTGTCACTCTCCTCTTTCACTTTCATCAAGCGGCTTTTTAGTTCCTCTTCACTTTCTTCCATAAGGATGGTGTCATCTGCATATCCGAGGTTACTGATATTTCTCCCAGCCTCTCTAAAAGTTCATAATTTTTTGGAACTCAATCAAAAGGAATATATATATATATATTTAGCTGAGTAGCTATATATATCAAATCATAGATATATGCATATATCTATGATTTGATTAAACATAGTAAGTCCCTTCTTTTGTTGACCCCAGTTAGTTAACTGGTTTGCTTGGTTTTTGTTTATTGAAAGCTAGAGTATGCCCCTTTCTTTGAGTCCTGGATCTGCTTTGAGTTTTATTTTGGAAAAAGGAAGAAAATTATGACCTTTTTGAAGCAAAAATACAAAACAAAGAGTAGGAAAGAGAGAATAGCAACTCATTCATTAGCCCCTGGACTTGGTCTCCTGGCAAAGGAAGAAATCTACCAAGTCCCAAAGGTTCATTCCAACACTTTTTCTGTAGCATCATTACTGGTAGTCATAATAGGTTTTCACATGATGGTGATTCCTTTTAGTTTTAGTATTGTCAAACACATTTTATATTTGCTATTTCTATTTATCCAATGGACTTCTTTGGTGATCCAGATGGTAGAGAATCCAGCTCAAATGCGGAGACATGGGGTAATTCCCTGGATTGGGAAGATCCCCTGGAGAAAGGAATGGCTGCCCACTCCAGTAGCTACCCCCTCCATTCTTTGGCCTGGAGAAAACCATAGACAGAGGAACCTGGCAGGCTATAATCCACGAGATCACAAAGTCAAAGATGACTGAACACACATGCAGGCAACAACTCTGTGTAAGCACACAAACTCTGGGAAGACAGAGATTAGGTCCACCTTTCTGGCTATTATGTACCCAGCAGGGAACAGAGTGTCTGAGATAAAGTTTTTGTTTCTCAAATAAATGTAACTGAATGAATGGAGGGAGTTTGAGCTTGAGGACACATTTCCACACTTCTCTACCTCAATCCACACTTTTACATCTGTGCCACACAATTAGGAAGCTTCATTTCCTCATTTCATGGAGGGAGTTTGAGCTTGAGAACACATTTCCACACTTCTCTACCTCAATCTGCAGTTTTACATCTGTGCCACACAATTAGGAAGCTTCATTTCCTCATTTCCTCTGAGTCCTTCCTTTTTTAAAATATAAATTTATTTATTTTAATTGGAGGTTAATTACTTTACAATATTATATTGGTTTTGCCATACATCAATATGAATCTGCCACAGGTATACACTTGCTCCTCATCCTGAACCCCCCTCCCTCCCCATACCATCCCTCTGGGTTGTCTCAGTGCACCAGCCCCAAGCATCTAGTATCATGCATGGAACCTGAACTGGCAATTTGTTTCATATATGATATTATACACGTTTCAATGCCATTCTCCCAAATCATCCCACCCTCTCCCTCTCCCACAGAGTCCAAAAGACTGTTCTATACATCTGTGTCTCTTTTGCTGTCTCACATCCAGGGTTATCATTACCATCTTTCTAAATTCCATATATATGTGTTAGTATACTGTATTGGTGTTTTTCTTTCTGGTTTACTTCACTTTGTATAATCAGCTCGTTTCATTAACCTCATTCGAACTGATTCAAATGTGTTCTTTTTAATGGCTGAGTAATGAGTCTTCATTTTTAACCTCTATAATCCCATAATCTTTTAACAGCCCTGACCACAGATTCTGACAGTGGAGGATCTAAAAGAACTTCCTGGAAATTAATAATTTTTAATCATAATCTTAACTTTCTAGATTCAAAAACTGACTCCAATGCAATCAGTGTCATTATAATTTATATGTCTTAATATTTATTCTACCTTTCATAATGTAAAAGCACTTCAGTGTTATTTAGTGAATAGCCCCAAATTCCCATGAACAATATTGTCTGCAGATTCTCTAGATGAAGGTCCTGTTTTGTTGTGTGTGTGTGTGTGTTTAATTTTGGAATAATATTTTTTACAAAAATTTTATTGGAGTATAGTTAATGTGAAATGTTGTGTTAGTTTTAGGTGTATATGTGAAGAAATTTGTGTATAGCAGTTGGCACCTTTGTAAGGTAAAGAAATTTGTCCAAATTTGTGGCTGGAGAACAGCTGTTATAAAGGATAGTACACTTCTTGCTGGATGTCAAGGGCTGCATTTAGAAGCTTTCCCTTTTTTGCACTGTGATCAAAGTTCAATGCTCATTCCCCGAGTCACCTTTCATATTTAACCATGTCTTCACTTAAACCTTTTCTTTCATTTCCCTACTTAACTCAGGAAGATCTCTACTTCTCCTGAAGCTGTACGAAGTTAGGGTCATGCAGCACTGGAAGAGAAAGATGAGTTGCTGCAGGGCTGTCCCATGCTGAGTACTGTCCCAGATAGTTTTCCTGCATCCTGTAATTTACAGGATGCTCAGTGAGCTAGGAAAGTATTTGGCTTACTTGATATTGAAGGATTGAAGAGATTTGCCAAGGTGTGGTTCGTTCCAGAGCACAGGCTCTTCCTGTTACACTGAGCAGGAGCTGGGATCATGGAATCTGGGTTCTAGAGTCAGCTCTCCTAATGATGAAAATTCTGTGTAACCTTGGATGCTTCACTTCAAGGTCAGGAGAATATCACTTGAAAATGGTTTTCACTTTCTCTGTGATTAATATATTGGCTCTATATTGTTTATTAAAATTTTACTGTGTGCTGGGTTCTATGATAATGGGACTATTACAACGAGCAAGGTAGACTCAATCCTGTCCTTGGTCCTAACTTCACAGCTGATCTCATTTTAAGAAATTATAACTGAAAATATAAAACTTATACAAAGTTAAAAATGAATAGTTTTCCTTATTTATGTGAATGTCAAAAAGCACTTCTTTAGAATTTAAAAGATATCAATGTGTTTTCTTGTCAAAAATTCTCGCTAATTGGGTCTGAGAGATCCCATGTTATTTTTTATTGAACAGATGATAAAATAGCTTAAAGATCAATTTGAAAAGAGGGAGAAAAGTCCCTCTTTGTTACATTCTAAGAAAGCAGGCATTTTTTTTGCACATAATCTAGTGTATAATTCCCACTCATGTATGTTGTTAAACAGGCACAGTATATATTGCATTTAGAACCATTTTGTTTTTTCACTGACTATTTTGCTTCAGATGCTTTCCACTCTTTTGTAATTAAGACACATATTCATTTCTTATTTTAACTTAACATCTAAAATGTATTTGACAAGGCATTGAGATTATATATAATGTAAGAGGCAAGATTGAGGGCAATGGATTCAAATAGTCTGAGTTCAATTTCCAGGTCTGCTGTCTAATAAATGTGTGACATTGGGCTGTTATTCAATGTCTAACATCTCAGTTTTCTTTTCTGTAAAGTGGAAATAATATACTCATCTTATAGAGTTATGAACATTAGATAAGACAATATGTTAGAACATTTGTGCAAAGCCAGCACTCAGAAAAGTGTGTTATTAATAAAAAGAATAGATTACAACAGTGGAAATACATAACACTAGACTATTAAGATGAAATCAGAAGTCTTTTGTGCCAAAAGCTGAACTCCAGGTTGTTTAATATAGTTAATAAAATAACAGCTCAGTGTGGTGATCTTCAATGTTTAAATGTTTCATATATTAGCATATCACATTGTTTATTAAATCAATGTGTTTTTTAAAATGTTGCTTTTTGTTTTCAGTATAATATATTCTTTTGTAATACATCCTTTCAAGGAGTTTTTTTTTTACAGTTGTACTCCTTCAGGATAAGAAAGTCAAAAGTTATCAATACAAACATATAAAATAGAAACTGGAAATGTATTTTCAGAATAAGGGGAAATTGATGTTAATTTCATTTTATCAAATACTGGATTTAACTTATTTCAGTTTTTAACTTCATCACATAAACTATGTAATACAAAAGCATAAAGAAAAAATAATATGGTTCTGATAATACTAAAATTCTTGGTGTTTAACATATTATCTAGCAATTTCACTCCTTGATATTTATCCCCAAAATTGACTATGTATGTTCACACAAAAATCTGCACAGAAATGTTTACTGAATCTCTATCCATAATCGACAAAACTTGGAAGCAAGCAAGATGTCCTTCAGTAAGTGAATGGATAAGAAGTGGTACATCGAAATAATATTACTCAGTACTCAAAGAAATGAGCTGTCAAGACATGAAAACACATGGAGGAAACTTAAATGCATATTATCATGGAAAGAAGCTAATTTGAAAAGTCTACATATGTATGACTCCAATTATATGATCCTGGATAGAATAAAACTGTTTAGACCATCAAAGGACAATTTATTGCCAGGGTTGGTGGTGTTTTCAATTTATTGCTAGAGTTGGCGGGATGAATAGACAAAGCTCAGAGGAATTTTAGGGCTGTGAGATTGTTCGGTATGTTCTGTATGATAATGATGAAGAGATGTCATTATACATTTTCCAAAACCCATGGAAACTCAGATAATGAGGTTGAGTGGTGATGTGAAGTATGGATTTTGGATGAGTTGTTGTCTCTTCATCAGTTGTAACAAATGTAGCATCTGGTGCAGAATGTTTATAGCAGGAGGGGCTGTGTTTGTGTGGGAGTAGAAAGTATATGGAAAACCTCTATATCTTCCTCTCAGTTTTCTGTGAACCTAAAACTACTCTAAAATAAAGAAGACTATTGTTTAAAAATGCATGATACCAGAGTTTCAAAGTTTCACCTTTGTGATCTATCTCAACAAGCCATAATTCTTCCAACCAGATAATTTCAAATAATTTACATATCTTCTTTCAAATTCACTACATGTCACCTTAAAGAAGTTCATATATATATATATGATTTTTTAAATTTTATTGATATGAAGAAATAATTAATAGTAACAATGTGATTAGAGATATACTGATCCTATGATATGCATACACATATATGATAAAATGCTTTGCTAGATAGACATTGGAAATTAGTAAGAGAAAAAAGAAAGGATTGCTTTCAAGGGGCTCAAGATCTTCTTAGAGAAACTATGTGATGTGGAAGATTTGTAGTCAGCAGTGGGCTGCAGCATTAATAGGAAAAGGTAAAGTCCCTCCACATTCTCCAGATTTAGCATTTCAGAAAACAAGGTAAAGATGATTTCACATGGTTAAAAGTGATTCATTTTAGAAATGATTTTCCTTTGCCTAAAAACTGACCTCTCCTACAGGGCTGATACAATCTCATTTTGATCATTTTCCATTCAACTTGTCGGTCCATTATCATATTACTAGGAGTGTATCACTAGCTTTGTTCGCACTGCGTGTGCCTCATTTGTAAATGACATTGTCAAGGCTATTATTGCAGCTGTTTGCAGAATGTCGGAAAGCTGTCAAACCCAGCAGAGTCAAACTGTTTGCAGCAAACAGCAAATGAAACATGCTCATAAATGATTAAAGGCACTTCATAAATGATCCTTACCAAGGAAATGGAAATGTTGTCAGACTGAGTCATCATCTGTTTTATGCACCTGGAATCAAGCCAAAGACAGTTGCTGCTAATAACCAGCTAGGGGAATATCTGCTTTTTGAAAGGAAAGGGGTGTTCTGGAGAAAAGCCTTTCAATTTATTTCTGCTTTTATTTATTTATTTTTAATTTAGTAGTTGATTTACAATATTACATTAGTTTCAAGTATACATTAAGCTCATTCAGTTATATGTGTGTGTGTGTGTGTGTGTATACAGATATATTCTTTCTCCATTATAGATCTGAGTATAATTCCCTGTGATATGTAGTAAGTCCTTGTTGTTTACCTGTTTTACATGCGGTAGTGTATGTCATGTTAATCCCAAACTCTTAATTTAGCTCTTCTGTCCTTCACCTTTAGTAACCATGTTTGTTTATTCAGAGGGTTTATTTTTGTTTTGTATATAAGTTCATTTGTATCAATTTATCAGATTCCACTTATAGCTGATATCATATAATATTTGTCTTTCTCTGACTTACTTCATATTCAGTATGATAATCTCTAGGTTCATCCATGTTTTTGAAAATGGTATTATTTCATTCTTTTTAATAGCTGAGCAATAGTCCATTGTGTGTGTCTGTATATAATACACACACACACACACACACACACACATATATATATATGTATATGTATGTACTCAGTCATGTCTGACTTCTTGCAACCCTATGTACTATAGCCCCAAGGCTCCTAAGTCCATGGGATTCTCCAGGGAAGAATACTGGAGTGGGTTGCCATGCTGTCATCCAGGGGATCTTCCCCATGCTGGGATCAAACTAGCATCTCCTGTGTCTCCTGCATTACAGGCAGATTCTTTACCCACTGAGCCACCTGGGAAGCACAAAACTGATAGTCCTTAGTGATAAATCGATGACCCTCCCAAAACAAGATATTGATATAGACTTAACAATGTGCAGACAAAAATGAGGTGGGGGGGAAACTCTTAGAAGTACTTTTCATGGCTGAAGAAGATAGATCCAAATCACAAGTATTTTTTAAAAACATCAGCTTTTTTTGAGTCTAATATATACTCAATGAAATTGTAAGGGAAGAGTTAAGAGTTTTAACAAATGTGTATCACCACAAACATGACACAGAGCACTTCCATAAGCCTCCAAATACTCCACTTCTGTTTGCATAAAACACATTCTCCCTATGCCTGGATCCTGACAACCAACCACTTACCTGCTTCTCTCACTGTAGATGTGCCTTTTCTAGAATTTCATGTAAATGAATTTGCTTTGCCTGTGGCTTATTTCACTTGTATAATGCTTTTATGGCTCCTGTTGTGAATATATGGTTGCATATATAGAAACTTCTTAATGTATACTACACATTAAAGTTCATTCTTCTTTATTGCCAAAAACTGTAGAAATATGATGATGCAGAGGGGCTCATGACAAAATCATGAATAGTATTTGAAAGGGAAGATCAAAGGCCTTGTATTGGGCATGTTCTACACATTGTTACATTAGATCCTCTTCAAGTGACCCTTCAAGTTAGGGTTTGTTAATGAAAGGAAAACTGAAGTTCATTGGATGTTAAAGAAAACTGGAAAGCTCCCTTTCTCTAATGGTAATAGATAAGTGACCAACTTTTTGTCTTCCAATTCCTGTTAATGTTAATAGGGCTTCTACAAGTACTCAGAATAAACATTAAGAGGACATATGTTACACTTTGCTGTTTTGCTGCATGATGTATTGGGACAATTGATAAATGAGGAATGAGATAGTTAATGCTAATATGTTGTTCAGTTGCTGAGTCCTGTTTGACTCTTGGTGACCCCCCATGAACTGAAGCACACCAGGTTTCCCTGTCCTTCACTATCTCTCAGAGTCTGCTCAGATTTATGTCCTTTGAATCAGTAATGCCACCCAACCATCTTATCCTCTGTCATCCCCTTCTCCTCCTGCCTTCAATCTTTCCCAGCATCGGATCTTTTCTAATGAGTCAGCTCTTTGTATCAGGTGGCCAAAGTATTGGAGCTTCAGCTTCAGCATCAGTCCTTCCAGTGAATATTCAGGGTTGATTCCCTTTAGGATGGCCTGGTTTGATCTCTTTTCAGTCCAAGGGACTCTCAAGAGTCGTTTCCAACAGCAAGTTTGAAAGCATCAATTCTTCAGTGTTCAGTCTTCTTTATGGCCCAGCTCTCACATTTGTACATCACTACTGGAAAAGTCATGATTTTGAATACATGTACATTTGTCAGCAAAATGATGCCTCTACTTTTCAATACATTGTCTAGGTTTGTCACAGCTTTCCTCCTAAGGAGCAAGCATCTTTTAATTTCATGGCTGCAGTCACTGTCCACAGTGGTTTTGGAGTCTAAGAAGATAAAATCTGGCACTGCTTCCACTTGTTCCCCTTCTTTTGCCATGAAGTGATGGGACTGGATGCCCCTCCTGTTTGTTGTGAATGGAACATGGAATTGCATAGAAAAAATAAGAGATATCACTTTGGTTTGATATGAGGGGGAGTGTTGTGGAGGTTGGGAATCAATTCTTCAGTGTTCAGTCTTCTTTATGGCCCAGCTCTCACATTTGTACATCACTACTGGAAAAGTCATGATTTTGAATACATGTACATTTGTCAGCAAAATGATGCCTCTACTTTTCAATACATTGTCTAGGTTTGTCACAGCTTTCCTCCTAAGGAGCAAGCATCTTTTAATTTCATGGCTGCAGTCACTGTCCACAGTGGTTTTGGAGTCTAAGAAGATAAAATCTGGCACTGCTTCCACTTGTTCCCCTTCTTTTGCCATGAAGTGATGGGACTGGATGCCCCTCCTGTTTGTTGTGAATGGAACATGGAATTGCATAGAAAAAATAAGAGATATCACTTTGGTTTGATATGAGGGGGAGTGTTGTGGAGGTTGGGTTGAGTATAATGGTTTGGGTGCCCTAGAAGCTCAGGTAAGACTAGTACTAGTACTACTAAGATTAGAACTAGGAACAAGGCACTCAGGATGGCTTTGATTATTTAGCAAAGATTAAATAGGATTTGTCCATGTAGGATGAGATTCCTGTCAAACTTTTAGAGCCTGTTTCATGAAGGAATAATAGATGAAGAGTGGAGAGAAAGTTTTGTGCTCCAGTGGAAAACTATGCAGTGTCTAGAGCACAATTTCCAGGTTATCTAATTGTAAAGAGTTTTTTTTTTTTTTTTAACAATGCTATAAGTTGTTGATAATAGGGATAACCATTCAAATAATTTTTATCCATAGACATGCAAATTATGTCCACTGGAAGTTCTCTCTTCCCCTCTGTGGACATTTTAAATCTTCAGCTTCATTTTAATATTATTTATCTATGAATAAGTCTGTTTTTTTTTTTATTCTCTATTGAATCCCTTTAGCATCTTACCAATTTTCTATTAGTGAGTAAAAAAATAATACTTAACACACTTTCATTTTCATGCCTGTATGAGAATCATGATTTACTTTTTCCTTCTTTTTTAAAAATTACCTTCCATATTTTCATGATAGTGTACTGTTGTTTTTATCAATTCTCTTAACATATCAAAATTTCATTTACATTTTGAACTGTCTTTTATCAAAGAGAGAACAATCTTCCAGGATAGATTTATACTTTCTACAACAGTTCAGTGCTGTGAATGGCATACATGGATTTTAAGGAAACTAGATAGTTTTATTTCATAAAGATCAGGCTTTATTACATTGTAGCATTAGTAAGAAACCTTAACTTGAACAAGATGAAGTCATTTCATAATATCTCCAAGACATGAGACCAATGTCTATCTAAGCCCTGACTTTTTAGATGTCAATATTGTTCAGTTCAGTTCAGTTCAGTTTCTCAGTCGTGTCTGACTCTTTGCGATCCCACGGACTGCAGCACACCAGGCCTCCCTGCCCCTCACCAACTCCTGGAGTTTTCTGTAACTCATGTCCATCGAGTTGGATACCCCATCTGACCATCTCATTCTCTGTCATCCCCTTCTCCTCCTGCCCTCAATCTTTTCCAGCATCAGGGTCTTTTCCAATGAGTCAGTTCTTCACATCAGGTGGCCAAAACATTGTAGTTTCAGCATCAGTCCTTCCAAAGAATATTCAGGACTGATTTCTTTTAGAATTGACTGGTTGGATCTCCTTGCAGTTCAAGGGACTCTCAAGAGTTTTCTCCAACACCACAACACAAAGCATCAATTCTTTGGTGCTCAGCTTTCTTTATAGTCCAACTCTCACATCCATACATGACTATTAGAAAACCCATACCTTTAACTAGACAGACCTTTGAAGGTAAAGTAATGTCTCTGCTTTTTAATATGCTGTCTAGGTTGGTAATATCTTTTCTTCCAAAGAGTAAGAAACTTTTAATTTCATGGCCACATAGACTCCCATCAATATTGTAGGGAATATATTAATGGTAATATTTGGTTATGAAGGAACCCATGGAAAAAATGCATAGGACAATTTTTTTCTTCTCAGATTATCTATTAAGACAAATTTGTGTCTTATTATAATAAAAAAAAATCTGATTAGAACAGACCAAATGTCTCAGTTTTGTTCAGGTCATTTGGCAATGAATTCTTAAATAAAAAGGGAGTTTATAACCTGTGAAAGTTACTCCACACCAAGATGAAAATGAACTTCATATCTTGTGCTTTTAGTGTAGGTTTGAATTTTCAGGCTGCTTAAATGGGTCAGGGAGGGGACAACAGATGTGAGAGACTAGGATTTCTCAATAGCAAGGTGATTGTATTAGTATGCAGTCTTGGTATGAGGAAAGCTGAAAGCTGTTTCTAGAGTCAAATGCTTTTTATTCTTAAGTATTTTGTTTTGAGTATTATGACTTTTGTGACCTGAATTTCTAAATAGAAATATTTTGAAAACATCACAGGGTCTTTATAACACTGGATTTGTTTCAATACCAATGGCATCCTTAGCATCATTTTAAAAAAAAGAAGAAGAAGAAGAAAGAAAGAAAACTCTTCAGTGATGGCAACTGTTCAAATCTTAACATGTAAGGTCCAACCCTAAGGTTTTGATGAACATAGTATAATTTGTTGCCTGTGATGCTAAAGAAGTTTTCCTTCTGTGTTCTCAGGTTTTTTCCCCAAGATGGGATATCTTTTCACAATGAAATAAATTTTATCCTTCTCCACTGATAGGTTAAGAAAGAGGCTCCAAAATTTTACATCCATCCTATAGCAGCAGCTTTGGTGTGGAGACACAACTGGTGATGGGAATCCAGTGAGTTTCTAAAGAAAAATTCTGCCCAAGCTGAGAGCCCAGACATTTTGAATATTTGAAAAGTATTCAACATGCTCTACTGAGGTATGGAACAGATTTTGACAACTCATGGAATCCTTGATGGTTATTTAGCATTTAGTCATTTAACTGACCATATTGTGATATCTGGGCTTCCTAGGTGGTGCCAGTGGTAAAGAACCCACCTGCCAAGGCAGGAGATGTAAGAGACAAGGGTTCAGTCCATGGGTTGGGAAAATTTCCTGGAGAAGGGCTGGCAATCCACTCCAGTATTCTTGCCTGGAGAATCCCCATGGACAGAGGAGGCTGGCAGTCTAGAGTCCATAGAGTTGCAAAGAACTGGACATGACTGAAGCGACTTAGCACAGCAGTACAGCATTGTGATATCTATCGCTATTTAGGGGTCAAAAATGAAAGTCCTGTTTGAGCTCTGATATTGCTTATGAAGAATATGCATTGGGTATTCAAAGCTATCCCAATAATAGTGATGATGTGTTTGAGGACACACAAAAGTCTGCGCCGGGTTCTCTTGTTTGAAACTTGCCTCTCTGGGGCTGAAGCCCCCTCGGCACCTGGAGGTGCTGCCACGGTGGGGCCACCTCTGGGCCCCGAGTCTGACTCAGCCTCCCTCCCCAGCTTGTTCTCTGACGTCACGGCACAGGGTCAGGGGCCTGTCCTAGACTCAGGCCCTGGAGCCCCTTCCTCAGTGTCTTGGGCCAGAAAGGACCCGTGTGGATGAGGGGCCGCCCAGCATGCGACAGGGCCAGGGCCGGGGTGGAATGGGGAGGTGGGGTTCTATTTTCATCACTCGCTGGCAGGGTGTGGCCCCCAGCCGGGTCAGGCGGTGGAGCAGACAGGCGGCATGGCCCCGTCAGGACTCTGCCCGCAGAAAGCCGGGGCTGGTAGAGGGGCTTTGCTCAGCTGGGAGCAGGGGCTGGGGACAGGCGAGGTGCTTCCTGGGCGACCCCCACCCCCGTACCTTCTGTGGCTGCTTCTGCTCGGGCAGGAGGTGTGAGCGCAAGAGAGGAGAGAAGAGACAGTCAGTTTCCAGCCAGGCTGTCCTTCTGCCCAGTGAGAGTTGGGGTGTGCTTACCTTCCTGCTCCCTGCGGGTTGAGGGGAGACGCTGTCAGGAACACAGCACACACGTGCACACACGCGCGCGCACACCCCACGGCCTTTTCCCAGAGACGTTTACCACCATGCTGGGTCCTGGAGTCTGCCCGTCCCCCACCCACAGCCCAGCCCGGCCCGGCTCCGTTCAGCTGCCTCCCCCACCAGGAAACCTGGCGAGTGCTGATCCTTGGGCTCTGCATGCCCCCCTCCCCGTCCACTCGGCCCAAGTCCAAGGGCACAAGCCCTCCACCCAGCCCCTAATTCTGCACCCTCGGTGCCCAGGAGGGGGTCTTTGGGGTCCAAGCTATGCCTGCGGTCCTGCCTGCCCCGGGCACTGCCTCCCCTAGAGATGACTGACTGATGGGTTGCAGCGTACGCCTCTCCCTGGCCCCTGGGACAGGGCAGAAGGCAGGGCCAGCACCCCAGGGCCGTGATGCCAGGTCTGGTCCCTGGCCCCCGGGACAGGGCGGAAGGCAGGGCCAGCAGCCCCAGGGCTGTGATGCCAGGTCTGGGGTGGGCTTCTGGGCACAGTGGCTCTGTGGCCTCTGGGTCCTCACGGAAACAATCTGATCTCTTCTCAGGAGGCCCAGCCCCAAGCCCCCGGCCAATCCATCCCCTAGCCCTGGGGTCTTCACAGCCTGTCCCCTGCCTGTGGCAGCCCAAGGCAACAGGCTGGAAGCAAGGGTGTGGCTCTCCCCACGCCCCCAACGGGCGCAGCCCCTGCCCAGCACCCCAGGACTCACTCATACTCGTCCACCGTCTCTTCCACGTCCGACATGGCCTTCTCTTCCCTCTGCAGAGAGACAGACACTCTGGGTGGCCAGAGGGCCAGCCGCCCGGCTCTGCGGGAAGCGCCGGGCCTGCCATCCCGCAGCCCTGGACCAGCTGCACCGGGCCCACGCCCCTGTCGGGCAGAGACGCCGTCCCAGCAGGGCCAGGCTGCAGGCTCCGCGCCCCTTGGAGCAGAGGGTCTCCCACAACCAGGCCTCTCCCCTAGGAGCGGCTCAGTGACAGGGAGGAGCCCCCAGGGTCAGCTGACACCCTGGGCCAATCTCAGGGCCCACGGTCATGGGGAGGGGCTGCTGCCTGTGGTTCTGTCTGTAAAGCTCTCAGCGCCACTGCGGGGCAGACATGGAGGATGGAGCAGGGCCGCGGGGACCCGTGGGGGACACGCGGGGGACACACGGGGGACACATGGGACACGTGGGGGACACGCGGGGGACACAGCAGCCCAAGGCAACAGGCTGGAAGCAAGGGTGTGGCTCTCCCCACGCCCCCAACGGGCGCAGCCCCTGCCCAGCACCCCAGGACTCACTCATACTCGTCCACCGTCTCTTCCACGTCCGACATGGCCTTCTCTTCCCTCTGCAGAGAGACAGACACTCTGGGTGGCCAGAGGGCCAGCCGCCCGGCTCTGCGGGAAGCGCCGGGCCTGCCATCCCGCAGCCCTGGACCAGCTGCACCGGGCCCACGCCCCTGTCGGGCAGAGACGCCGTCCCAGCAGGGCCAGGCTGCAGGCTCCGCGCCCCTTGGAGCAGAGGGTCTCCCACAACCAGGCCTCTCCCCTAGGAGCGGCTCAGTGACAGGGAGGAGCCCCCAGGGTCAGCTGACACCCTGGGCCAATCTCAGGGCCCACGGTCATGGGGAGGGGCTGCTGCCTGTGGTTCTGTCTGTAAAGCTCTCAGCGCCACTGCGGGGCAGACATGGAGGATGGAGCAGGGCCGCGGGGACCCGTGGGGGACACGCGGGGGACACACGGGGGACACATGGGACACGTGGGGGACACGCGGGGGACACGCGGGGGACACATGGGGACACATGGGGGACACACAGGGACATGTGGCTGCAGAGCTGCCCAGGGCCACTCTGCTGGTGGCTCCACAGACACACAGGTAAAGGGCTGGGGGCGGTTCACCCTCACACACGGTCACACACACACACAGCACACGCCAGACACTAGACACACACCACACACCCCAGACACACACCACACACGGGGAGTGTGAGCTGAGCAGGGAATCCGAGGAGGATCCCAGGGGAGGGAATGCCCACGTGCCAGCCTGTGTGGCGGCTCCCTGGGGACCCTGGGCGGGTGTGGGGTCTGTTCACCTCTCACAGCCGCCGTCTCTATGAAAAGCCCAGCTCCGTGGAGCTTCTCCAGGGTGTCCCCACGCTGCACTGGGAACAGAAGCCGGGGCCCAAGCCCCCCTCCCAAGGCCTGTGTGGAGGCAGCCCAGGGTCCCACACGGGGAAGCGTGAGCGCAGGGCAAGCCCAGAGCGGTGGCCGGGAGGCGGGCCTGGCTCGGGATGGGGCTCCACGCCCCGTGTGTGACCGTGGGGAGGCTTGGCCCCTCGTGCCTCAGTTTCCTCTTCTCCAACGGGCGGGAGGCTGGGGAAG